>ML780452.1:155486-235786 GCA_009831015.1 Picea engelmannii | reverse complement strand
CAATTGAAGCTGGAAAAGATACACACTAGCCAGAATCCTGCAGACATGTTAACAAAGGGAGTAACCAGGGAGAAACTGAGTTCTTTCTCAGTTTCAGTTGGTCTTCAAGAATGAAGATGAAGATGAGTAATTTTCTAGGTCCAATAAGGTTTAGAGTCCAACATATACAATAGCGGTGGAGTTGTTGAGATTAGTCTCCAAGTGGGAGATTGTTGGTTGTGGAGCCTGATTATCTTCCTGATTCAGAAGTCCTTGCTTTCAGCCGTGTTTATACCCCACGAAGTATTTACACCCCAGAATTATGTACACTCTTCCACGCGGGGGAGTGAAGAGGGGGGGTACCCCCTCTGCGGGGTCCATCCCCTCGGCTGGGGGGTCTGGGGGCAAGCGGGCCCCCAGCGGGGGTTCGGGGGCAAATCCCCCAAAGCAAAAATTTCCTTGTAAAAGTATATTGTAATTTCATTGTAAATATGGACTGTTCATTATAAGGTCGCAGATCTAATGGTAGAGATTATGTTAGGGTTTTTTTCCCTAGAAGGCAACCCTCTTTTATGAGGGAAATGTATTGCGGCTATGGATGATGGTGAATATTGTATTTTGAGATAGGAGACTGTGAGATAAGGAAGAGGAAGTTACAGCGGGTTTTGCTGTAGGTTGTATCCCTTCATTTGTTGGATAATAATAAAGGAAGGACCTGGCAATTTCTCTGGTGGACGTAGCCCACACTGGGTGAACCACGTAAATCTGTGTCTCTCTTGTATTGTGTGTCTTCTGTGTTTTGTTTCTGCATTTGTTTTATTTTATTGCTCCGCGGTCCTTTTTTTCTAACACCCTTTACATCACAATTAGGGTTACAAGTAAGTTTGACTCTTAGACAATATAACAAGGGATCTCATACACCCACTAGTGCTCATCCACTAGCGGCACATCCACCTATTCTCAGCCATAGGGATATCCAAGTCTCTATCTCACTGTGTGTCACAAGAGAATCATCATAATACACACTCACTAGTGCTCAACCACTAGGATCACATCCACCTATGCTAAGCCACAGGAACATCCTACTCAAAAGATATCTATCTCACTTCGTCCCACATGAGAATCATCTGGAGTATCACATCATCTCAACTCTCTGCACATAGGAGAATAGTAAACCCATCACATGGGCTCCTTCACCCCTCACAAGGGTACACATCGCTTCATCTCAAATGATACACCTTTCTCATGGGCATATTCCCTCCTCAGGGGCACACAACATTCCATCTTCGTCTTAGAGAAAACGACACACCGATATTATGGGCATATTCCCTACACAGGGGCACACAATGTTCATTCTCTGTCTCATAGATGAACAACACACCCTTATCATGGGATCTCTCTCAGGCTGACTCACTCAATATATGTTCTGTAGGATGTCTCAAGAAACTGTAATAATCAACACTTTGTATCAGATAGGGAGGCATTCTCCACCAGGCCAAGTATCTCACATAAATAATATAACTTCTTCTTGGCAAGTAGTTTGTTGAAGATATCTGCAATTTTCTCATGGGTAGGAAGGTATTTCACATGTACTTTTTTCCTCTGCACCATGTCTCTGATATAGTGATATTTTATCTCAACGTGTTTCGATCTATCACAAAACACAGGGTTCTCAGAGAGCTTCACATAACTATGGTTATCACAAATAGTGGTAAGATCCATCTCATGATCAACTAAATATGTAAGAAGTTTGTGAAGAGACATTGCTTCGTGAACTGCCACACTCAATTCTATATACTTTGCTTCTGTGGTACTCAATGGAACAGAGCTCTGTTTCCTGTTGCACCAGGAAACCATGGAAGACCCTAAGGTGAAGCAACAATGGGAGGTGCTCTTCTGATCCACTACGCTCCCTACCTAATCTGTATCGACATATCCCTGCAAACTCAAGTCTACACTAGAGGCATATCTTAGGCCATATCCAACTGTTCCTTGTAGGTATCTCAATACGTGTTTTTCTGCTATCCAGTGAGTCTCTCTTGGTTGATTCATGAAATGGCTAAGCACATTCATTGCATAGAATATATCAAGTCTGGTGTTAACCAGATACATCAATGATCCAATCAGTTGTCGGCACAAGTGTGGATCAATCTCACCTGAATCAACATCATTCATCTTCTTCAAATACATCACCATTGGTGTGGGCATGGATTTGAATTTTGTCATACCTAAAGTTTTCAATATCTCCACTGTATATTTTCCTTGAATTAGTAAAATATCATTTGTCCTCTGCCATACTTCTAGTCCCAAGAAGTAGTGCATCATGACTAGATCCTTCATCTCAAATTTAGCAGTCAATTCTAACAATATGTGAGGAATAGGTCGTCCACATATAGGACTGAGATTGGGAACTCGTTGCTAACAATGTGATAATATAGGTTTGGATCAACAACACTCTTGTTGAAGCCAAAACACATCAATAATCCATTCATTTTCTCATACCAAGCACGAGGTGCATTTTTTAGTCCATACAAGGCTTTCTTCAACCTGCACACATGAGATTTTTCATTGTGTATCACAAATCCTTCTAGCTGCTCAATATAAACTTCCTCAATTTCACCATTGAGAAAGGTTGTATTTACATCCATCTGATGTAATTTCCAACCCATGGATGTATCTAGTGCAATGATAGAATGAATGGAAGTGTACCGGTCTACTGGATAAAATGTCTCATCATAGTCAACTCCCTCTACTTGTGAGAACCCTCTGGCTAAAAATCTCTCTTTTTATTTCTAGATGCTTCCATCAGTTGCATGCTTGATTTTATAAATCCAGTTGGAAGTCACTACAAACTTCCCTTCTGGTCTTGGAACAATATCCCATACATCATTTTTCAAGATATACTGATATTCTTCTATCATGGCATCTTGCCATACCTTTTCACCTATAGCTTCTCCATGAAAAAAAGGCTTAGAGTCAATGATGTCGCTCATGGCTGAAAGGTAGCTTGAAAATCTCTTTGGTCTCTTGCTTTCTTGGGATGTCCCTCAAGGGGTTGTATGTCTCTTTGCCTCCTGTAGAGTCTGTTGAGCCCAAGCAAGCCTTTTGTGTCCTACTGTAATATCTCTGGGCATATCAATTGGAGAAACTAGATCAACTGGAACAACTGGATCAACTGGAATAATGTTTGTCTCCCTCTAAACTGCTGAAGGGGGAGAATGTATTGTCTCACTGTCAATATCCATCTGAGATTCTTTGGATCTTTGGAAGGATATCTCTTCTTCAAAGGTAACATCTCTTCTTATCTCAATCTTTCTCTGACCAAGGATGTAGATTCGATATGCCTTCGAATATTCATTGTATCCCATGAATGTATCCTTTCTCCTTCAAGGGTCTAGTTTATATCTCTTCTCTTTGTGTACATCAAAATATATTGGGCACCTAAAGATCCTAAAGTGTCCAATCTCAGGCTTCACTCCGGTGAAGGCTTCTTCTGGAGTTATGTTCTTCAAGATCTGATCATGACTCATGTTTTGAACATATATTGTTGTCATACATGCTTCTTCCCATAAAGTCATAGGTAGACTCTGATCATGTATCATTTCTTTGGTTGCCTCGATGATAGTTTTTTTCTTCCTCTCTGCAACCCCATTTTTCTGAGGGTTGTAGGGAAATGTGTACTCCCTCTTGATCCCTACTTCAATACAGAAATTGTTGAAATCCTTGGAAGTGTATTCTCCTCCATTATCTAATCTTAGTACCTTGATCTTTCTTCTGGTCAGGTTCTCAACCTTAGCTTTGAATTCTTGAAATTTTGCAAGGACTCCATCCTTGTTATTCAGGAAGTAAATCCATGTTTTCCAAGAGTGATCATCGATGAAGAGTACATAGTACAAGTATCCATTTAGAGAGGAAACAATCATTGTACCACACACATCTGAATGTATCAAGTCCAATATTTCCTTAGATCTATTGTCACTGCTCAAGAAGGACCTTTTAATGTTCCTTCCAAGAACACATCCTTTACAGAGACCTTTATGCTAAATCTGTATTCATGGAAGGCCTGTTACCATTTTCGCTAGAGATGAGAGAGATCTATAATGAATGTGAGAAAGTCTCTAATTCCATAGCTCACTTAATATGTTAGTGTCATGTAACAGGGCCTGGACTGGTCTGATGGTCAATATTTATAAGTTTCTTTCTCAAACACCAATTACTTTGGAAAAATTTATATGTGAGTCTTTATGCCATGTAAGAACTCTTCCTTCTGAAAAGGTAACCTTGTAGCCTTTGTATTCTAAAGTACAAAAATGGATACAAGGTTCCTCTTGATCCTAGGTTGGAAGGTAGAAGTTCCAACCCCTTTCACATTATATCTGGCATTGTCTCCAAGGAAAACATGTAGAGTTGTCTCTTTCTCAACAAAATTAGTCAGGTAATCTCTAAAACCAGTCATGTGCCTGGAGGCACCACTGTCTATTAACGAAGTATTATCATTGGTATGGACCATACCCGAGAGTGTTGAAATGTTGATGTATTCATCTCTTTGAAGTCTTGGCTTCCAGGAATTGAGTTTTCTTGATCCACCAAGCTTGTCTTCCATCATGGTCATGCTCATCATATTTTTAGATTCTTCACAAACCCTTGTCAACTGGGCTAGAAAACCTAATGACTAGGCTAGGCTAGAAAATTTAGGTTTTATTGGGCTTATGACTGCCAACAATAAGCCTTGAAAATTATAAGAACATTGGTGAGTTGAATATCTCCTTCAATGAGTTGCAGAAACCCTAATTCTAAAATTTCTGCTGAAAATTACAAAACCCTAGAAACCCTAGGGACAAAAAATCAAAATGATAGGAAATGAAATCTAAAGCTTGCTGGAGGTGTGCTTAAGGAGGCCGTACACTCCTATGCACTTTTTAGCCCCAACGTCCAATTATTAAGTGTTGAAACACCTTAGAAAGGAGGGTCGTACATAATTCCTGGGAACCCTAGGAGGGTCATACGGTTCTGCAGAAGTGAGAGGATAACTGGTAGAGGCTTGTGCAATGGGTTCTTCAAGACCTATGATCTGATACCATGTTTATTTTTCATTGATATAGGCTCAATCATGAAGTTAATTCTTATTTTATCATTTTACTTGAACTATAGAAAGTTATAGTTACACCATAAACAATTTGTTGCAGTAACCAAGATCACAAGAAGAAAACACCATGCACAAGTACACAAGAAGTATCCTGGGAAACCCTTCTCAACAAGGGAGGAAAACCCAGCCAATCCTTTTCTATATTCTTCAAGACAAAGAATTCCCACACCATAAACCGATCACACAAAAGGGTGCTCACAAAACCTAGAAGACTAGCGCCCAAGAGAGGTGCACACTTCAGCCCAAGAACAAGTACTTCCAAAAATTTCCAAACTCACTCTTGTGTTGTGTTTCCTCAATGGGGAAATCACCTTTATTTATATTAGAATTGACACATAAAAAGTAGTGTCTATTGGCACAAAAAATCCGACCTCAATAACTCAAAATATAATTAATTATTACCATATTAATTATCTTTCACTTTATGGTTGGGCCGACCTATACCCTTTACATCACAATTAGGGTTACAAGTAAATCTGACTCTTAGAAAATATAGCAAGGGATCTCACACACCCACTAGTGCTCATCCACTAGGGGCACGTCCACCCGTGCTCATCCACAGGGACGTCCAAGTCTCTATCTCACTGCATATCACAGGAGAATCATCAGAATACACACTCACTAGTGCTCAACTTATAGGATCATGTCCACCTATTACCAACCACAAGAACATCCTACTAAACAGATATCTATCTCACCGTGTCTCAAAGGATGATCATATGGAGTATCACATCATCTCAACTCTCTACAGAGAGAATAACAATAAACCCAACACATGGGCTCCTTCATCCCTCACATGGGTACATATCGTTTCATCTCAAACGATACACCCTTCTCATGGGCATATTCTCTTCTTAGGGGTACAAAACGCTCCATCTCCATCTCAGAAAGAACGACACACCCAGCTCATGGGAATCTTCCCTACACAGGGGCACATAATTTTCCTTCTCCGTCTCAGAGAGGAACAACACACCCATCTCATGGGCACACCCAATTCATGGGATCTCTCTAAGGACGACTCACTCAGTCTGTGTCCTCGAGGATGTCTCACACATCTGTAATCATCAATAGACCCATTGCTGATAGCTTGGAGCAATGTGGTCTAAGGTTGAGAGGTTCATGGAAGGTCTACACGCAGTTGGTGGTCTTCTCATAAAAAGACAAGTACCGATTCTATGTTAATTTTACATGTTATGTTTAAGTTCATGTCTGAAGTTTATCATAATTTCTTGTGTATATTGCATGTATGTGTTTATTGTCACTTTTGCATGAATCTGTGTATGAGAAGAATGTCTATATATATTAAATTTGCATTATATATATATGTATATCCGAGTTTGAACAGAGTAGATATTTTTGGTAGAACGTGCCCGACCCTTGGATGACTAGGTACGTTACAATATGGTAGATGGTAATGTACCCAGCCATCCCAGGGTCGAGCACGTTCTACCAAGAATCTCTACTCTGTTCAAACTAGTAGATTGTAACGTACCTGACCATCCTAGGGTCGGGCACATTCTACCAAAAATCTCTACTCTGTTCAAACTCGGATATACATATACATACATATATCTATATATAATGAAAATTTAATAGATATAAACATTCTACTCATATACAAATTCATGCAGAAGTGACAATAAACACATACATGCAATATACACAGGAAATTTTGTTAAACTTTAGACATGAACTGAAACATAACATGTAAAATTAACATAGAATTAGTACTTGTGTTTTTATGAGAAGACCACCAACTGCGTGAAGACCTTCCATGAACCTCCCATCCTTATACCATGCTTCTCCAAGCTATTAGCAGTGGGTCACCCCTAAGCTGGGACTAAACTCCACCCAGGGTAAAGGAAATCTTGGGTTTCGTTGAGACTACAGAAAACTGCACAATGCAACATGAAGGATTTCCTCCAAGGAGCCTACTTACACCCACATCTCACAGACTCTCATTACCCACATGCTTGTCCCACCCTAGGAATATACACCTTCACTGTTCCACGTTCCATCGACTGCTCCACTTCCCTTTAAGGGATTCAACAACAGGAAGGATCAAGAACTATCAGAGCTCTGTAGTTGTTGCTGGATTCCCTCCATGAGAAATCACTTCCCCATAAATATCTCTCACCTGGAGAGAGTTGCTCATAGGCTTAACAACCTGATTCTTCAATCCACGGGCCAGACAACCCCCCTCTTCAAAACCATAGGACTAACAACCTGCTTCTTCTGTCCAGCTCCTAAGACAAACAGGCAAGGGCGAAAACAACAACAAAACTCGGGTAAGGTAGGGTACAACTTAGAAAAATACCGAAGCATGCAAGTTATAGAGTTTCATGATCAAAGAGGGTTCACCAATGACAGAAAATGGTTGACTGTGTGCCTGCTCAGTGCGTGAGTGAATGGGATAAATATGGTGAGTGAACGCATGAGAAAATATGGAAATCATGTCTAGCGAACCCCCACAACGTTGAATTTTCCACATAAAACTTCATGCACTGAGGTTGACAAATGGCTCTATAGAAGCTCATTCCTCTCCACTTGGATTTCAATCCTCTCCCAAAGGAACTTAGTATAACACGGTTTATTTCCAAAACCTTAGTATTTTAGGAATATACATTATAGTATTCCCTTGAGTTAAGCCCTAAAGCTTAGCCACTTTTTCCTAGCCTCTCAGCCCCTTCCCTTCCCTTTCTCTTCCTAGTGGAGCTTATTCCCCCATAAATCTTTCTTCGTGGTTGGTCTACATGAAACGATGTATTTTATTAATGATCTGCATAATTATATAAACAAAAATAGGCTCACTGGCCTTAGCATCTAGGCTCTCCATCCTAATAAACACATAATCCTCCCAACTTATAAACACTTGGCTCACCAGCTTATACACATCATTAAACATCATTACAATTCAGCAAGGGCTTGGCCTTGGGGTATTACAATGCCCTCCCCTTATTTATGCACCATCCTCAGTGCATCATATTTACATATTACAACAAGATTTTCAAAAATCTTCAAAAATATGTGGGTATTATACTTGCAAAGCATATTCATGCTCACAAGTTGTGTCCTCAGAACCATACTAGGTCCCGAGGACCTTTACAAGCCCTATGGATTGATTCTAGATCTGTTTGATTTTCCGGTCCAAAATGTGTACCAGAGGCACTTGAAAAGTGCTTTCTTGTTCCACTTGAATCACATTCCAATCAATAACATGATTAACATCAGGGATATATTTCTTAAGAAATGATACATGGAGTACATTATGTATAGAAATAGATGTAGGCAATGAAATCATATAAGCTACTAGTCCAATCCTCTCTAGGATTTCAAACAACCCACAATATCTTGCTGCCAACTTGGAATATTTTTTCAACTTCAGGGAACTTCTATTGGCCTTCACCTTCAAGAAAACATGATCACCCACTTCAAAATCCATGTGATTTATACCCTTGTCAGCATAGATTTTCTTCCCGTCTTGGGAAACCTTTAAATTTTGTTTTATCTTCAACATTTTCTCTTCCATTTTGTTGAGCAAATCTGGCCCAACCACTGCTCTATCTACTGGGTTGTCCCAACTTATTGGTGTGTTTCACTTTCTTCCATAAAGTGCCTCAAATGAGCTCATCTTTAGTAATGCTTGGTACCCATCATTGTAGGCAAATTCTACAAAGTGTAGATAATATTCCCATTTAGATGTTTTTTCCATCACGTACATCCTTAGAATCTCATCTATCACTTGGTTTACCCTTTTTGTTTTCTCATCAGACTCAGGATGATAAGTTGTGTTGAAGTTCAGATTTTTTCTAAACCCTTTGAATAATCCTCTTCGAAACTTTGAGGTAAACTTTGGGTCTCTGTCAGACATAATTGTCTTGGGTATGCCATGCAAGCGTGCTACTTCCCTCATATAAATATCAACATTGGTTGCCTTGTGAGTAACGTTCATAAGAATGAAATGGGAAGCTTTAGTAAGCTTGTCCACCACCACCATGATAACATCATGTTGATTACTTGTTCTAGGCAATTTGGTGATAAAATCCATTGTCACTACTTCCCACTTCCATTGATGAAAGGGTAATGGTTGCAACAACTCAGTTGGGTGTCTATGCTCGGCCTTGACCTTTTGACACTCCAAAAATTTAGCAATGTACTCAAGAATATCCTTCTTGATGCATGGCCAATAATATTTCTTGTAGACTGCTGCAACTGTCTTCTGATATCTTGGGTGTCCAACTTAAGGTACATTATGCATCTCTTTCAAAATTGTACTCCTCAATTCATGAGAATTGGGTACATAAATTATGTTCCTGTCCAACAAAATTCCATCATTTCCCAATTCACAATCTTCAACATCCTATTGCATTTTACCTTGTTGTAATTTTGTTACTAACTCCATGTACTGCAAATCTACTTTTTTAGCCTCATAAATTTTGCCTTTAAGATCAGTCTGATACATGCTAATGGTTGTATCATGCGGTTCATACACTCTCCTTCTGAGTGCATCAACCACTTTGTTCTCTTTTCCTTTGATTTTCTGAATATCAAAGTCATACTCACAGAGGAATTCCAATGATCTTCTCTGCCTAGCATTCAAAATTGGCTGATCAAACAAGTATGTCAGACCATTATGGTCTATCCTCAACTCAAACCTCTTTCCCATGAGGTAGTTCCTCCACTTATTCAAGGCATGCACTATTTTTTCCAACTCCAAATCATGAGTGGCATAGATCCTTTCATGCTCTTTCAATTTTCTGGATTCAAAACATATCACAAACCCATTCCGACTAATGAATCCACCAAGTCCTTCTTTGCATGCATCTGTGCAAACCACGAAATATTCATTCGGATCAACAATCCTCAGAATTGGAGCATTGGTTAACAACTGCTTCAATTGATGAAATCCCTTTTAACATTATGTTGTCCATTGAAACTTCACCCCCTTCCTTTGCAAGGAAGTGATTGGGTGAGAAATCCTTGAAAACCCTACAATGAATCTTCTGTAGTAGCTATATAGACCCATGAAGGATATGACTTCTGTCACATTCTTAGGTGTTTTCCACTCTTTAACGACCTCAATCTTTTCGGGGTCCACTGTTATCCCTTCTTCGGATATGATATGCCCCAAATAGTGAATTCGGTTTTGATCAAATGAGAACTTGCTCAATTTGGCATACAATTGGTATCCTCTGAACACTAGTAGCACCATCCTCAAGTGATGCTCATGTTATTCTTCTGGCTTGGAATATACAAGGATTTCATCCAAAAATACAATGACAAACTTGTCTAAGTAATCTAGGAAAACACCATTCATTAAGCACATTAAAATAACTAGTGCATTTGATAGCCCAAATGGCACCACTGTGAACTCGTAATTACCATAACTTGCCCTAAAGGCCTTTTTTTTATGTCTTCATATTTGATCCTTACTTGACCTGAGATCAATCTTTGAAAATATCCTTGCATCCTTTAACTGATCAAAGAGATCATCGATCCTTGGAAAATTATACTTTTTCTTTATAGTCACGTTGTTCAATTGTCTGAAATCGATCCACAATCTCAATGTCCCATCTTTATTCTTCACAAATAAAACTAGGGCACCCCAAGGTGACACACTTGGGCATATATACGCCTTCTTTAGAATATTTTCGAGCTACATTTTCAACTCCTTCAACTCTGGTGCTCTCATTCTGTAGGGAGTCTTTGATACTAAAGTTTCTCCAGGCATCAAATTTATAAAGAATTAAATATCTCTCTTTGGGGGTAGTCTTGGTACCTCAAACACATCCTCAATATATTTCAGGACTGAGTGATCCTCCAAAGTTGACACCTGATCCTTAGGTGCTTCCTCCATATGGGATGCAAATATTTGGCAGCCCTTCCTGTAACACTTCTTCAGATGCATTGTTGAGATCTCTCGAACAGTAACTACCCTAGGAAATCCTTGGACTGTTATTGGGTTCCCTTCCTCATCCAAGAAAGGAAATGCCTTGTTATGCCATTCTAAGAAAACATGGTGTTGGTCCACCAATCCATACCAATTAAACATTCATATGAACCCAATGGCAGTATGTTAAAATTTGCCTTGGTAATTATCCCATTCATGTTCATTGGACATGATTTAACCAAATCAAAAACTTTTCTCTTGGCTCTTGTAGCTAGCTGTACCAACCAATATTTCTCATGCTTTCTTCTTGGAAAATTCAATCTTTCCACTACCTTAGGATCTATATAGATATGACTAGCTCCTGCATTTATTAAAATAATAAAGGAATGGTTATTTATCATCCCTTCTACTTCAATCATGTGTGATTGAAACTCTATTTTGTTCTTGTCCAGGGCTGGATAGATCCTTAGTAAACTTATGCCCATGTCCTTCATTGTTCTTCTTGCTTTACATTGTGGAAAAATCTCACTTTGTCACTTTTGTGAGGACAATATCTATACTTTTGGTCTCCTTTACAACCCCAACATTGAATGGGTTCTTGTCTTGGCCTTTTCTCACCTACCTCAACCATTTGGTGCTCTCTAAAAGATGGTTGTCCTTGAGGGACTATTTCTAAAAAAGGGTGGCTTGTTTTGCTTATGCCTCTATTCCCTCTAAAACTTCTTCTTGTATTCCCAATTTGTTTGGAAAGTAGGTTTTCCCTTATCATGATCATATAATCACTTGGATCTTCTTATGGTTTTCTCCAATGTCTTGGGGTCATCATATTGAATATTGTCACTGATGAAAGATGGCAACCCACTTAGGTACCTTTGAATCTTAACAGTCTCATCCTTGATGAAGGAGACATACTTCAACAATTCTAAAATCTCCTTTCATACAGATTAATAGTCATGTTGCCTAGTTTGAGTTCAAATAAATCTTTCATATTTTTATCATAATACCTCTTGGTCAGTTATTTCTTCTCAAAATGCTTTTTGAATTCCTTCCAAGTCACATTTTTCTCTCTGATGTGTTGCACTTGCACAAGTTGATCCCACGACATGGATGCTTTTACTTTTAGATGATAGATATCAATTCCCCCCTCTGCATGAGAAGAGTAGTTATGCAATTGGAAGTACTTCCTCATGTGTAGCAGCTATGTCTCAACATTTTCATCCTTCTTGTGTTCACCATCAAAAGTAGGAGGTTTGATCTTATTCATTTATCCTTTCAATTATTTTGACCCAGACCTCCTATGCTTCTTGATAGGGATGGAATTGAGATGTTGTGTGCTCTCCTATTGGAATTCCTTTGGGAGTGACGGTGATGTCTGCTACCACTCCTTGATCTTCCTTTTCCCTCAGGGGTTCTGTGGCTTCCTAGTTTGTTGGAACCACTCTCCTTATCCAACTTATTTTCAATTTTGTCCAATATTTTCATTAACTTCATATTGAAGTCTTCTTGTTGTTCCTTGGATTTCATAAGCCTTTCATTATCAGCCTTGCTTCTCTGGACATCTGTTTGTAATTTTTTGAGAGTCTCAGCTAGATTTATGTCTTCCTCCTTTCCACCTCCATATCCATTGTAGTTGGTTCCTTCCATACCCAACTAGACATTCATCCCTCTGATTTCATCTTCTTGACTGTATAATATTTGTGTATCATCCATCACTCTACACTCTGTGTTGATTCTGATCTGACAGCTGTTAATTCTAAAAGAATGTGCAACCAACAAAACTTTGTCAAGCTAACTGTTCTTAATAATTTTATGAAAACACGAACCATTCTGATCCATCAATATATATTAGACTTATTTTCTGTCAATTTCCTGATAAATTGATTGTTCAAATCCAATTTTTGGGTGAACAATTAACTTCTATTATTCAAGTCCTTTCCAATGAATGTTTCTATGCTCAATTCCGAGTTTTGAGCAGGAATTTATGGATACTTGAACAATTTGTCTTTTTAGTGATGCAATCTTGTACATGGATTCTTCCAACTCAAAGTCAAATTGGTGCTTGGATCCATGTTGGATCCCTTCTTCAGGTTTACAGACTTTCATTACTTCCTTAGGTGCAGGTCTGTACAATTAAGAACCTCACGAGATTTTTCTCTAAGCCCTTTCCTATTCTTAAAACAAAATTTCGGGCGTTGACACTACATAAAACTGCACAATGCAACATGAAGGATTCCCTCCAAGGAGCCTACTTACTCCCACATCTCACATACTCTCATTCCCCACATTCTTTTCCCACCCCGAGAATATACACCTTCACTATTCCACAGTCCATCGACTACTCCACTTCCCTTTAAGGGCTTCAAGAATAGGTCGGATCGAGAATTCTCAGAGCTCTGTAGTTGTTGCTGGACTCCCTCCATGAGAAATCACTTCCCCATAAATCTCTCTCACCTGGAGAGAGTTTCTCATAGGCCTAACAACCTTCTTCTTCAATCCATGGGCCATACAACCCCCCTCTTCAAAACCAAAGGACTGACAACCTGCTTCTTCTGTCCAGCTCCTAAGACAAATGGGAAAGGGAGAAAACAACAAAAAAACTTGGGTAAGGTAGGGTACGACTCAACAAAATACCAGAGCGTGCAAGTTATAGAGGTTCATGATCAAAGAGGGTTCAATAATGGTAGAAAATGGTTGACTGTGTGCCTACTCAGTGCATGAGTGAATGGGGCAAAGATGGTGAGTGAACACATGAGAAAAGATGGAAAGAATGTCTAGCGAACCCCCACAATGTTGAATTTTCCACATAAAACTTCATGCACTCAGGTTGACAAATGGCTCTATAGAAGCTCGTTCCTCTCCACTTGGATTTCAATCCTCTCCCAAAGAAACTTAGTATAATAGGGTTTATTTCCAAAACCTTAGTATTTTAGGAATACACATTATAGTATTCTCTTGAGTTAAGCCCTCAATCTTAGTCCCTTTTTCCTAGCCATTCAAACCCTTCCCTTCCCTTTCCCTTCCTAGTGGAGCTTAGTTCTCCATAACTCTTATTTCGTGGTTGGTCTACATGAAACAATGTATTTTATTAATGATCTGCATAATTATATAAACAAAAATGGGCTCACTGGCCTTAACATCTAGGCTCTCCGGCCTAATAAACACATAAGCATCCTAGCTTATAAACACTTGGCTCACCAGCTTATACACATCATTAAACATCATTACAATTCAGCAAGGGCTTGGCCTTGGGGTATTACAATGCCCTCCCCTTATTTATACATTATCCTCAGTGCATCATATTTACATATTACAAGAATATTTTCAAAAATCTTCAAAAAGATGTAGGTATTCTACTTGCAAAGCATCTTCATTCTCCCAAGTTGCGTCCTCAGGACCGTACTAGGTCCATTGGACCTTTACAATACCTATGGATTGATTCCATAGATGTTTGATTTTCTGGTCCATAATGCATACCAGATGCACTTGAAAAGTGCTTTCTTGTTCCACCTGAATCACATTCCAATCAATAACATGATTAGCATCAGGGATATATTTCTTAAGCAATGATACATGGAATACATTATGTATATAAATAGATGTAGCCAATGCAATCATATAAGCTATTGGTCCAATCCTCTCTAGTATTTCAAACAACCCACAATATCTTGCTGCCTACTTGGAACAATTTTGCAACTTCAGGGAACTTTTGTTGGCCTTCACCTTCAAGAAAACATGATCACCCACTTCAAACTCCCTATGAGTTCTACCCTTGTTAGTATAGCTTTTCTTCCTATCTTGGTCAACCTTTAAATTTTGTTTTCTCTTCAACATTTGCTCTTCCATATCGCTGAGCAACTCTGGCCCAACCACTGCTCTATCTACTGGGTTGTCCCAACTTATTGGTGTGTTGCACTTTCTGCCATAAAGTGCCTCAAATGGGGTCATGTTCAGTGATGCTTGGTACCCATTGTTGCAGGCAAATTCTACCAAGTGTAGATAATCTTCCCATTTAGATGTTTTATCTATCATGTACATTGTTTTTCTCTTGATTGCTGCAATTGTTTTATGATATCTTGAGTGTCCATCATAAGGTACATTATGCATCTCTTTCAAAATTGTACTCCTCAATTCATGAGAATTGGGTACATAAATTATGTTCATGTACAACAGAATTCCATCATTTCCCAATTCATAATCTTCAACTTTATATTGCATTTTACCTTGCTGTAATTTTGTTACTAACTCCATGTACTACAAATCTACTTTTCCAGACTCAGAAATTTTGCCTTTAAGATCAATCTAATACATGCTAATCTTTGTAGCATGAAGTTCATGCACTCTCCTTCTGAGTGCATCAACCACTTTGTTCTCTCTTCCTTTGATGTGCTTAATATCAAATTCATACTCACAGAGGAATTTCAACCATCTTCTTTTCCTAGCATTCAAAGTTGGTTGATCAAACAAGTATTTCAGACCATTATGGTCTGTCCTCAACTCAAACCTCTTTCCCATGAGGTAGTGCCTCCACTTCTTCAAGGCATGAACTATGGTTTCCAACTCCAAATCATGAGTGGAATAGATCCTTTCATGCTCTTTCAATTTTCTAGATTCAAAACATATCACAAACCCAGTCTGACTAATGAATCCACCAAGTCCTTCTTTGCATGCATCTGTGCAAACCACAAAATATTCATTCGGATCAACAATCCTCAGAATTGGAGCATTCGTTAGCAAATGCTTCAATTGATGGAATCCCTTTTAACATTATGTTGTCCATTGAAACCTCACCCCCTTCCTTTGCAAGGAAGTGATTGGGTGAGAAATCCTCGAAAACCCTGCAATGAATCTTTTGTAGTAGCCAGCTAGACCCATGAAGGATATGACTTCTGTCACATTCTTAGGTGTTGTCCACTCTTTAATGGCCTCAATATTTTTAGGGTCCACTGTTATCCTTTCTTCATATATGACAGTCTAAGACAAGATGGTGTTGGTCCAACCAATCCATACCAATTAAACAGTCATATGAACCCAATGTCAGGATGTTCAAATCTGCCTTGGTACTTAGCCCATTCATGTCCACTAGACATGATTTAACCAACTCAACAACTTTTCTCTTGGCTCCTGTAGCCAACTGTACCAACCAATATTTCCCATGCTTTCTTCTTGGAAAATGAAATCTTTTCGCTTCCTTAGGATCTATATAGATATGACTAGCTCCTGAATCTATTAAAATAATAAAGGCATGGTTATTGATCATCCCTTCTACTTCAATCATGTTTGATTGAAACTCCATTTTCTTGTTTTCTAGGGCTGGATAGATCCTTGGTACACTTATGCCCATGTCCTCCATTGTTTATGCTTTCTTTACATTGTGGACAACTCTCACTTTGTCACATTTGTGAGGACAATATCTATACTTTTGGTCTCCTTTACAACCCCAACATTGAATGGGCTCTTGCCTTGGCCTTTTCTCACCTACCTCAACCATTTTGTGCTCTCTAAAAGATGGTTTTACTTGAGGGCTATTTCTGAAAAAGGGTGGCTTGTTCCCCTTCTGCCTCTGTTCCCTCTAAAACTTCTTATTGTCTTCCCAAGTTCTTTGGAAAGTAGGCTTTCCCTTATTATGATCATATAATCACTTGGCTCTCCTTATTGTTTCCTCCAAAGTATTGGTATCAACATATTGAATCTTGTCACTAATGAAATATGGAAGCCCACTCGGGTACCTCTGAATCTTAATGGTCTCATCCTTGATGAAGGAGACATACTTCAACAATTCTAAAATCTTCTTTCATACAGCTTAATAGTCATGCTTTTTAGTTTGAGTTCAAAGAAATCTTTCATATTTTTATCATAATACCTCTTGGTCAGGTATTTCTTCTCAAAATGCTTCTTGAATTCCTTCCAAGTCACATTTTTCTCTCTGATGTGTTGCACTTGCACAAGATGATCCCACCACATGGATGCTTTTACTTTTAGATGATAGAAATCAATTCTTCCCTCTACATGAGAAGAGTAGTTATGCAATTGGAAGTACTTCCTCATGTGTAGCAGCCACGTCTCAACATTTTCATCCTTCTTGTGTTCACCATCAAAAGTAGGAGTTTTGATCTTATTCATTTATCCTTTCAATTCTTTCACCCCAGACCTCCTATGCTTCTTGATAGGGATGGACTTGAGATGTTTTGTGCTCTCTTGTTGGAATTCCTTTGGGAGTGATGGTGATGTCTGCTACCACTCCTTTATATTCCTTTTCTCTCAGGGGTCCTGTGGCTTCTTAGTTTGTTTGAACCACTCTCCTTATCCAACTTCTTTTCAATTTTGTCCAAGATTTTCATTAATTTCATATTGAAGTCTTCTTGTTGTTCCTTGGTTTTCATAAGCCTTTCATTATCATCCTTGTGGCTCTGGACATCTGTTTGCAATTTTCTGAGAGTCTCAGCCAGATTTATGTCTTCCTCATTTCCTCTTCCATGTCCATTGTAGTTGGTTCCTTCCATACCCAATTGGACATTCATCCCTCTAATTTCATCTTCCTGACTGTAGACTATCTGTGTAACATCCATCACTCTACACTCTGTGTTGATTCTGATTTGAAAACTGTTAATTATGAAAAAATGTACAACCAACATAACTTTGTCAAGCTAAATGTTCTTAATAATTTCATGAAAACACAAACCATTCTGATCCATCAATATATATCAGACTTATTTTTCTGTCAATTTCTTGATAAATTGACTGTTCAAATCTAATTTTTGGGTGAACAATTACCTTCTACTATTCAATACCTTTCCAATGCATGTTTCCATGCTCAATTCTGAGTTTTGAGCAGGAAGTTATGGATACTTGAACAATTTGTCTTTTCAGTGATGCAATCTTGTACATGGATTCTTCCAACTCACAGTTGAATTGGTGCTTAGATCCACGTTGGATCCCTTCTTCAGGTTTATATACTTTCCTTACTTCCTTAAGTGCAGGTTTGTACAATCAAGAACCTCACGAGCTCTTTCTCTAAGCCCTTTCTTGTTCTTAAAACAAAATTTCAAGTGCTATCCACTTTTCTTCGGTCCCAAAATTGATGTGACCTCAGGTTGTGACCTAGCACTAACAAATAGGTGCTTATCCTGTGCTTCGGGTCTCCAGGGCTTTGAAACTTCAGGGCTTTGGAGGATCTTCTTTCATTACAATACCTTTCCTTCAAACACCAATTCTATGAATACTTAGAGGACGTACAGATCAACAATCCTCATTATTTTTTTAGATCTAAGGTCCTCATTATTTGTTTAGACCTACGGTGGATAGGATCTCCGGGACTCCAGGATTCGATGGCTTTCAAAGAAATTCTCTACAAATCTCCTAAAGTGCTGACTCACTAGAGATTCTCTCTCTTTCCTCCACGTGTCATCTCGCAACCAATGATTGAGATTAACTTTGGCCTTCAAGAGTTCTCTACTCACAACAATTTGTAACTCAATTCCTCTAGAGTACCACTTCTTTGGACCTTGGGATCTGGCACCATGCATCCTCTGTGATCAACAGTCAAGATGGGCTACGGACTTCGGGCCTCCATAAGTCCGTGACCTCAACTATTTATGATTTGAATCCTCCGGACTACAGAATCTACTACAATGTGTCCTCTCTCGATCAATGGTGAGGATTTACACCACTCTTCAGAGATTCGGGGGTTTCACCTTGCTCACACTTCATTCCTTTCAAACCCTAAATTGGTGAACTCCTCGGGTCCACTCAGACACACCTAGGTGCTACATGGTAGATCCCAAGAAGAAGACACGTGGCCCAATCTAAAGGGTGACACATGTCAAGTTATAAATGGAAAAATTATCCTTTCAAAAGAACAAAACACACTGACACGTGGCACAAATATTGTGTGCCCACGTCATCCTAGGTGACATCGCCAAGCCATGTCACTTCGGTGCTTCGTGAACTCAAAACTTTGGGACTTCGGGACTACAGGAATTCAAAGATCCAAAAGTTCTTCCAACATTTTCCCCTCAAACTTCTTAACCTCTCGAGGTCCACGTAATACAACTGTCAATAATCAAGGTGGTGACACGTGGCCCCACCGTTGAGTGACACATGTTAGGTATCAATTGGTACTAAGGTCTTGTCAAAAGTATAAAAACAAGTGACACATGGCAGAATTTGGGTAGGTCCCCAACACCCTAGGTGACATCATCATGCCACATCACTTAGGTGAACCGAGACTTCAGGGATATCTTATCATCGACACTTTCTCAAAACTGCCAAACTACCGAACTACTAAACAGGTCCATGCCACCCTTGGTGATGTCATCATGTCACGTCACTTCGACGAACTAGGACTTTGGGGATTTATTATCATCGACACTTTTTTAAAACTGTCGAATTAACGAACTGCCGGTTGCTGAACAAATGCTTCCCGTAGATTCATAACTTTGGCTATTTTATTTTCTCATTGGAACTTTTCAAAACTGTCGAACTACTGAACTATCGATCAGGTCTACGTTACTTTGACATTCCATGATTTCGACACTTTGGAAGATCTCTTCTCATATGCACATTTTCAAATCTCTCAAACTACTGACTACCGACAACTACTTCTCGTAGCTTTGGGACTTCGACGATTTTGTTCACCGTGCCATCTCCAACAGATTTCTATGAACATCGAACCACCGAAACACTTGGGAAAATCCAACGACTCTCCTCCTCTCGAATGATCTACGATTGAGAATCACTCCAGAACTTCGAAGGATTTCCCTGCTGAAACACTGCACAACCCTCAGATTGTTGAAACTCTGGATTCAATGATTGTGAGGGATTTGTCTTCTTCTGAACATATCCTACGACCCAAATTTAAACTTTCTAGACCAATACCATGGTTTCCATGGTTTATCAAATTGTTATACCTCTTGAGCCTTCCAATACCACACAGGGGCTCTCTCAGTGCCGCTTTGGCACTCTGTACATCAAATCCCTGTAGAATGTTTACTTCAAATTCCACATTTGTGACGCATCTAGGTTCAGTGTTGAAACCATCGGATTTGATACCATATTGTAACGTATCCAACCATCCCAAGGTCGAGCACTTTCTACCAAAAATCTCTAATATGTTAAAACTAGGATATATATATATATATATATATATAATGCAAATTTAATAGATATAGACATTCTTCTCATACACAGATTCATGCAGAAGTGACAATAAACACATAAATGCAATATACACAAACAATTGTGGTAAACTTCAGACATGTAATTAAACTCATCTGGATTTTATGAGTAGAACAAAATGACTACAGATTATTAATAGGTTCTTAACACAAAATAATAGAGATATAGTAAAACTAGTTTTCTATTCAATAAGGAAATAAGTTGAAACTGTAAAATGCAACGGAAACAAGCTTGCTGGAATGGTGGCAGCTTATCTCTAAGAAGAGATGTGACAGTTGCGCTCATTCGAAAGAAGATGATTACAATGAGGCTTTGAAGGTATTTTTACAATAAACAAGAATGCCCAAAACCCTAAACATCCAAAAGCCTAACCCTAGTAGATGAAGCACCAAAAGTCATGTGGGCCCCATTTGGGTAGGTTAGTACATCAACTTCCTGGGGTCGTAACTTTTGCATACGATCTGTGTTTTAGGCGTATGATAACCCGTTGGAAAGGTATCTTCAAGGAGATTCATTTTAGGGGAAATATGGAAGGAACTTGAATATTTCAAACCCATTTTCCCAAAAAAACATCGTTTAGGGCCTCAAAACGACTCTGGAAGTGAAAACTGCTAAAAATACTAAATTACCAAAATTGCCAGAAAACTGTTTTGAGCCAGTTGGAAAAGGTGGGTGGCCACCGATATCCACCTGGATCATAAACACAACATGTAAAATTAACATAGAATTGGTACTTATCTTTTTATGAGAAGACCACCAACTGCGTGCAAACCTTCCACGAACTTCCCATCCTTAAACCACGTTGCTCCAAGCTATCAACAGTGGGTCACCCTTGAGCTAGGACTAAACTCCACCTAGGGTAAAGGAAATCCTAGGCTAGCATGAGACTACAAAAAATGACACAATGCAACATGAAGGATTCCCTCTAAGGAGCCTACTTACACCCACCACTCACAGACTCGCATTCCCCACATGCCTGTACCACCCAACGAATATAAACCTTCATTATTCCACAGTCCATTGACTACTCCACTTCCTTTCGAGGGCTTCAACAACAGGTCGTATCAGGAATTCTTAGATCTCTGTATCTGCTATTGGACTCCGTCGAGGAGATATCACTGCCCTAACAATATCTCTAACCTAGAGAGAGTTGCTCACAGGCATAACATTAACAACTTGCTTCTTCAATCCACAGGCCTGACAACCTGCCTCTTCAAAACCACAGACCTGAAAACCTACTTCTTCTATCCAGCTCCGAAGACAAACGGTCAAGGGAGAAGACAACAACAAAACTCGGGTAAGGCAGGGTACGACTCAACAAAATACCAATGTGCACAAGTTACAAAGGTTCATGATGGCAGAGGTTTCAACAATGGAAGAAAATGGTTGACTACATGCTTGCTCAGTACATGAGTGAATGGGGAAAATATGGTGAGTGAACACGTGAGGAAAGATGGAAAAAATGGCTAGCAAATCCCCACAACGTTGTATTTTCCACATAAAACTGCATGTGCCTAGGTTGACACATGGCTCTCTAGGAGCTCGTTCCTTTCCCAAAGGAACTTAAGATAACATGGTTTATTTTCCAAACATTAGTATTTTAGGAATAACATTATAATATTCCCTTAGGTTAAGACCTCAAGCTTATCCTCTTTTCTCTAGCCTCTCAGCCCCTTCCTTTTCCCTTCCTAGTGGAGCTTAGTCCCCATAACTCTTTCTTCGTGGTTGGTCTACATGCAATGATGTATTTTATTAATGATATGCATAATTACATATACACAAATAGGCTTACTGGCCTTAGCATCTAGGCTCTCCAGCCTAATAAATACATAAGCCTCCCAAGGTATAAACACTTGTCTCACCAACTTATACACATCATTAAACATCATTACAATTCAATAGGGGCTTGTCCTTGCGATATGACGATTACCAAATTGTAACGTATCTAGCCATCCTAGGGTTGGATACATTCTACCGAAAATCTCTACTCTGTTAAAAATATGATACACACACAAACACACACACACACACATATATAATGAAAATTTAACATATATAGACATTTTGATCATACAGAGATTCATGCAGAAGTGATAATAAACACATACATGCAATAAACATAGTAAATTATGATAAATATAAACTTCAGACATGTACTTCAACACAACATTTAAAATTAATATAGAATTGGTACTTATCTTTTTATGAAAAGACCACCAACTGTGTGTAGACCTTCCACAAACCTCCTAGCCTTATACCACTGTGCTCCAAGCTATCAATAGTGGATCACTCTCGAGCTAGGACTAAACTCCACCCAAGGTAAAATAAATCATATGCTAGGCTGAGACTATGAAAATTAGTTGCACATTGCAACAGAAAGGATTCCCTCCATGGAGCCTACTTACACACATCGCTCACAATCTTTCATTCCTCACATGCTTGTCCCACCCCAAGAATATACACCTTCATTTTTCCAAAGTCCATCAGCTGCTCCACTTCACTTCCAGGGCTTCAGCAACAAGCCAGATCAGGAATTCTCAGAGTTGTGTAGCTGTTGTTGGACTCCCTCCAGGACAAATCATTTCCCCATTAATCTCTCTCAACTAGATGCTCACATGCCTGACAACTTGCTTCTTCAATCCATGGGCCTGACAACCCACCTCTTCGAAACCATACACCTAACAACCTGATTCTTCAATCCATGGTCCTGACAACCCGCCTCTTCAAGCCATACGCCTGACGACCTGCTTCTTCTTTCCATCTCCTAAGACAAACAGGCAAGGGCCAAGGCAACAACAGAACTCGGGTAAGGTAGGGTATGACTCAACAAAATACTAGTGCATGCAAGTTACAAAGGTTCATGATGGAAGAGGGTTCAATAATGGTGAAAAATGGTTGAATTATTGCATGCTTAGTGTGTGAGTGAATGGGGAAAGGATGGTCAAATTGGTGAGTGAATGTGTGAGGAAATATGGCAAGAATGGCTGGCGAACCCCCACAACGACATATTTTCCTCCATAAAACTGCATGCGCCCAGGTTGACACATGGCTCTTTTGGGAGCTCATTCCTCTCCACTAGGAAGGGAAAGGGAAGGGGATGAGAGGCTCGAAAAAAGTGGCTAAGCTTGAGGGCTTAACCCAAGGGAATATTATAATGTATATTCCTAACATACTAATGTTTGGGAAATAAACCCTATTATCCTAAGTTCCTTTGGGAGAGGAATGAATTCAATACCAGATTATAACGTACCCAACCATCCCAGGGTTGGGCACGTTCTACCAAAAATATCTACTCTGTTCCAACTCAGATATACATATATATACTACAAATTTAACAGATATAGACATTTTCTTCATACACAGATTCATGCGTAAGTGACAATAAACAGATAGATGCAATATACACAGGAAATTCTAATAAACATCAGACATGTACTTAAACACAACATGTAAAATTAACATAGAATTGGTACTCATCTTTTTATGAGAAGACCACCAACTGTGTGCATACCTTCGTTGAACCTCCCAACATTAGACCACGCTGCTCCAAGCTATCAACAGTGGGTCACACCCACGCTGGGACTAAACTCCACCCAAGGTAAAGGAAATCCTAGGCTAGGCTGAGACTATGGAAAACTGCACAATGAAATAGGAAGGATTCCCTCCAAGGAGCCTACTTACGCCCACCGCTCACATACTCTCATTCCCCACATGCTTGTCCCACCCTGGGAATATACACCTTCATTGTTTCACAGTCCATCGGCTGCTCCACTTCCCTTCTAGGGATTCAACAACAGGCTGAATCAAGAATTCTCATAGCTTTGCAGCTGCTGCTGTACTCCCTCCAGAAGAAATAACTTCCGCAACAATCTCTCACACTTGGAGATAATTTCTCATAGGCATGACAACCTGCTTCTTCAATCCACGGGCCTGACAACTCGCCTCCTCAAAACCACAAGCCTGACAACCTGATTTTTTTGTCCAAGTCCTAAAACAAACGAGCAAGGGCGAAGACAACAATAGAACTTGGGTAAGGCAGGGTACTACTCAACAAAATGCCAATGCATGCAAGTTATAGAGGTTCATGATGGTAGAGGGTTCAAAAATGGCGAAAAATGGTTGATTGCATGCCTGCTCAGTGCATGAGTGAATGGGGAAAAAATGATGAGTGAATGTGTGAGGAAAGATGGCAAGAATGGTTGGCCACCCCCCAGAACGACAAATTTTCCCCCATAAAACTACATGCACCTAGGTTGACACATCACTTTCTTGGGAGCTCATTCCTCTCCACTTGGATTTCATTCCTTTCCCAAAGGAACTTAGGATAACAAGGCTTATTTCCCAACCCTTATTATTTTAGTAATATACATTATAATATTCCCTTGGGTTAAGCCCTCGAGCTTAGCCCCTTTTTCCTAGTCTCTCATCCCCCTTCCGTTCCCCTTCCTAGTGGAGCTTAGTCCCCCATAACACTTTCTTCATGGTTGGTCTACACACAATGATGTAATTTTATTAATAATCTACATAATTACATATACAAAAATAGGCTCACTGGCCTTAGCAACTAGGCTCTACGGCCTAATAAACACATAAGCCACCCAACTTATAAATACTTGGCTCACCAGTGTATAAACTTCATTAAACATCATTACAATTCAGTAGGGGCTCAGCCTTGGGGTATCACAATCCCCTCCCCTTATTTAGGCATTATCCTTAGTGCATCATATGTATATATTACAACAAGATTTTTAAAAATATTCAAAAAGATGCGGGTATTCTGCCCGCATAGCATCTTCATGCTCCCAAGTTGCATCCTCAGGACCGTACCAAGTCCATTGTACCTTTACAAGCCCTATGGCTCGATTCTAGAGCTGTTTTATTTTCTGGTCCAGAATCTGTATTGGATTCACTTGAAAAGTGATTCCTGCTCCACCTGAATCACATTCCAATCAATAACATGATTAACATAATCTATATATTTCTTAAGCAATGATACATGGAATACATTATGTATAAACATATATGCAAGCAATGCAATCATACAATATACTAGTCCAATCCTCTTTAGGATTTCAAACGGACCACAATATTTGGCTGCCAACTTGGAACAATTTCCCAACTTCAAGGAACTTTTGTTGGCCTTCATCTTCAAGAAAAGATGATCACCCACTTTAAACTCCCTATGAGTTCTACACTTGTCAACATAGCTTTTATTCCTGTCTTGAGCAATATCTTCAACATTTTCTCTTCCATTTACCTGAGAAACTCTGGCCCAACCACTGCTCTATCTGCTGGGTTGTCCCAACTTATTGGCATGTCGCACTTTCTGCCATAAAGTGCCTCAAATGGGCTCATCTTCAGTGATGCTTGGAACCCATTGTTGTATGCAAATTCTATCAAGTGTAGATAAACTTCTCATTTAGATGGTTTGTCCATCACATACATCCTTAACATATCCTCTATCACTTGGTTCACTCTTTCTAT
This sequence comes from Picea engelmannii, assembly GCA_009831015.1. Lineage (NCBI taxonomy): Eukaryota > Viridiplantae > Streptophyta > Pinopsida > Pinales > Pinaceae > Picea > Picea engelmannii. Next base: position 210,113 of record ML780452.1, on the reverse strand, counting down.
TTTCCCATAAGACTTGGGATGATAAGTTGTGTTGAAGTTCATATTTGTTCCAAACCCTTTGAATAATCCTCTCCAAAACTTTGAGGTAAAATTTGGGTCCCTATCAAACACAATTGTCTTGGGTATGCCATGAAATCATGCTACTTCCCTCATATAAATATCAACAACATTGGTTTCCTTGTGAGTAACCTTCGTAGGAATGAAATGGGCAACTTTAGTAAGATTTTCCACAACCACCATGATAACAACATGTTGCTTTCTTGTTCTGGGAAATTTTATGATGAAATCCATTGTCACCCCTTCCCACTTCCACTAAGAAATTGGCAATGGTTGTAGCAATCCAACTGGGTGTCTATGCTCACCCTTGACCTTTTGACACTCCAAACATTTAGCAATGTACTCAACAATATCCTTCTTCATGCCTCACCAATAATATTGGTTCTTGACTATTGTAATTGTTTTATGATATCTTGGGTGTCCAACATAAGTTACATTATGCATCTCTTTCAAAATCGTACTCCTCAAATCATGGGAATTGGGTACATAAATTATGTTATTGTACAAGAGAATTATGTGATTTCCCAATTCATAATCTTCAACTTTCTGTTGCATTTTACCTTGTTGTAATTTTGTTACCAATTCCATGTACTACAAATCTACTTTTGCAACCTCATAAATTTTGTCTTTAAGATCAATCTGATTCCTGCTAATGGTTTTACTATGCATTTCATGCACTCTCCTACTGAGTGCATCAACCACTTTGTTCCCTTTTCCTTTGATGTGCTTAATATCAAATTCATACTCACAAAGGAATTCCAACCATATGCTCTGCCTAACATTTAAAGTTCGATGATCAAACAAGTATTTCATACCATTATGGTCTGTCCTCAGCTCAAAAATCTTTCCCATGAGGTAGTGCTTCAACTTCTTCAAGGCATGCACTATGTCTTCCAAATCCAAATCATGAGTGGCATAGAGCCTTTCATTCTCTTTAAATTTTCTAGATCCAAAACATATCACAAATCCATTATGAATAAGGACTCCACCAAGCCCTTCCTTGCATGCATTGGTTCAAACCACGAAATCTTCATTTGAATCAACAATCCTCAGAATTGGAGCACTGGTTAACAACTACTTCAATTGTTGGAATCTCTTTTCACATTCTGATGTCCATTGAAACCTCACCCCCTTCCCTTGCAAGAAAGTGATTGGGTGAGAAATTCTCGAAAACCCTACAATGAATGTTTTGTAGTATCCATCTAGACCCATGAAGTATCTGACTTATGTCACATTCTTATGTGTTTTCCACGCTTTAATGGCCTCAATCTTTTCAAGGTCCACTGCTATCCCTTCTTCGGATATGATATGTCCCAAATAGTGAATTCGGTTTTGATAAAATGAACACTTTCTCAATTTGGCATACAACTGGTGCTCTCTTAACACTAGTAACACCATCCTCAAGTGATTCTCATGTTCTTATTCCTAATTGGAATATACAAGGATTTCATCCAAAAAGACAATGACAAACTTTTCTAAATATTCCTGGAAAACACCATTCATTAAGCACATGAAAACAACTGGTGCATTTGATAACCCAAATGGCACCACTATGAACTCGTAATGACCATACCTTGTCCTAAAGGTGGTCTTGTTGATGTCTTCATCTTTGATCCTTACCTAATGGTAATTAGATCTGAGATCAATCTTTGAAAAAATCCTTGCATCCTTTAACTGATCAAAGAGATCATCGATCCTTGGCAAAGGATACTTTTTCTTTATAGTTACCTTGGTCAATTTTCTAAATTCGATGCACAATCTCAATGTCCCATATTTACTCTTCACAAACAAGACTGGGGCACCCCAAGGTGACACACTTGGGCATATATAACCCTTCTTCAGAAGCTCTTCAAGCTGCATTTGCATCTCCTTCAGCTCTAGTGTACTCATTCTGTAGGCAGTCTTTGATACTAGAGATGCTCCAGGTATCAAATTTATAGAGAAATCAATATCTCTCTTTGGGGGTAGTCCTGGTATCTCCTTGAACATATCCTCAAAATATTAAAAGACTCGATGATTCTCTAGATTTGGCACCTTATCGTTATAGGTTCTTCCTCCATATGAGATGCAAATATTTGACAACCCTTCCTGTAACACTTCTTCAGCTGCATTGTTGAGATATCTCAAACAATAACTACCCTAGGAATTCCTTGGACTGCTCTTGGATTAAATTCCTCATTCAGGGAAGTGAATGCCTTGTTATGACAGTCTAAGACAACATGGTGTTGGTCCAACCAATCCATACCAATTAGAAAGTCATATGAATCCAATGACAAGATGTTCAAATCTGCCTTGGTACTTAGCCCATTCATGTCCATTGGACATGATTTAACCAACTCAACAACTTTTCTCTTAGCTCCTGTAGCCAGTTGTACCATACTAGATTTCCCATGCTTGCTTCTTGGCAATTTCAATCTTTCCACTACCTTAGGATCTATATAGCCATGACTAGCCCCTGAATCTATTAAAATAGTAAAGGCATGGTTATTGATAATACCTTCAAGTTTGATCACGTGTGATTGAAACTCAGCTTGCTTGTTGTACCAAGATGCATAGATCCTAGGTACACTTCTACCCATGTCCTCCACTATTTCTGCTTGTTGTATATTGTGGACAACTCTCACTTTATCACTTTTGTGAGGACAATATCTATACTTATGGTCTCCTTTACAACCCCAACATTGAATGGGTGTCTTCCTTGGCCTTTTCCCACCTACCTCAACCATTATGTGCTCTCTAAAAGATGGATGTCCTTGAGGGTTGTTTCTGAAAAAGGGTGGCTTGTTCCCCTTCTTCCTTTCTTCCCTCTTACACTTTTTTCCATTATGCTAATCATATAAGCACTTTTCTCTCCTTATGGTTTCCTCCAAAGTCTTGGGATCATCATATTGAATCTTGTCACTGATAAAAGATGGCAGCCCACTCAGGTACTTATGAATCTTAACCGTCTCATCCTTGATGAAGGAGACATACTCCAACCATTCTAAAAACCTCCTTTCATACTCCTCAATAGTCATGATGTCCATTTTGAGTTCAAAGGACCCTTTGTTCTCAAAGTGCTTCTTGAATTCCTTCAAAGTCACATTTTTCTCTCTGATGTGATACACTTGCACAAGCTCATCCCACCACATGGATGCCTTTCCTTTAAACTGATAGATAACGATTCTTCCTTCTGCATGAGAAGAAAAATTATGCAATTGGAAGTACTTCCTTATGCCTAGCATCCATGTCCCAACATCTTCATCCTTCTTTCACTCTCCATCAAAAGTAGGAGGTTTGACCTTATTCATTTCTCCTTTCAATTCATCCACCCCAGATCTCCTATGCTTCCTGACAGGGGATGGACTTGAATTGCTACGTGCTGTCCTATGGAAATGACTTTGGAAGTGATGGTGATGTATGCTATCACTCCTTGATCTTCCTTTTCCCTCAAGGTTCCCATGGCTTCCTGATTTGTTGGAGACACTCTCCTTATCCAACTTATTTTCAATTCTATCCAGGATTTTCATTAACTTGATATTGAAGTCTTCCTATTGTTCCTTGTCTTTCATAAACATTTCATTATCAACTTTGTGGCTCTGGACATTTGTCTGCAATTTTCTGAGGGTCTCGGCCAGATTTATGTCTTCCTCCTTTCCTCCTCTATGTCCATTGGAGTTGGTTCTTTCCATACCCAATTGGACATTCTTCCCTCTAAAATCATCTTCTTGACTGTATACTATCTTTGTATCATCCATCACTTTGAACTCTGTGTTTATTTTGATCTGGAAACTATTAATTCTGCAAAAATGTGCAACCAACAAAACTTTGTCAAGCTAATTGTTCTTAATAATTTCATAAAAACTTGAACCATTCTAATTCATTAATATATATAATACTTTTTGTCTATCGATTTCCTAAGAAATTGACTTTCAAATCCAATTTTGGGGTGAACAATTATCTTCTATTGTTCAATACCTTTCCAATGCCTGTTTCCATGCTCAATTCTGGGTTTTGAGCAGGAAGTTATGTATACTTGAACAATTTGTCTTTTCAATGATGCAATCTTGTACATGGATTCTTCCAACTCAGAGTCGAATTGGCTCTTGGATCTTTGTTGTATCGCTTCTTGAGGTTTATAGACTTTCCTAACTTACTTAGGTGTAGGTATGTAAAATCAAGAACCTCACAGGCTCTTTCTGTAAGCCCTTCTATGTTCTTAAAACATAATTTCGGGCGTTATCCCCTTTTCTTCGACCCCCAAATTCATGTGACCTTAGGTAGTGAACCAGCACTAACAAATAGGTGCTTATCATGTGCTTCGGGCCTCTAGGGTCTGGAACATTAGGGATTCAAAGGATTTTCCCTCATTACAATACATTTTCCCTGAACTACAATTCTTTGAATACTCAGAGGACGTACAGATTGACAATCCTCATTCTTTGTTTAGATCTATGATGGATAGGAGCTTCAAGACTCTGGGATTCAATGGTTTCCAAATCAATTCTCTACAAATATTTCGAAGTGTCGACTAATAGGATATTCTCTCTCTTACCTCCACATGTCATCTCCCGACAAACAATCGAGATTAACTCCGCCCTTCGGGAGTTCTCTACTCAAATAAATTTGCAACTCAATTCCTCTGAAGTACCACTTCTTCGAACCTTGGGATATGGGGCCACACGTCCTCTATGATCAATGGTTGATATGGACTATGACCTTTGGGCCTATGAAAGTCCTCGACCTCTACTATTTCTGCCTTGAATCCTCCAGACTATGGGATCTACTGTCGCGTGTCCTGTCATGATCAATGGTGAGGATTTACTTAGCTCTTCAGAGCTTCGAGGGTTTTTCCTTCATCACACTTCATTCCTTTCCAAAGTCGAATTAGAAAACTCCTGGGATCCACTTATTACTGCACACCCCTGTGCTACATGGAAGATTCCAAGAAGTGGACACATGGCCCAATATGAGGGGTGACACATGTCAAATTCTAACTGGAAAAATCAACCTTTAGAGAGCACAAAAAACACTGACACATGGCACACATCTTGTGTACCCACATCATCCCAAGTGATGTCATCAAGCCACATCACTCTGGTGCTTCATGACTTTAGAACTTCAGGACTTTGGGACTTCGGTACTTCGGTGATCCGAAAGTTCTTCCAACACTTTTCCCCGAACACTGAACTTCTTAACCTCTCGAGGTCCATGTAGTACAACTGTCAAAAATTAAGGTGGTGACATGTGGCCCCACTTGTGAGTGACACATGTTAAGTCCCAATCAGTACTAAGGGCCTGTCAAAAGTACTAAAAAAAGTGACACATGACAATCTTAGGGTAGGTCCACGTCACCCTAGGTGACGTCATCATGCCATGTCATATTCAACGCTTCGGGACTTCGACAATTTCTTATCATCGACACTTTCTCAAAACTGTCAAACTACCAAACTGTCAAATAGGTCCATGTCACCCCTGGTGACATCATCATGTCACGTCACTTCGGTGAATCAAGACTTCGAGGATTTCTTCTCATCGACACTTTTTCAAAACTATCAAACTGTCGAATTTCTGAACAGGTTCACGTTGTATCTGATGCTTCAGGACTTCAACGATTTCTTCTCATCGAAAATTTTGAAAAACTGTCCAACTGCTGACTGACGAACTTCCCCGAACACCGAAATGCCGAAACACTCGGGGAAATCTAGCGACTCTCCTCATCTTGAATGATATACAACTGAGAATCACTATGGGACCTCATAGAATTTCCCTGCTGAAACACTACAAAACCCCTAAACTATTAAAACTATGGATCCGATAGTTGTGAGGGATATGTCTTATTCTGAACAGATCCTACGGCCCAAATTTAGACTTTGTGGCCCAATACCATGTTTTTCATGGTTTATCAAACTGTTATACCTCCTAATCTTTTCAATACCACCCATGAGCTCTCTCAATGTCACTATAGCACTCTGTACATCAAATCCCTATGGAATTTTTACTTCAAATTCCACATTTGTGGCCCATCCAGGTTCAGTGTTGAAACCATGGGCTATGATACCATATTGTAACGAACTCATCCATCCCAGGGCTGGGCACATTATACAAAAAATATCTACTCTATTCAAACTTTGATATACATATATATAATGAAAATTTAATAGATATAGACATTTTTCTCATACACAGATTCATGCGGAAGTGACAATAAACATGTGCATGCAATATACATAGGAAATTCTAATAAACTTCAGACATGTACTTAAACACAACATGTAAAATTTACATAGAATTGGTATTATCTTTTTATGATAAGACCACCAACTGCGTGAAGACCTTCCATGAACCTCCCAGCCTTAGAACACATTTCTCCAAGCAATTAGGAGTGGGTCACCCTCGAGACGGGACTAAACTCCACCCAGGGTAAAGGAAATCTGAGGCTAGGATGAGACTATGGAAAGTTTCACAATTCAACATGAAGGATTCCCTCCAAGGAGGTTACTTACGCCCATCGCTCACAGAATCTCATTCCCCACATCCCTATCCCACCTAGGGAATATAAACCTTCATTGTTCCACAGTCCATTGACTGCAACACTTCCCTTCGAGAGCTTCCGCAATAGGCCGAATCAAGAATTCTCAGAGCTCTGTAGCTTCTACTGGACTTCCTCTAGGAGAAATCACTTCCCCAACAATCTCTCTCACATGGAGATAGATGCTCATAGGCCTAACAACCCATTTTTTCAATCCATGAGCCTGAAAACCTGCCTATTCAAAACCACAGGCCTTACAACCTAATTCTTTTGTCCATCTCCTAAGACAAATGGGCAAGGGAGAAGGAAACAATAGAACTCAGGTAAGGCAGGGTACGACTCAAAAAAATATCAGTATGTGCAAGTTACAGAGGTTCACTATGGCAGAGGGTTTAACAATGATGGAAAATGATTGACTGTGTGTTTTCTCAGTGTGTGAGTGAATGGGTCAAATATGGTGAGTGTGTGCATGAGGAAAGATGGAAAGAATGGTTGGCGAATCCCCACAAAGATGGATTTTCCCACATAAATCTGCATGCACCTAGGTTGACACTTATCTCTCTCAATATCCCATTCCTCTCCACTTGGATTTCGTTCCTCTCCCCAAAGGAACTTAGGATAACTGGGTTTATTTTCCAAACCTTAGTACTTTAGGAATATACATTAAAATATTCCCTTGGGTTAATCCCTCAAGCTTAGCCCCTTTTTCCTAGCCTTTCAGCCCCTTCCCTTTCCCTTCCAAGTGGAGCTTAGTCCCCCATAAATTTTTCTTCGTGGTTGATCTACACACAACGATGTATTTTATTAATGATCTGCATAATTACATATACAAAAATAAGCTCACTAGCGTTATAATCTAGGATCTCCGGCCTAATAAACACATAATCCTCCCAACTTATAAATACTTGGTTCACCAGCCTATAAACTTCATTAAACATCATTACAATTTGGCAGGGGCTCATCCTCGGGGTATTACAGTAATAGATGTGACTGAGTGTTTATTCCCTTATGCACTTAAACCTTAGAGATAACTTCCAACTCTCTCATTTCAGGTGACCAATGGCTATAACCGCTAGCTAAGCTTCACATGTGCTCGTGTTCAGTCTAGATCATTGATCCTAAAGTTAATCAATGATCAATAAAAACATTCCAACATTTTGAAAGCTCCAATGGGCGATGTAATGCCAATCATCGATCTGGATCGTGGATCCAGTGTGGACTATTGATATCACCTTTTATAATTATATTCTAACTAATGACATGGGCCACCACAAAACCCTAATCATTCTGGAACCTTACTTCCATGTGTCATCTCCGAAGTGGGGCTCTAATGTAAGCCTGGCATATCTCGACATGGGGAAGTCGAGACTTTTTATCACTTCCCAACTACCAACACTCTCGATTGTTGAGAGGCACTGATCTGAAATTGATCTTTGAAATCTTGGTTATGTTTTAAGCATGTGTTCAGTTACCAATTAGGAATTAAGGAAAGAAGAATAAATTAATGAGAAATTATAGCAGCCATCATAAATAAATGTAGATTAGAATATAAGCACAAATAACAACAAACCATAACAACAAAGTTGTTAATGAAGTTCGGAAAGAGTGCCTACGTCTCTGGGCCTTTGTCTCAGTGGATGAGGCTTTCTTATTTCTCTTGAGTGCTTCAAACGTACATCAAAAAAGTGTCAAAAGGATTTCAAACTGATCTTGTTGTGTTTTTCTCAACCTCAAGAATCCAACACAACTAACAACACTGAAAAAGGTTGAGCGTAGCTCTCGGAATTGTTGTGCAAAGTTCGCTTCCTCAATGGCTTCCCTTCATAAAAATGGCTTCAAGATTCATAAAATCATCATCATTATGCTAATATGAACCTCCCCAATGCTGCTAAGAACCTATGGTTTATATGGATTTTGAGTTGGTATCCTCCTCCCAACTTCCTCCCAAAATATCGCCTCAAATCGGGCTCCAAATCCCCCAAAAATGGGCAAACGCCTCCAAAATCAGGCTAAAAATCTCAAAAACATATATAATATGGTTTAAAAAACCATATTTGGCAAAAAATTTGGGTGCAACCCCCTTTACCCGGGATTCTGGGGATATGGAGCGCGCCATATGGCCTTGGGCTAGGTGTTGGCCCTTGATTCTTGGCCCTTGGTTGTAGGCATGGTCCTTAAACTCCATGCTCTCTACCTGTTGCGCTCAATTCCTGGTCCTTAGCCATCGGTTGCATGGGGTTACAAGTGTCCTCCCATTGGCCCCCTCTGATAGGGACTTAGCCCTAAAAATCTGCAACCATACAATTTAAAACAACATTCTGCCATATGTTTCAACAAGCACCAATTATGCCTAAGTGGCCAACAAATGTGGTGAGTCTATTAGCACGAATAGAGGTTGGCGGTTTGAATCTCACGGAGGTGGAAAAAATCTTGTACCCAACCAATATTGGAAAAATCTAAGGTGCCACATGGCACCCTCTGATTAGGCCATGTGTCACCCTATGATTGGCCTATATGGTATAGTCAGCACACAGTCAGCGTGCACAGTTAGTTGTCGCATCACTATTGTACAACCACGTGTCGTGCCACATCAGTGTCTGTACTACCAAGTCACTTGCCTAGTCAGTTGCCACGTCAACATCCATACTACCTAGTCATCTTTCCATTTCATCATCCATATAGCCCAGTCACCCTACCATGTCAACATCTGTAAAACCACATGTCGTCCATACTGCCACGTCTCGGCCTTTCATTGGGCCACATTACGTACGAACTGCCACGTGTCAATTCTGTACTAGCTCAACTCATCCCAAAAATGCCAAAACTAAGTGACACGTGACACCTCCTCATGCTACCATGTGTCCTGCTGACATCACATGTCATACTGCTGACGTCAGCAGTACGACCTGTTGACTTTGACCAGCCTGACTTTTTCTTGTTTGGGAAATCGATCAGAATGCGATAACTTTCGCATACGACATCCATTTGAGAAAAACATTATATGGACGAAATCAACGTGGCGATCCAGATACAATGACGTCGGTTTTGTTTGATTATGGGAACTTTTATTTTTTGACCTTCCAGGATCCATTTTGGATCACGCCTCCCCACTAAGACCTTTTGGTTCTCAAAAAGAGTATTAACTAGTCATCAAGTGTGGGATAGGACACCCTACTTGTCCTTTGTCTTTAAACTATTTCCTGTGCACTTATCTCATCATAATCAATTGCAAATCAACCATGACAACTGACAACATATTTTTAGCCACTTGTACTCTTTCAAATCTTACTAAAGCCACTACCATCCATGTTGAAAACATTAGCAGTGATAACATAAAAAATATGACTGCAAATGAACTAATATGTTTGATGTGCTTGCATGACATTAGCTTATCTTGAAGAAAAGTATGATTGAACTTCCATTCTACAACCATCTCATGTTCATGCTTAAGATCAATTGCTTTATTTGGCCTAATTATAGTTGTGTTTCTTGCATAAGATGCCTTCCTTAATTGTTCCATTGTTTGAACAGATTGATTTTCTTTTAAGTGACGAACATGTACAACATATTCATTGCCTTCTTTAGTTAAGTGATATTGATTCCGTTCTCCGTAGAATATTTCTTTGTGATCATACAAATAAGGGCTTCCTAAGACCATTCCACATTCATTGAGTGGCACCACATCACACATTACCTCATCCACAAACTTTGATGAAGTTGCAAATTTTAAAGTGCATTTCTTTGTTATGTGCAATTTATGATTGTAGCTTATCCATTTAAGTGAGTAAGGTTTATGATGCATCTTAGTGTTTAATCTCAATTGTTTGACCGCTTCCTATGAAATCAAGTTAGATTGATATCGACTATCTCTCAATGTATCGATCTTAGTATGTTTCATTATCACCCTTATGTGAAACAATTTACTTCTAGAATCATATCCATCACCAATTTTACTTGTCAAACCAACTGTTGTGATCTTAGTCTCATTACCTGAGTCATATCCCAAGTTTGTTGGTCATGTTGTTGTTGCAATTGTTTGCCTCCCTTTCCTTTCTTTGAACCACTTTGGTCTCTTCTCTAGGTGTAATTACCAACAATGGTCATCATCATGCCCTTCTTTCTTGCAATTCTTGCAAGAGAGCTTCTCTTCCTTTCTTGTTGCTAAATTTGCTTTCTTTCCAGTCCCCTTTCTTTTGTCATCTTTCCTTGAAGACAACTCCCCTGATACACCAACTCTTGTTTTCCCTTCTTCAATGTATGTTGCTTGAACATAAACCTCATCAATATTAGTAGGTCCAAACATAAATACAGTGTTACGAATATGTGCAGGTAAACCTCCTATATACTTCATAAGAGTTTCTTGGGTATGTAATGGAATATTCAACATTAATTCCATCTTACGAAAGTCATCTATGTATTCTTGCACCGTTTGTCCTTTTCTTAGTTAAAGACTTTAACATTCAATTAAAAAATTATCTTTATAACCCAAAGGATAAAATTTCTTTCTAAAACAAAAACAAAATCTTGCCATGAGGGAAATACATTACCAACTTGCTATGTGCCATTTTTCAACTTACTATGCCACCAGATCAGTGTTGTGCCTACAAGCCGAAGTGATGCCAACTTTATTTGAGTTGACTTATCTTTGATTTTTTTCACACCGTAATAAACTTCCATCTATCTAACCTAGTTATCAATTCTCTCAGCATTTACTTCACCATCATACATGGGCAATTCAAATTTCACGTCAAGCTTAAGTAAAGGCATATCATGTTTAAGTTTATGGGAATGTTTTCTTGCGGTAGACTTTGAACTTGTACTTGAAGAAGAAGAAGATGATGGAGATGAAGGAGATGAAGGAGGATTTTTAGGAGGATCATCTCCTTCTTCACTTTTTCCTTGTTTTGAAGAATCCCCTTGGAAATGCCTCTTCCATTCTAGGTAATCCTCATATAATACCTTTACCATCTCAGACATGGCGAATAAAGTCTTTTTCAAATCTATCTCGTTCTGAGACATGCCTTCTTCAGATGTCATCTCCTCACTTTGAGAATTCCTCTTACTTGATCCAATCTCATGATCCCCTTCTACAAGCTCTCCTTCACCACGACTCAAGTTTTCCCTGGTAATCATGCAAACTCAAAAACCAACCATCAACCTACTCTGATACCCCTTGATCCAAAATCGATCTTTAAAGACCTGGTTAAGTTTTAAGCATGTGTTCAGTTACCAATTAGGAATTAAGGAAAGAATAAGAACTTAATGAGAGATTATATCATCCATCATAGAGAAATGCAGATCAAAATATAAGCACAAAGAACAACAAATTTGTTAACGGAGTTTGACAAGATTGTCTACATCTCTGGGCCTTTGTCTCAATGGGTGAGGCTTTCTTATTTCTCTTCAATGCTTCAAAAGTACATATAAAAGTGTCAAAAGGATTACAAAATGGTATGGATGTGTTCTACTCGACCTCAAGAATCCAACACAACTGACGACATTGAAAAAGGTTGAGCGTAACTCACAAAATTGGCCAACAAAGTTCACTTCCTCAATGGATTCCTTGCATAAAAATGGCTTCAAGATTCATAAAATCGTCATCATTCTGCTAATATGAACCTCCCTAATGCTTCTATGAAACTATGGTTTATATAGATTTTGAGTTGGTATCCTCCTCCCAAATTCTTCCCAAGATCTGGCCTCAAATCGTGCACCAGATCCACAAAAAATGGGCAAACTTCTCCAAAATCAGGCGAAAAATCTCAAAAATATATATAATAAGGTTAAAAAACCCATATTTGGAAAAAATGTTTCGTGCAACCGGCTTTACTCAGGTTCCTGGGCATATGGAGCGCACCATATGGCCCTGTGCTAGTCATTGACCCCTTGATTCTTGGCCCTTGGTCGTAGGCATGGTCCATGTGGCCTGGTCCTTAAACTCCACACCCCCTACCTGTTGCACTCATCTCTTGGTACTTAGCCACCGGTCACGTGGGGTTCTAAATGTCCTCACGCTAGCCCCCTCCGATCGGGTCTTAGCCCTAAAAATATGCTACCATCCAACTTAAAATAACATTCCGCCATATGTTTCAACAAGCACCAATTACACCTAAGTGGCCAACACATGTGGTGAGTCCATTGGCATGAATAGACTCACCATGTGGCACCCCGTATTTTGCAAATATATTGGAAAAATACCAGGTGCCGCATGGTGCCCTTTGATTGGGCCACGTGTCACCCTATGATTGGCCCGTACGATATAGTCAGCACATAGTTAACATGCACAGTCAGCTGCCACATCAGCTTCCATGTCACCTTCCATGTCACTATTGTACAACCACATGTTGTGCCACATTAACATCCGTATTACCAAGTCATCTTCCCAGTCACCTGCCATGTAAGCATCTGTACTACTCAGTCACCCTATGACATCAACATCCATACATCCTAATCACCCTACCATGCCAACATCCGTACAACCACTTTTCGTCCGTACTACCACATGTTAGCTTGTCATTGGGCCATGTCACGTACGAGCTTCCACGTGTCATCTGTACACTGCCACGTGTCAATTCCGTACTGGTCCAACTTAGCCAAAAAATGCCAAAATTGAGTGACACATGTCACCTCCCCATGCTGCCACATGTCCTGTTGACATCACCTATCGTACTGCTAACGTCAACAGTACGACCTATTGACTTTGACTGGTTTGACTTTTTGCCTATTTGGGAAATCGATCAGAACGTGATAAATTTTGCATACAACATCCATTTGACAAAAATAGTATATGGTCAGAATCAACACAACGAGCCATATGCAATGGCGCTAGTTTCATCCAACTATGTGAAATTTAAGTTTTAGGCCTTCGTAGATCCATTTTGGATCAGGCGCTATCAAGAGATTCGTCGATCTTTGGCTCACATATCCAATCTAGGTTTTCCAATCTTCTTTAATTCTATTGGTGTCATGTGTATCAGACCATCAGATCCCGTGACCTTGGATTTAATCAAGTTCCAAGTTAAAGGAAAATCGTTGAGAGGCGATTCCTGTTATAATGTGGGTCATCGATCTTCTATCACAAAGATTTAATCTCCACCATTAATCTGCATTCAAAGGTTTTCCACGAAACCTATGTATCGTGGGAGCTGGTCTCCATATGTCAGTTCCTATATGGAGTTCCTTATGTCAACATAACATTTTTTGTCATTGGGACCTCTAAAAGTTTAGGTCATCCAACACCTTATAACACCCAATGCCTGCGGTCCGCTATAACGAGAACCATTGATTTGGATTTTGATCGAACAATCATGATTCTCCCTTACCTTCCTTGTGTCTTCTAACTTCTGATATGACTATCGTCCATTGATATAACTATGGAATGGATGGCCATATCATACTCTCACCAATGGATGCCATGACTTTTATAGAGTCCTTCTAACTTTGATCCAATGGTTAGGAATTAATTGTGCGGTGATCCTCAGTTATAAATGATCCTTCACGGTATAAGTTGATGTGATTTGGATCGTTGATCCTTCCAATGATCAATGATCAATAAATACTATAGCTTCTACTGCACACTAAACTTGCAACAAAAACTCTGTGAGAGTCCAATTCTGGACTTCAATTACACCAAACATTAATGCAATAGGAATATATCTAAATCTCACATCGACAGAGAGAGACAATAAAGCACACAAATATTCTATTAATGAATCTGTACACAATTATACAAGTCCTCCTCGCCTTTCTGGACTGATTTACATTTAATTGGCCTTTGTTCATCCCATTGGACACACTTGACCTCTTACACACTCAATTCCCCTTTCTCACTTTGTCTCTACAAATGCCTATTGATTTCCCGTAGTATTACAAAATATACAACACAGGGCTGAAACCTGAATTCATTTTAGAACCCACTTAGACCCCACAAATTTTCCAAGGATCTCTCGGATCCACAATATCCTCAAGAGATCACTCTATGATCTTTTCTATACATCACAACTCTCAAGATCTGCTATCATAGGAAGATTCACTTACATTTATTCAAAACCTATCCTATGCATTCCTTCTAGAATTTCAATAAAACATAGGTAATTACAATAATAAAAAGTTAGGGAACCAAATCCCTTGGTAAATTCATATACCCCCTAGGTCTAATCAACAAGGTTGATTTTGGAGGAAAAAATTCTCCTACATATGAACCTCTGTCATGACCATCGGTAGTCATCTTCATATTCTCCCTTGTGAACTTCTCCTAGTTCACTGTGAGCTACATCAATCCTTCTTTGTAGAAAGTCTCTACATATTTCCACTCAATATCTCATCAAGATTTACCTGAGCCTAGCCTCCTGGTATATTTTTGGTTCTCTCCTCTGGAACATCCCCGAGCACTCTCTCTCTCTTCTCTAGCTTTTTCACCTACTCACATTTTTCTATAAGCACTTCTATTTTCTTCCTCGCTTCCAATTCTCCACTGGAAGTATTTGCAACACCCTTTGTTGTAAGGTTTTGCTACTAGATTCTTCACTTGAGAGCTTCACTTGTTTCCTCTTCCTTTGTTACATATTCTTTGTTGTAATGGCTGCTACCATTCCTTATGATGCTATATGAAAACATAAATATGTTTTAACCAATTCTAATCACAAGACATCAAAACAATACCAGTAATATATGTTCGTAGATCTTGTTTCTTCAACATATTATCCCAATTTTGTTTCTTGGTTAGGATGGTCTCAAATCTGTAATAATCCACTTAAGGAAATCCAATTAATTTTTCTACCTGTCTGCACAATTCTCTTTCTTTGTATCCTTTACAGAATTCCAAAGAGAATTTACTTGCTCCAATACCAATTGATAGTGACCCACCAGGTCGATTACCCACAAGTACAGAGTTATAAGTAAACTCTATTGCAACTTCACTAGCTCAAGATACTCGTAGATTATTTATACGGGCCCAAAAAAATACTTTATTAACAAAGTTTGTAACTCTGTATTATACATTAGTCCCTATAGGTTCTTATTCACAACATTCAAAATCGGGCGCTTATCCTCCTCGTGACCATTTCTAGATCCCTATGCTTAATCCAAACACTCTCTCTTATGGTTCTAAGCTCCTTCTTGTCCATGTGACTAATAGTCGTGACCAAGTGCTTATTCCCTTAAGCACTTAAACCTTAGCGCTAACTTCCAATGCTCTCGTTTCATGTGACCAATGATTATAACCGTCGGCTAAGATTCACGGGTTTATGCATTCAATTTGGATCACTGATCCTAAATTTGATCAATGATCAATAATATTCCAACATTATGAAAGGTTTGATGTACGATGTAATGCCAATCATCAATATGGACCGCGGATCTAGTCTGGACCATTGATCTCACATTTTATAATTATATTCCAACTCATGACGTGGTCCACCATGTAAGCCTGATCAGTCTATAACTTTCTTCCATGTGTCATCTGCGGAGTGGAGCTCTAACGTCATCATGAGGTTTCTCAGTGTTGGGACGTTGGGACTTTTTAGCACTTTCCAACTACTAGAACTCTTGATGGTCGAGAGACATTATAATGAGATTCATTGATATTCAACTCACATGTCCAATCTGGGCGTATGATCTCCTTTAACTCTATTGGTGCCACGTATATTGGACCACCAAATATCACGACTACAGACTTAATCAAGAGCCAATTTAAAGGAAAATCACTGAGAGGCAATGCTCGCTAGAATGTGGGTCATCGATCATCTATCCTGAAGATTTTCTCTTCGTCGTTAATCTGGATTCAAACATTTTCCACAGAACCCATGTATTGTGGGACCTGGTATCCACATGTCACTTCCTATATGGTGTTCCTTACGTCAGCATGATGTTTTTTGTCATTGGGATTTCAGAAATTTTAGTCCCTTCAACTCCTTATAACCTCTGATGCCCACGGTCCACTATAACGAGAACCATCGATCTAGATCTAGATCAAATGGTCATGATTCTCCCTTAACTTCCTCATGTATTCTAACTCTCGATATGACTATCATCTGTCGATCTAACTATAGAATGGATGGCTATATCCTACTCTCACCATTGGATGCCAAGACTTATATAAAGTCCTTCTAACTTTGATCCAACGGTCATGAATTAATTATGGGGTGATCACATGGTTATAAATGATCCTTCCTTCATGATATATGTTGACACGATTTGGATCATTTATACTTCCAATGATCAACAATCAACAACTACTGTATCTTCTACTGCACGCCAAACCTTCAACAAACACTCTGCGAGAGTCCAATTCTGGACTTCAATCACACCAAACATTAATGCAATAGAAATATATGTAAATCTCACATCGACATAAAGAGCCAATAAAACACACAAATATTATATTAATGAATTTGTACACAATTATACAAGGTCTCCTTGCCTTTTAGGCCTCATTTACATTTAATTGGCCTATGTTCGGCCTATTGGACACACTTGGCCTCTTACACACTCAATTCCCCTTTCTCACTTTGTCTCTACACACACCTATTGATTTCCTATAGGCTTACAAAATATACTACACAACGCTGAAACCTGAATTAATTTCAGATCTTACTTAGACTCCACAAATTTTGCAAGGATTTCTCGGATCTACAATATCCTCAAGAGATCACTCTAGGATCTCTTCTAGACCTCATGACTCTCGAGATCTTCTATCATAGGAATATTCACTTACATTTAATCAAACCCTATCCTATGCATTCCTTCTAGAATTTCAATAAAACATAGGAAATTACAATAATAACAAGTTAGGGAACCAACTCCCTTGGTAAATTCATAGACCCCCTAAGTATAATCAACAAGGTTGATTTTGGAGGAAAAAATTCTCCTGCATCAATCTCCTTCTAGAACTCATCATTTAATCTCTCTACTTAACTAGATAAATTTGAAATAATAACATCCTTTCCTTTATGATTATAGTTGTTGTTGCTTTATGATCCATAATTATTTTTTGTAACTTTGGAATCTTTTTAAGGAATTCAAAAATATTGGTATCCTTTTCTTTGCATATTTCCTTCAGGTCGTTCATAAAGTAAGTGTTGGCCCTTGACCATGTTTTGAGGAAACATTGGTCGTGTTTGACCAATTTTGGGACTTCGATAGGTTGGTCGAAGGTGTAACGCCCAGGCGGAGCGGAGATCGAGGGATCTTGCTTGTTTTGCGGGCTTGTGGACCAGGAAAAGGGTTTACTAGGGTTATGGGACATCGGCCCATGGGTTTACCCATGTTTAGGCCTTTTTGTCATTATATAAATAAGTAGTAGCTAAGAAATGTAGATAGAAATTGGCTTAGTGAATGACTACTAGTGGTTATGTGCATGATAGGTTGATATTGTCTTAGTGCAATAAGTTGTAAGTGCTTTGTGCTGCTATTAAGGAGTTAGCTCTATGCCTTGACCTAATTTTGAGGAATGTGGATCTAGAGCGCAGTGCGCAAATCACCTGTCCACTACGAAGTTGGTCTCTGTGGCTTTGTGCACAGGAATAGACAAATGTAAGAATCTTGAAGACTAATAAAGAAGACGAAGAAGAAGTTGGTGGACATAGCTCCGCACTGGGGTGAACCACGTATATCATGTGTCTTGATGTGCTTTGTGAGATGATGTTTATGTGGTTATTTTCTTAGTGTTGTTGTTGTTATGAATAATGAATACATGTGATGTGGTTTCTTAGTGGTTAATGATGTGAATGAATGCTAGATCTAAGCTAATGCTACATGCTAAGAGATGGAAACTACTTGATCTGTATTATTACTGCGTTGATATGTAATAAGGGTTTAACCTGCAATTTGAATAAGCTTCAAGAACTAATGCATATTGTTGGATAAGTGCTATGTTAAGTATTGTAATCATAGATATGTGTCTCAACTTGGTTGTAGACACCCGAGTCCTGCAACCCCCCCTGCCTCTACCTCAGGTGGGACTTCATCTGCTTCGCAGGTGTTTCCAAAAGGGCCGGTAGTTAGGTTTTTTTTGGTGCATTGTTGAAGCATTGAACCCTGGATTTGCCCCTGTGCCAACAAATGGTTCCATTGTTGAGACCTGAAACTGTGATTGTTGGGAACTGAAGAAAAGAGAAATATTTGTGCATATATTTATTGTTGTAGTGTGCAGTATTCTACTTGACTTGTGAAGCTCTGTGCTAAGAAAGGAACATGATTTGAAGAAAAGAGGTAAGATCTTAAATCTTTGTGCTCTGGGAAAGGTAAGATAAGTGGAAATTTTTTCTTCGAAAGTATGAATCTAGGTCTGTTTGATAGATTTTGCCCTAGTCTGAAAACTAGGGCACAGTTAGAACAAAAATTTGATCTGAATAAATTTGATAGAAATAGAAAAAAATATGTTATTCCTATGCATAGAAATAATTTTTGGACTAATAAGTGAATGCAGGAACCTAGAAAGATTTTTTGTAGATTGCAGGTACAACAATGTGATCCCAATGCACAGTACATGAAAGATAGGGGATCATTTAAAATAAAGAGAGGATTGACATTGTGTTATAATTGCAGAAAATCAGGACATATTGTTAAGGAATGCCCTGGTATAGGTCCTATTTTTCTTTGTTGTAAAGCTATTGGTCATGAGGTTGAGGATTGTCCAAGAATGATTTCTAAAGTTGAAAGGATGAACAAGAGACAAGAAAACTATAAATAAGGATAAGCGATTGAGGATATGTTAAAGAATCATACAGAAAAAGAGCCAAAGACCATGTTAATACAACTAAAATAAGAAATGGATGATCACAGAGACATCAATTTACCAGAGATCCTGAAGGAAAAATAACTCATAGTTACAAGAATAGAAGGCTTCGACATAGACTATGTATTGGATGAAGAAGCACATGTGAATATCATGCCAGAAAGCACTTGGGAAATTTTGGGAAAGCCTACTATGATACCTTCATTGGGAAGGATAGGCTTGTTTAAAGGAAATATGATAGCTCTATGTGGAAGAGTTACTAATATACCTATGATTGTTCATGAGACATCGACTGAAGAAGAATTCGAAGTCATTAAATTTATTGGGAAAGACTTGGATTAAGAAGGAACATATCAGAAGGAAAGCAAAGGAGGAAGCCATAGAAAATAAAAATCAAGAACACAGGGATTTCATAGCTTGAAGGATAGATCAACTGATAGAAGAACGAGAACTTGAATCGAAGCAGCAGAATGAAAGAAAAGTAGTTGTCAACTTTGAAAGAGCTCAAGAAGATTTGAAGGACCTATCTATGCAAGAAGAAAGTATGTCCACCCAGGACCTAGTAAGCAAAGCGATATTACCTTTGAAAGAACATCAAAATTACGAAGTTACCATGCTAAGAAAAGATAAGAATAAGAATGGAAAGAGGAATCCAGAGACTCAGATCACAGGAAAGAAGGCAAGGAAGCTCAGTAAGAAGAAAGACAAGTTAGAAAAACTACAGGAAATTCCAGAAAATACTTCACAGGAGGAAGATCTACAGAACTTGAAATTCATCGAAATAACAGAACCACAGAGAACGAGACTTCACCACAGCGAAGCTATATGACCATTGGAGGTGCCCCAACCATTAGAATGACACTCTGAAATGACTAGAAATGCAATTATTGTCGGAAATACCATCATTGGACCGTTGAGATTGCACCATAACAGACTGATTCGTATTAATTAAGGCATTCCTACCCATTGGAGGAATCTGTTACGATGCTTGTTTATTTAATCCATCGGATGTTGTGTCGGGACCACTTTTTGCAACCCATGATATATGAGCTAATAGAGAACCCATTATATCGCGTTGTACTTTCTATACCTTGCCATCCATTTGATTACCTTACTTGTCCGTTCACCTACCTGATTTATTTTATTACAAGTGTGAATGTCGGGCGAACATAGCGCGTTAGAGAAGTCTGTGTAGGAGATACTTGTAGACCTCAGGACTAAGAGAGTCATGTATGTGGGAATACATGCATTGTCGACTGGTGGATTGCAAGCATCCCCATTAAATGGATGTCGTTCTGGCCGCACTGTTGAGAAGTGAAGCAAAAACCGCGATGATCTGGATTACGTGAAGCAGATCCCATCGGTCTTGTCGGACTATATATCGCATCTGGTTGGTGCGGTTATCCATGACAACATCCCACATGATTGCAAGTACACACTGATTAGTGCATACATCTCAAAGGGGATACATGTAGTTGGACCTCATTTAGGACATATCCCAGCACTGAAAAACAATGACTTCAACCTCAGAGACAGGAATAACTACGTGGTGCTCGCACCACATCGATATTTGATGAAGACGAATTGGAAGAAGCCACACATAGTCTCCTAGTCGTGGATAAAGGAGCTCGCGCAATCCACGATCCTGAATGTAATGAAGATCCCCCACTTTGGCTGACACCGGGAGGTTAACTCTTACATTAAATTCCTCCTGTCATGCTATCATGGAGGCTATCTATGGATCGACATGCACATCATTGTGTATCCGATGCTGATCCACCTGATCATAGGACTGAGCATGTAGGGACTGTACCCTCACCAGTTCTACCCAAGAAAGACTTTAGATCGCTCCCTGGCGTAGCGCATAAAGGAAGACTATGGAGATGTAGAGAAGGGAAAGTGAGGCTACAAGGTAACCTCCATCCAAGATGGCGCAGTGTGCCTAGATTGTCAGCTTATAGCTAGTAATCTCATCAGAAAGAACCGTCCAACACAAGTCACTGGATTTGTAGTAAACCTCATCGGAACGTGCGTAGAAGGAATGCAAATGAACTAGGTGAGTTACCTCATCAAAGAGTTGGAGAAGGACTATCGCGAAGTGAAAGATCAAGGATATGAGTTTCATTTCAGTTGGATACTGATATTGATCTCATTTGTCGCTTGGAAAATTCCGAAAGGAGAAGCCTTCCAAGAAGTTGAGCCATCGGAGCCATTGGCCGCAAGGTTCTCTACCTTGTGGTATACATATGATATGGTGAAGTAGTGACAATCAAACATGGTGTTCCATGATTACTACCTACAACTGAAGCATGATATTGAAACATTTCCATGAATGACACCCAACACTTTGCATCAGTACAAGCCGCTAGCAAAGTTCTACGCAGATTGATACTTTATTTATATCACTACATGTAGGGATGAAAGCAAGGAGGAGATGCAATACTATTATAAGTTGACTGACGAAGACATGGAGGAGATCACCAAATAATGGCCATCATAGTTCCTCGTACCGGTGGAAGATGCAGAACTCTCCGACCTCGACATCATCGGAAGTCCCTTGGTCACCCGGGTCGAACATGATGGACATACTAGCGCGAAGAAAAAGAAGAAAAAGGAGGAAGTGCAGAACATAGAAACCGATGAGGAGGAAAATGCCTCAAAGGAAATTAAGACTGACTCACCCACATGAGGAGGAGGAGAAGAATTGAACCAAGAAGAAGTAGTGGAAGAAGGAGAAAAGAAAGACAAAGGTGAAGTTACACCACTGAAGGATCCGCATACAGAGGCCGAAACATCAAAGAAAAGGAAGGTTTCCCCACAGAAACCCTCAACATGAAAGAAGAACCAAGCCAATAAGCCTCAGTCAAAGAATGTACTCATAGTGGACAATTTCGATCTCATCATTGCAGCCGTAGAGGATGCCTCAGAGGATATCCTACAGTGACATGAAGCAAAGCAAGAAATACTATATGACAAAATAAAGAAGGAGCTCAAATACATCCAACAAGCTATCCATTCGATCCACACAGTACCTACTGTGCCTTCTTTAGCAGAAAGTGTAGAATTGGGGGATGAGCCCACCCAATTACAAAGATTAGCAAATGCAACAGAGGCTCGACTTCGTCAAGTCCAAGAAGAAAAGGAGTAGGATACATAAGCAATGAATCAAGAAAAGGAGGAGGTCTTATAGAAACTTTGAGTTGTGCAATAGGAGAAAGATGAAATTAGGGCGAAGTTCGAGGAGGACAAAGAGAAGATGTAGAAAGAAAAAAAACCAGCTTCTCGTAGAGCAGACTGTGGTCAAAGAGGTAGTGACTAAAGCACTTCACTCTGTGTCGAGCTTGGCTATGTGCATGATAGGTTGATATTGGCTTAGTGCAATAAGTTGTAAGTTATCTCTGCTATTAAGGAGTTGGCTCTATGCCTTGACCTAATTTTGAGGAAGGTGGATCTAGGGCGCAGTGCATAGATGACCTGTCCACTGCGAAGTTGGTCTCTATGGATTTGTGCACAAGAATAGATGAATGTAAGTATCTTGAAGACTAATAAATAAGAATAAGAAGAAGTTGGTGGATGTAGCCCCACACTGGGGAAAACCACGTATATCTTGTGTCTTGATGTGCTTTGTGCGATGTTGTTTATGTGGTTATTTGCTTAGTGTTGTTGTTGTTATGAATAATGAATACATCCGATGTGGTATCTTAGTGATTAATTATGTGAATGAATGCTAGATCTGAGATAATGCTATGTGCTAATATATCTAAAGTACTCAATCTATATTATTATTGTGTTGATCTATAATAAGGGTTTAACCTGCGATGTGAATAAGGTTCAAGAACTAATGCATATTGTTGGCTAAGTGTTCTGTTAAGTATTGTAATCAAAGATCTATGTCACAGCTTGGTTGTAGACACCTGAGTCCTGCAACCTCCCTTGCCTCTACCTCGTGTGAGACTTCATCTGTTTCACAGGTGTTTTTGAAAGGGCCGGTAGTTAGGTTTTGTTGGTGTGTTATTGAAGCGTTGAACCCTGGCTCTACCCCTATGCCAACAATAAGACTCTTATATTGCATATAGTTCTTTGAAATGAACCATTTTATCAAACATGGAAAAGACAAATCTATCATCAAAAAATATAATGAACTGTGTAAAAGAAATTGACCTAGTCTAAATGTTCTATGAAACGACTTTTTTTGACAATATTTTCCGGGGATCTTTTCCTGAAATCTGGCGAGAATTTGTTAGATCTAAAGATTTGAGTGATTATTTTTGTATAATCCGAGTGCCCTAGGGTTTTTTCAACTTGATGAATCCATTTATACATTCATAAATGGATTTTAAACAACAAAAAATAGTGACTTCGTACAGATTTATGTGACTGGATTCCGATGGAAAAAAAAACATTTCGTAGAACATTTAGACAATGCTAAAGAAATACTGAAGACAATGTAACAAAGGATTTATACTAAATGACCAACTGTCAAGGAGGAATTCTATCAAATAAAATCTCTAAAGTAATGAAAAAAAACATTATTATTTAGTTCCATATCATTATCCATATATTCACATCCTTAAGATTTATTTTCAGAACCACGTAATTCTTATAAAGCTATGGAAACAACAACTTCTCCAGAGGTGACAAATTCATTGGACAAACTATCATTGAAATTTCCCAAACCTTCCACATTGTTTTCTAAAGACTATACAAGTACTTTCACATTCTTTTTTATTGTTTTACATTTCCTATTGTAATTTTTTATACCATGGGATTATAACAAAGATGAATTTTGAAGCATAATGATATAATCAATAATATTTGTTTAAATAGTGTTGGGTTAATATAAATCAATAATTTTCCATAGTGTGCTCGAGAGACTTAAATTAACCCTCTTCATTTGACTTTCTTGAAAGGAACAATGCAATTTTTTATCCACTGGATGAGGGACATCTATGAGCATCTCTTTAAACCAATGTATGACTATCCTCATGAAGTCACCTAAAATATCCTGCCTATGATAATTCATAATTGTCCTAAGGACTATCATGACCAAGGTTTTGCACATTCCTAGGTGAACATCTTTCATTTTTAAACAATTCTTTAGAGCATATACTTTTTCCTCACAAAATTTATTGGCCATCTCATTCTTTTCTATCTTTGGGGGTTTCTTAGAGTTGAACATTGCTCCCCTTTGTATGAAATTTATGTCTTTAGCAATCAAATATGGGTATAGATAAACCCTCTTCCAGAAAGCTATCAATTCCACGGCTCCAATCTCATAATTAAGAACACAAATCATCTATCTCCTAATTTTCAAAATTGAATTGTCCAAAACAAATCTGTATACTTATATTTTCTCAAGATATTTAACATATTTGTTGGCCAGTAATTTGTATCTATCCATAAATCCACACTTTCTTGGAATTTAATTACTGTGAACATCTCATCTTGAGAATCCCTTGTTTCAATTACTGCCATGGTTATCTAGGTTTACTTCTGAATCCATGGACAATAAACTTGTCCTCTATAATTGGTCTTAGGAAAAGTTATGTTCACTGCAATTTTGTTGTCTTCCCTTATTTTCCTCGATTGGTTGGAAATCAATTTAGATCATGCACACTAAAGAATGCACAATTAATGATTTTTTGTTATGGATTTCGAATATACAAATTAATAAAGTGAATGTGATTGCCGATTCTCTGTCTCATACAAAGTACACAATTTTTTATAAAGTACTCAAACTTTTATAAAGAATGATAATTTTTATAAAGTTTTAAAGTCTTAAACAAACACACACAAGCAATATTAAATAATCCAGTGAAAATTTCCATGAACTTGTGAACTAAGGGTGTTCTTATGAACTGTTAAAAGTTAAGGAGACCATTTATGTAGAATTTGGCACCTTTTTGTGCACAAAGAGTTGTCTTCATTATTTACCATTCATAAGGCATAATTTAGATAGGGTGTTCTTTTTATGGAACAAAGAGGACTAATATGTGAAAATTCTCATTTTGTTAGATACAATTTGAATCAATAGCACAATTTTATATAAAATCCAATTGCTAGTCCAAAATGCAATTCTCGGCATTAACAAAAGTGTTACATCATCTTTAGGAGGCTCAAAGGAAAGCCAAGTGAAATCCAAAATAAAGGAAAGAAAAACCAAGTGAAATCCAAAATAATATAGTGTAATTATCCAACATTGTATATACAATTGACGTGGTTGATTTTTCAAATAAATCTCCAGATGCCCACATTAAATTTCCCAAAACAAAAAAAAACCATGAGTTAACTATTTTATATGTTTTAGCCAAAATGAATACTTAAACCCTTAAAAAAAATCAAATTTCTTAATGTGTATTTTAACCTCCCTAGCTTTTCTACATTTCCATAATTTCAATCTGATGCCAAAAACTCCATGTTATATAAAAACATAAACACTCTACCTTTCTAAAGAATTACAAATCAAAATAAAATGCCTCAAGAAAATGCATGTCAATCCTATAAAAATGAATTCTTAATGTAAACCAAATATGATATGATAACATAAACAAAATTCCTAACAATACCAAGATGCCATATTGATGTAGGAGAATCCCTAACTAACAAGATATCCTACATGCATGTGAATTTATAGATAATTAAGATATTTATAAGTACTTGCAGTTTACATTTCAAGACTTGGGCATGCCTACTTTTCCCTGGGCACACATTTTTGGAGATCTTGACATGCATTTTCTTGAATTCTAGAAATAAAGACATTTTTGTTTCAAGCACAATAGAATGTAAGAGTGGATTCATGGCACAAGCTCAAAAGGGATTATAGATAATTGAATGTAGAAATCAAATCATCTTTCATATTTCAATTTGGATCCTCAACTTGGCCTAATTGTGAATTTTAACAATGATTGTGTGTATTTTCTTGAAATGTCAAAAATAGTGTCAAAGGACAATTTTGAAGACAAATTGTGTGTAGTTGGAGGTGAATCAAGGAAATCTAAAACATGGGTTTCCTTCCCAACATGGAAAAATATAATACATGAACATTTCTTTATATTATATATGGAAGATTTGGCTTCATGAACTTTGCATGTTGTGTAAAAATATGATAGAATTTGAGTGTTTTTGCAACACTGCTTTTAATGTTCAAATTGAAAATATGGAAACTTAGAAAGGCAGGAATGAAAAAATACATATTATCCAATCTAAATCATTTAATTTGGCCTAGAAATCAACCCTAGGCATGCATTTTATTGAAGGTATATTTTGTCAATTTCAATGAAAAATACAAAAGTCGTTGACTTGACAAATTAGACGTGATCAAAATGAGGTTAGTTTAGAAATTTTACTATATGGGTTTGTCAACAACACAAAAAACTATGGATATTGGATATCACTTTTTCAAAATGACACTTGCATGAATCTTGGCATGCATTTCTATAATCCCTCTTATGCATATTTGTAGTTTTTTAAACAATGAACATAGAATTTTTGAGAAATTAATGCAAATTTAATTCCTAAGTAAATTTTTGTAAACCTTAGGAATATAAAGGGTTGTAATTTGAATCTAAACATTTAGAGTAATTGAAAGGCTAAAAGCCAATGAGAAAAGGCATAAATATGAAGTTTTTGAATGAACAAATGGACTTTGGCTCTCCTTTTGATTTGGGTTTTTGTAGAGTTTATTGTTGTGGGATCCAGAGACTTATGCATAGACTTTGTGAATGTAATAAATCCCGAGGGCATTGGATATTAAATTAATAAAGTTGCAAATATTGTTTTTGAAGGTATTTTCTATCATTGTTTGTTATAACAAACTACATGTGTGGAGGGTCTAGTACTTAAATTAATGCATTTACAATTTTGTATTTGTTGTGAGTGATTTCATTGTGTGACTTTGATTTACATGCCCATAGGAATTACATAATATATTGATGCACAATCATCCCTCACTAAGCATGATATACTTCATGCATTTGAATTCACAGATAGGTGTGGAAGACTTATAAGTACTTCCAATTTAGATTTCAAGAATTTGACATGCCTACTTTACCTTAGACATGCATTTTTAAAGTTCTTGATATGCATTTTCCTTAACCACGAAAATAACGACAATTTTGTTTCAATCACATTAGAATCTAGGAGTGGAGTCATGGTCGAAGATCAACATGGATTATTGATAATTGAATGTAGACCTCATATAGTCTTTCATAATATGATTTGGATCTTAGATTGGGCTTGGTGTGCAATTTGGCAACGATTGTGCATTTTCTTGAAATGTCAAAAATAGTTTTAGAGGGTGGTTTTGAAGGAAAACTACATGCATTTGGAGATGAATCGATGAAATATAAGACATGGGTTTTGTTCCCAAGATGGAGAATAAAACACAAACATGGATAGTTTCCTTATGTTATGCACATGCAATATTTAGCATGCAATTTTGTAGAAATGTATCAAATTGTGGAAATGTATGAAAATTCATGAACAATACTCATAAAGTTTCATTATTAATTTTATTACATGTGTAGGATAGTGTGTGAATTTTAGTGACAATTGTACTAATTTTCTAAGGTAAAAAAAAGGAAAAATCTTTAAATGCACCATTTTAGCAGACCTTTATCTTTTAGAAGGGGACAATTTTGAGAAATATAAAAATGTAGTGTGATGTAAAAATTAATAGAAGATAGGAAAAAAAAATATTCCCTCACATGCAATTATGATATATTGGTGTGCATTTTACAAGGGATTATCAATTTGATAGAAATACCTTGTTTTATACTAGTATTGGATTTTTGAGCAATTAATGGAGTTTATTAGCCATGGGAGTGAATTTAGGATCTTCGTTTGACCTTATGGATGTGATAAATTAAGTATATTCTCAATCAATACATGATGAGTTATCATATGAAAAGGGCTTACAACTAGAATGAACAAATAAATATAAACAATTATTGATAACACAATATTAATATATCTGAATAGAAATAAATAAATGTAATAAATAGAAAATCATAAAAATTAAATCATGAAATATATATTACACCAAATAATATATTAAAATGAAAGGTATAATGTTTACTACTCCAAATGTGGTGCACCACTATGCATCCCTAATCCATAACAATGATGGATGGGATCCCATTAACGTGAATCATATGAAAATTTACTTGCACATGAGGTTGTAGGCTATTATATAAATAGTGAAATCTAAATGTTGGTTTGACTCTCCATTTTCTAGGAGGTTGAGTATGATTGTTTGAACTTA
Organism: Picea engelmannii; assembly: GCA_009831015.1. Classification (NCBI taxonomy): domain Eukaryota; kingdom Viridiplantae; phylum Streptophyta; class Pinopsida; order Pinales; family Pinaceae; genus Picea; species Picea engelmannii. The sequence goes on along the minus strand of ML780452.1, from coordinate 181,547 downwards.
AATTTGGTTGGTATCTATCAGGAAAGGTTGTCCATGTATACAATAGCCCCCCTAACATCCGTGTATCCTTCTATAATGAACTCTATTGGAATTTCTTCTTTACAATCGTCAAAGGTATATCGTGCATTGTAATAAGTTCAAAATTAACCATGAAACTTTCATCTAAACAAGGAATTTGCACATAAGATTCACTATCATGGTATTATACCTTATGTGATTGAAAACTTTGTATAAAAGAAGATGAATATTGTTCTGATGTATTGAATGTGACTACAATACTCCAAGATATGTTGATAATGCATTTTGTTTTCCATATTTTGTAGAAGTAGTTAATATAGCAACACAACGTCATCACTACCTTTTCTTGCAAGTTGGAAAGTGGTATGTTTATCATCATTCATAGCGATACAATGGAAAAAAATAAAAAAATTTCCCTTTTGAGAGCTCATGCCCCACCTTTTAATAGAGCTCATAGTAAAGAAAACATCAACAATGCCTACAACAAAAATGAAAGTAATATTACATAGTATAAATGAAATTTTATAATATGAATTGAAAAAATAAATATTAAATGATATGCATGTATAATCACCATTAATTATTTCAATTGGTATCAATAAACCTTATTTTGTGAGGATGAAAATTCACACCTTCGGGAATATGGTGGCCTATACCAATAAGATCCACATGATTTTCAAATATTAATACCTAACAAAATGTTCCACCAGTGGAAACCTCTACTAAATAATCCAAAATTTACATAGGATATGAAATTTCCAATGATTCATTTTCAAACATACTAGGCTAGTTTTCATAATAAATATTGACATACATAATTTTCTTTATGGTAAAATCAAATGGATTTTTGTTGCACACCAAAATATTCCCCATTTGAATGATTTTTTTGTTATGTACCAAAATACTTAAGATGTCAAAACATAATAGAAGTACACACCATGTAAAAACAATGTGAGCATAGAGAACAACTCCAATATATACAAGAGAGATGAGTTACACAATAAATCCTTAAATAATAGGAGAGCCTCCTCCACATAACCAAATACATTTATACATCACAATTCACATGTCCTTAATAATGAATACATGATCTCTATATATACTTATTCACACCTACACATGAGGCTCATTTACTATTAGGCCGACCCTATTAAATATATATTTATACATTAAATGTACATTTATCCCCATATATATCCCCTCTTTGGGTCATATAATATACTTTTAGCCTTATATATGCCCCACTTGGGTCATAACATAGTACCCTCCAAAAATATGTCCTCAAAACTTAACAATTAAAGGCTTCACATGTGATGAAACCATGTAACACAATTTTCTTATGTTCCTTCTTTCTTCCTTCCATTGATGATGATCCATCCATCTAAAATCAATTATTTTTAGTCGAAATACTTGGTGTCCATTTGTTGCATAATTTTATTTCCCTTGATTCCATGTATTGTTGTTGAAGCTTCTCTAATTTGTAGTAGATGTTGGTTTATGATAATATCTTGTTGAATAATGGTTGTGTGATTCCTTGTTCCATGAATATTGACAAGTATTCCATCTTCTTCCTTGATACCGTTGTTATAGAGCTTCTTGTCTTCCTTGAAATATTTCCTGGTAATGAGGGTGTTGATATGGTTTCACACTTGTGGGTTATCCTTCAATATGAACATGCATTTCATCTATATTCTTCTCATAGACAAAGGAATCCTTTATCCTCATTGCTTGGTATTTGATTTCTATAGCCTTGGATATAATACCATCATATTTGGCATATACATCCTATAGATTAAGTTCAACTTCTTCAAGTATCTTCCAACGACCTTCTTGAATCTTTTATTCCTTCTCCTTTTGAAGCTGCAATGTCACCCCATTTATCAAATTTTGATGTCCTTCTTCAATTCTGGATTGCATTTCTTCTTTTACCTCATCAATATTTAGGGATTCCTCAACCTTCTTGCAAATTTCCTCTTCAAGTCTTTTGGTAGATGTTTCATCCATGATTTTCATTTCTTATTGATTTTGATAATTCTTCTTTTCTTCTTGATTTTGATAATTCTTCTTTTCTTCTTTCAATCTCTTAACCTCATCTAGTATTTTTTTATTATGGTTTCGTAATCTAGATATATCTTCATATTTCTTTTTCAAATATTCCCTCGACTCATATTTTTTCCACTTTCCTTTGTTATTTTTTTCTTGTTTTAATTTGTGAACTTCTTTAACTAATGCTTCATTAAGGTGTCGTATCTTAGACAACTCATCACTCTTATTCTTGATATCTTATTTTTATTCTTTTAAATCCTATTTAATTTTATACATTGCCTCCATTTTTGTATCCATGATCCATTTATTTGAGAAGAGTTCTTCAAATTCTTCCCATGACATTTTCCATTTATTATCCTTATCAATACTTATCCACCAATTCCAAGCTTCACTAGAATTTTTTTTTTTATCCTTAACGGAGTCATATCATATTCATTTTCCATCCTCAACCATTCCATAGGATTTATTTTATCTTTATCTTCATCTTCTGTAAATTGAGGTATTTCCATTTATTCTTAATTAAGGTCTAACCCAAACCCTCAACTTAGAACCTCAATATATTAGGAATAATTATCTCAAATAGTTATAATCCTTCTTCCAATGCAATATTATATGTTTTCTCTTTCCAATGGCTTTTGAATCATCTCAATAGGACATTCCAATCAGAATTTATGATAGTTTTAAGTGAACATACATTTGAAACCCTTATTTGGAGTCTGTCCTTCTGGTCAACCTTCCTTCTGATTTATTTCTTAAATTTTATCCCTTATGAGTATGAAATTTTGACATGTAGTACTATGATATGCATTCACTAAAAGTTCGCAAGTCTGACCAAAATTGGGTGTGCCAAATGAAATTTATGGTAACTTTCCAAAACCTTGATGAATTTTGGCCTTTCCTAGATAGTGAACTTGTACAAAATGCCACGTGTCAAATATTTAATATCGGATTTATAAAATTGTACCACAATAACTATGGATTTCTCTCTTTCAAATGCATCTAGTCTTACTGAATTTGGATCCTCTTTGAATAAGATATGACTATTTTACCCAAAACACTCGTTTGAGACTAGTTATAGGACTAGTCTAAAACCCTATCTTCCACTGGGTATAATTCTGAAAGTATAATGAGATAGAAGACGAAACTTCTAGAACATGTATTTTTCTATGTATTCTAAATATCATACAATTTTTATTGTCTAAAACGTCCCCAAAACAAATTTATAGAGAAAATAAATTTGGAGAAGAAAAACCCTAGGATCGATGCTCTGATACCAATTGTTATGTACCAAAATGCTTAAGATATCGTAACAAAACATAAGTACACACGATGTACAACAATGTGAGCATAAAGCACAACTCCCATATATATAAGAGATATTAGTTACACTATAACTCCTTAAATAATAGGAGAACCCCCTCCACATAACCAAATACATTTATACATCACAATTTACATGTCCTTAATATTGAATACATGATCTGTATATATACCTATTAAAGCCTACACATGAGGCCCATTTACAATTAGGATAACTCTATTTCATATATATTTACACATTACATGTAGATTTATCCCCATATATTCCCTCCCTTGGGGTCATGTCATATACATTTATCCCTATATATGCCTCCCTTGGGTCATAACATTTTTTCTACCAATATTAACAAAACAACCATCTCTCAATAAGGGAGTCACATCTAACAAAAACCCCTTAAAAACGTCTTTCTTCATCACTTTAGTGTTGGAATATTCAATAATATTGAGAGGGGGGGTGAATAAGTGTTAGGAACTTTTTACCACTATTAACTAAAACATGTAAACATTAAGTTATAAACAATTGATCACTTATGATTGAATTCAAGATATCATAAACATATAATCATAGATACATAGTACACAAGAAATTTACGTGGAAACCCAAATGGGAGAAAACCAAGGAAATATTTTTGATGTATCATAAGGTTACATCCACCGGAAGCACCAACTTTCAAATTTTTTTAGCACCAATTGGAAGGAGGAACCAAACCTCTTATTTATAGGCTCCAACCTGAAGGAAGCTACAAATCCCTAGATTATCTATCTCCAATTGGAAGGATGCTCCAACCCCCTAGTTTACATGATCCAACCTGAAGGAAGCTACAATTCCCTTTCCTTTCCCCTTCCTCCCTCTCTTGAATATAAATAATAGAATCAATTTTTACTATTACTGTCACTGATACTGATACATCATCATCATAAAAATTGATACAACCCCAATAACCACATAAAACCTATGCCAAGATCTCCAAGAATATTCTCCAAATCATGTAATCAAAATCACGAGGATATGCATCAAACCATGTGCGAAGATATGCCTCAAGCATGTGCCAAGACCTTCAAGATATCCCTCATATGCCAGTACCTCCAAGACATTCCTCAAACATGCGCCATAACCTCCAAGATATGCCTCAAAGAATATACCAAAACCTTCAAGATACAAGCCTAAAAATATGTAGAAGAACATACCTTTCAACATGTGAACAACTTGGTGCATGAGAGATCAAATATTCAGACCTTCCTCAACTTCAACATTAAGAATATTACCTTAAAAATTTCCTCAACCTCGTAGAAATGGTCTAAGAAATAGGCAAGGCCTCATGTGACGATGCCGGGACGACCAATGGGGTCTTCGCAAGACACCCTATACTTGACTTGTGGGGTTTAAGTTGGATAGGATTTCCTAGATTCCCTTCTCACATATACAACTCCAAGAACTCCCTCATTTTCCTTTCTCCGCTACTTCACTTGCGCTAAGAGATCATGACTTTTCTTGATATCCCACTTTCCTGATAAAAATGAGAGGCTCTTGATGGGTATTTATACTTTTCCAAGTAGCTCCTTTACTTGATTTTAGGGTCGACCTACAACTTATTTTTTGTAACCATTTTTCTCCTTTTCTTCTAAATTCTTATCCTTATTTCTGGGGATTCTTCAATTGCTTTCAGGGATTCATATTTAAGAGGGCATATATCCTCAACCATGAGGAACCATGTGGCTTTCCATCTATTTTTCGAAATGACTTGACGAGGAATATCAATCTATGGGGTTTTTGGATGAAATTATGATGTCCTTCATACTCTTTTTCTTCAAAAGACTATTGGCTTCATGACCACACCTCTGTGACTTCCTAACCATGCATTGTAATAACTAGGTCTTCTTGTAGGTTTCTTCAAAGTGTATTCCCATGAGGGCCATGCTTAGAGCTACGCGACAAGGTGACCAATTTCGAGATTACTTCAAATAAACCCATCACACTCCCTTTTTGGAATTCATGGAAACACTCATACTCCCCATGTCTTCATGTGCTCCCCCTGTCTTCATTCTTTTCTTCTTTCTCTCCCCCTTTGACATCAATGGAAAAGGGTAAATCCCCTTGATAGTTTCTCTCCCCCGTTCTTGTTTACAAGATGTCGTGTAGATCAATGCGTGATAGGAACAAATCCGAGTTTCTCCCCAAGATACTCAAAGGTCTCCCTTGGGAGAGGTTTGGTGAAGATATCTGAAATTTGTTCTTATGTCCCAATGTACTTCAACTTGATATTATTTTATGTAACTTGTTCTCTTATAAATTGTAACTTGATAGGAATATGTTTGGTCTTGGAATGCATCACTAGATTCTTAGAGATACTTATAGCACTGGTATTGTCACAAAATATTGATACAGGCTCGTCATATTTTACTTGTATGTCTTGCAGGGTTTTCTTCATCTAGAGGAACTGAGTACAACATGTTGTTGATGCAATATATTCTTCTTCTGTCGTGGACAAGGATATCGAAGATTATTTCTTTCTCAACCAGGATACCAGACAATCACCCAAGTAGAAGGCTACTCCACTGGTACTTCTTCTATCGTCAATTCTTCCTACCCAATATGCATCTGGGTAGGCGACCATAGTTAGCTCATTCCCTTTCAGATACCACAATCCAAACTCTGTTGTTCCTTTGAGATATCTAAAAATCCTCTTTACTTCCATAACATGGGTTTCCTTTGGTGTTACTTGAAATATTTCAACCTGTCCAACTTATTGCATCACATATGGTCTTAAGGTTGTCACATAGAGTAAGCTACCAATCATCGATCTATAGAGTCTATGATCTGATTCTTTAGATTCATTACATTTTCTTAACTTTCAACCAGTCACCAAAGGAGTACTTATAGGTTTCAATATTCCATTCCAAACTTCTTCAACATTTATTTGATGTACTTACTTTGGGAAATATAAATGCCTTCATCTAGTTGAGATATCCAGAGTCCCAAGAAGAAATTCAACTCACCAAGTAGAGACATTTTGAACTCACTCTGTATGTCCTTGAAAAACATATGACTCAACATATCATCATCACTTCCAAAGATGATGGTGTCCATGTATACTTCAATGATAAGTATGTTGTCCTGATCCCCTTTTATGTAGATATTTGTATCTGTGTTGCTATTTTTGAATCCTTGTTTTTGTAAGTACTTGTCCAGTATTGAAGACCAGACTCTATGGGCTTGCTTGATTTCATACAGAGCTTTCTTCAATCTGAAAACATAATATTTCCTTTCTTATACTAAGAACCCTTATAGTTGTTTGATGTAGACTTATTCTTCTAATTCTCCATTTAGAAATGGTGATTTTACGTCCATTTGATAGATTGTGATCCTTTTGGAACATGCATAGGCTAAGATTATTCTGATAGCTTCCATTCTAGAAACAGGAGAAAAAGTTTCTTCAAAATATATTCCTTCAACTTGAGCATATCCCTTACATACTAATCTTGCTTTTTTTTTGGTTACTTGTCCATCTTCGTTTAGTTTGTTTATAAACACCCATTTTGTACCAATCATTTTTTTTCCTTAGGTCTTGGAACCAGTTCCAATGACTCATTCTTCTCTATTTGATTAATTTATTCTCCCATGGCCTTGATCCAATGTTCATAATTATTGGCTTCCTAAAACATTCTTGGTTCGATTGTGGATAATAATGTTAGATGTGTTTGTTCTGGTGCTTGTTTTCTTCTCCAAGTTTCTATTCCTGTATTTTTGTCCCCAATAATTTATTTTGATGGACGATTCTTCTGAGACTAGCATATGGGTATCTTAGAAGGTATATGGAAATCATGATGATTATATTTTGTTCCTTCTTTCTCTACTTATGGTTGCTTCTCTTATGGTTCTTCTTCTTCTTCTTCTACTTCTTCTTTTGCTTCTTTCTCTTTTGAATTTCTGCTTTCTTCTCTAGTCTTCTACACATTTGTTTCATCAATATTTACATTGATTCTTTCCACTATTTTGTTGAGTCTTAGATTGTAGCATTTGTATGCCTTGTTTTTTATTGAGTATCCAACAAATATGCCTTCATCAACCCAAAAGTCAATTTTTCAATCTTGATATCTTCTCTTTTTATGAAACATTTTCTTCCAAACACACTAAAGTGATTGACATTTGTCGGTCTTCCCTTCCACAGTTCATGTGGATTTTTGTGATTGTTACTTCTAAGCATTCCTCTATTCAAGATATGAACGATTGTATCTACTGCTTGTACCCAAAAATTTATCACCCAACTTGGAATATTTCAACATGGTTCTGGCCATTTCCTGTACAATGTTTTTCTTGCTTTCAATGACTCCATTTTGCTTAGATGTCCTAGCTGCTGAGAATTTATTTTTTATTCCATGTTTTTCAAAAAAATTCATGAATTCTTTTGATGTGAAATCACCTCCATTATCTGATCTCAAGCACTTGATTTTCAAAACACACTCATCAACCATCTCCTTGAATATGCTGAAACATTTGAATGCATCTGAATTTTTCTTGAGAAACCAGACTCTGGTCATTCTTGTATAATCATCAATGAGTAGCATGAAGTAATGTTCTCCATTCAACCATTTTGTTATCATCGGTCCACACAGATCGGTGTGTACAATATCTAATGGTTTTGTTGTAGAGGATTCCTTTGTCCTGGACTCAGTGCTTATTTGTTTTCCATGTTGAAAGTGCTTGCACATAACGTTTGCTAGTTTTGAAATTTCAAGCATTTCTCGTATCGATTCCTTTCTATTGATTTTGAAAAGATTGTCAAAGTGCATATGACCCATTCTTTTGTGCCAAATCCAAATTTCATTTTTCTTTCCCAAGAAAAATATTTCATTTCCTATCTCATTTAAGATGTATATGTTGTTTGGAGACCTTATTGTTGTTTCCACCAATCTTCCCGATCCTTCTTTCCTTGTCTCAAGTGTGTGTCCCTGGTCACACATTTGAGTCACAATTAGCAAATTATTATTCATATTTTCGACAAGTAGGACATTCTCTGCCATAACATATTTTCTTCCAAGCTTGACTATGCCTCTTCCTATAATTTTGGCCGAGTTATGATTGCCAAATGAAACTGATCCATCTCTTTCTTTCTTTAGATTCACGAACCTATTCTTGTCACCTATCATGTGCTTTGAACAACCATTGTTAATGTACCAATCGATTTTTCTTCTTTGGGCATGTAGCGAAATCAAACATTCTTCAATGTTTAGTTTATCGTGCTTCATTTTACATATCCTTGATGATTCTTTTAAATGACTTTTAAAATCTTTCTTTGGTTCCCTTGGAGGAACAATCAACCTGCAATATTTGGCCATGTGTCCAAAATTTTTGCTTTTGTAACACTCCACTTAATTATTTAATGAGCCAAAATTGTTATAGTTTTTGTTATAAGATTCATGAGGTTTTATGAGATAATTATTCCTAGAGTAGCCTCCATATTTTTTTTCTGTTCTTAGCATAGGCTTTAAAATTTACAATGTTGTGCCCAAAATGATTGCATGAATAACATTATCCAAAAAATATAGTTTGATACCCGAGTGTGGGAGATATTCTAGATGCTGCAACTCTTTTGTAATTTTCTTCTGGAGTCCTCTCCATTGTTGGTTGTTGATTCCACGTTCCTATGATTGGATGATATTCTTCTTGAATGATCTTAATTTCCTGAATGTTCTCCTTTGAAGGCTTGCATTCTTCCATTTTGATGGGACCTATGATGACTTCTACATAAAGTTTTTGTTCTGCTTCTTTTTCTATTGTTCTATATCTTGAACCCTTATTAGTATGAATTTTTTTATATCCTAGTCCATACTTGTCATCGCATGGCCTTTGAATGTTGAGGATTTCATCCAATATTTTGGTGTTGTTCCCAAATTTCTTCTGAACATCCTTCTTCTAAAGTTCCTTTCTTAGTGATACTAGTTCAACTTCCAAAGACCTGTTTATTTTCATCTTTTCGTCCAACTGATTTTTGAGTGTTTCTTCAATCACTCTAGCTTCTTCTAGTTGAACCTTTAGATTTATGATGATCTTCTGGATCTCTTTAGACTTTTTTTAGGGTTTTGAGAAATTTCCTTCATCTTGATCAATTCTTCCTTGAGGGACTTGTTTTTCCTCCTTTCCCTTTTTATATCACTCAAAGCGCTGATTACTTTTGCCTCAAGATCCACTTCGCCTTATTCATAATATTATTCATCATTTTCAAGGGTTGCTTTCTAAGTTTCCATTGCCATAAATATCAATGTTTCTAAATCACTATCACTATCATTATCACTATCCTTGTTAGATGAGGAACTATCTTCTCTTGAGTAGAGGATTTTCTTGAATACTTTTCTTTTATTTCCTTTTTAATATTTCTTTTTTTTCTTGGGAACTTCTTCTTCATCACTTTTTGAATTCTTAGCACAAGGACATTTTGAAGCAAAATGACCAATTTTACCATAATTAAAGAATTTAAAAGGAATCTTAGCTTCTTAATTTCTATTTCCTTTCTTCAACCTCCTCATGAAGTTGACTATTTCTTCATCTTCATTTGAATCATTGTTGTAGCTGCAACTTGACTTTGAGTTTTGCTTATTCTTTCTTTTCTTCTTGGATGCTTTGAAAATTGCTTCATTCTTGGATGGATTATCCCATTGTGTTCTCATTTCATAAGTTGTAAGTATTCCATGTCACTTGTCCATGCTCAATGTAGAAAGATCTGCTCTATATTCTAGGGTTGAAATCTTAGGATCAAATATTATTGGAAGAGACTTTAGTACCTTTTGAACAGTTACGGATTCTTTAATTTCTTCTCCTATTCCTTTAATAACATTCACGATTTCATCAAATCATAGAAAACAAGATGAAATATATCCATCTTCCTTCATTTTCAATTGTTCAAATTTGCCTCTATAAGTTTGAAGCTTGGCTCCTTTGACTTTGGCATCTCCTTCATAAACATTTTGAAGTTTGTCCCAAATTTCCTTTGCAGAGTTGCAATGCATAACCTTGATATATACTGGAATAGCCATGCCACTCGGAATAGAATTTGTAGCCTTCAAATTTTTTTCACTAAGTTAATTTCCATATTTATATGTTGGGGGAGAGCCAGGTGCCTTGTGTCCATCTACTACTACTTTCCATACATCAAATCCATATGCTTGCAAATTTTTTTTCATCCTTCTGCTCTGGAAGGCATAGTTCTGACCATAAATCACTAGTGTTCCATTCTTGGTGCACTCCATGATCTACCTTCCAGTGGTTAGACTGTTTCTAAAGGACCTTATTTGATACCAATTGTTGGAATATTCAATAAAGAGGGGGGGTTAATCAATATTAGGCACTTTTTACCACTTTTAACCAAAACATATAAACATTAATTTATCAACAATTTATCACTGATGATCACATTCAATATATCATAAACATATATTCGCATATACACATTACATAAGAATTTTACATGGAAACCCAAATGGGAGAAAACCACAAAATGTTTTTTATTGTATTAGAATATTACATCCACTAGAAGCACCAACTAGAAGGAGGCACCAACCCCTTGATTTATAGGCTCCAACCTGAAGGAAGATACAAATCCATAGATCCTTCATCTCAAATTGGAAGGATGCTCCAACCCCTAGTTTACAGGATCCAACCTGAAGGAATCTACAACTCCCTTTCCTTCCCCCTTCATTCCTCCCTTGAATATAAATAAGAGAATCGACTTGTTACTATTTCTGTTCTAAGACTTTTGCGATTATTGTTTTGTTCAGAGAGAGCTTTCGGATCCATCGCATAGGTTTTATGTTCTTCGACGTTTCGGACCAAACTAGTGTGGTCCATCATCAGGAACGCGCTTTTTTGAAAATGAAACGCGCTTTTTTGTTACTATTCACTAAAACTCATACATAATCATCATCAAAACTGATACAACCCCAATAACCACATAAAAATTATGACAATATCTCCAAGAATAGTGTCCAAATCATGTGCTCAAAATCACCATGAAATGCATCAAACCATGTGCCAATATATGCCTCAAACACGTTCCAAGACCTACAAGATATCCCTTGTATTCCAATACCTCCAAGACATGCCTCAAATATGTGCCATAACCTCCAAGATATCCCTCAAAGCATATACCAAAAACTCCAAGATACAAGCGTCAAAATATATAGAAGAACATACCTTTCAACATGTGAACAACCTCGTGCATGAGATATCAGATATTCAGACCTTCCTCAACTACAACATTAAGAAGAGTACCTTAATCAAAACTTTCCTCAGCCTCACAGGACTGGATTGAGCAATAGGCGAGGCCTCACATGACGATACCAGGGAAACCAGTGGGGTCTTCACAAGACACCCTATACTTGACCTGAGGGAGCCATCTTAGATAAGGTTTCCCAGAAATCCTTCGCATATTTGCAACTCTGGGAGCTCCCTCCTTCAAAATTCTCCGCTACTTCACTTGCACTAAGAGATCATGATTTTTCTTGATATCACACTTGCTTGATGAAAATGAGATGATCTTGATGGGTATTCATACTTTTCCAAATACCTCCTTTAATTGACTTTAGGGACGACCTATAAATTCTTGTTTGTAACTATTTTTCTCCTTTACTTGTATTTAGGGCCGACTTGTAACTTATTTTCCTTAGACTCGGGGATTCTTCACTTTCTTTCAAGGGTTCATATTTAAGATGGAATATCTCCTCAACCGTGAAGAACCACGTGGCATGCCACGTACCGTTTGGAAATGAATTGACGAGGACTATCAATCTATGGGGTTTTTGAATGCAATTACGATGTACTTCATACTCTTTTTCTTCAAAAAATGTCGGGCTTCATGACCACACCTCTGTGACTTCCTAACCATACATTGTAACAACTAGGGATTCTTGTAGGTTTTTTAAAAGCATCTTCCCTTGAGGGCCATGTTTAGAGATACACCATAAGGGGACCACTTTGGAAATTCCTTCAAATAAACCCATCACTTCTAAAGGATTCTAGACATATACTAGGGTTGAAATCAATGACAACCAATTTTCCAACATGTAGTGGAATGTTTTTTTTACGATATTCATTTGTCACACTAGAACATAAGAATGATTTTATTTTATTTAATGAATGATGGTTCATCATAATATTTCCACCTTCATATCCATACACCATACAAACAAGAAAAACATCATGCATACTATGTGTCCAAATGTCATTAGTAAAAATAGTGTAAAGAATTATATCATTACACAAGGATCTAAGCATGTCAACTTTAGGTTTCCCGTATGGGACTCATCAATAAATTTGAAAACAATGATCTCTTGTAAACCATGTTTTCCTTTAAGATGAGAAATCATATCAAAATTCAGAACATTTTCATTGACACACTCCCCTATCATTAGATTGGATATGAACATCATTACTACTAGATGCATCATCATTACTCCAACAATATTTTTTAACTATTCTAAATAAGCTCCATAGATTTCATCATTTTATAGATAATAGTTGATTCATTTCTAGTCACTTTTCTCATCTAGCATCATGTTCAATGAGTATTTAGAAATCTTCTTTCCCAAATTTTGATGGAAACAACTTTCATTCTTTATGTGGAAATGTATTAAGGTCTATATTATCCATTATTAAGTTTATAAAAAAATCTACAATCATGATAGGATCCCAAATGTGCTACACAAGTTACACATAATATATCTAAATTGGAAAGTAATGGTGAAAAAAACAGTCTATCTATATAGGCATAATACAAATACTAAATAATATCTAGCATTAATAAGAACTTTTGATTTCTTTTTTCCTTCCAACTAGGGTTTTATATTTGCACCTAGAACAAAATTTATGCTACTAATAGATTTCTACACCAAGGTATTAAGGGTAAAATTGAATATTGTGCATATGCAATGCCTGATAAATAAATATTATACCATGCTTATAAGCTGAAAAATGCAAATCATAAATTAGAAAAAAAAGTAACAAGCCTTATGAGAATATAACATGAAAAAACATGGATTCTCAGCATGTACATTAATTGAACTTCGAGAAACTTTGATAAAGGTCCTTTGAAATCATTTTAGATTATACAATGAAAACCACAACTTTAAATTTACCTAAAACAACAATTAATTATAGGTAAACTAAAAAGACATAAATGGATGAAGTAAATTCAAATATTGTTCTACAAATTATATGTACTCTTTACCACGTGTTCCTTCCATCCTAGCGGGAAGCAACCAATATCTAGAATATTTCTTAAAAATCCTCCTATAAAGTATTAGAAAATAATCGACCTAGAATCTAATGTTTTTCCACAATATAGTATATGTCCTATAATCCCCAGGGGTGTAGAATAGTTGGTGATGGAGTGTATTGTCAAGGCACTTTGTTATGTACTGAATTCACCGCTTTGAAAACATCGGCTATCCTTATGTGTTGTGTGATGGGTCATGTTGGACTACCTAGGGTTACAATGGTAGCAGTCAGATAACATGACCATGTGCCATGCAAGTACATGCATGACTAGTTGTTGATTTCCCCAATCAATGTGTGTGTGTGTGTGTGTGTGTGTGTGTGTGTGTGTCCTATAAGAAATTTCTTATATAATATACCTTAAATATCTAATGGAACCTAAACAAAAATACAATTGAACCTTAAAAAAAACATCTTCCAAAATATATAGCTTGGGAAAACAAAAGAAAATAAAAACTAAATCATCATACTGGTGGATCACCATAATTTTTGTTTAGAAGATTTCCATGCCATCTAATTTGGTTTTATTAGGGATCACATCTAATATGATTGGTTCAATGTTTTTTCTTATGTATGACATCCAAACAATCTTTGAAAATGGTTAAATCACATGTTCTCAATGTTCGTTCAAGCAAGACATTGGACCTAGTTTTTTTCATAGGGTTCTCTTGTTAGGTTCACACAATAAAGGCATCCAACCTATTCTATTCATGGGGTTCTCTTTTATAATTCATTTAATAAATTAAAACGATCTAGTTTGATCACAAGTTTCATGTAAATCCAAAAGGATAAAAAAGGAGGGATTTTTCAAATGTTAACCTACTTTCATGAAAAAATCAAAATAGTAAGTTGACCCAACATCATGTCTCATGGAAAATAAGTTAACCCCATATTATTTCTCGGGTAACTACAAAATATTTCTAGGGGGAAAAGTATTGTGACTTATTATTTTATTGTCCTTGCTAATTAACTTTTAATTACCTCTTAATCCATTTCTTATTTAGGATACATTTTGGGGTGGTAATTTATTATGGTAGCCTCCATTCCAAGGAAGATAAGGAGATGACTAAAATATTCCATAACTAAATCCAAGTCAAGAAGAAAAATGTGTATACTCTATTTGATTCCATTTCACAAGAAAAACTCATAGCAGAGGATATAGTAACTAATACTATATCGAAAGTACATGACCATCCTCTCCCATACACATTGATCGAAAGTAAGATCAAATTTTCTATAAATGAAAATGATATTGATGAACTAGAGGTATATGCAATACTACTTGACGTGTGTTGTTGGAGGTAGGCCAAAGTGGAAAAGCAAGGCATTTTTGGGAAAGAAAGTGTGCACAAGGAAAGTGACAGCTGTAAGGAATCACATCACACATGCATGCAAGAAAGCGTGCACAAGGAAAGCAACAACTGGAAGGAAGAACAACACACACGCATGGGAGGAAGACCTAACGATAGTAGGTTTAGGGTTTTGGTAAGGTATTGTAAATGGCTGAAGAGCCCAAAATGTATAAATATAGATACTTAGGTATCATAAGGGGTTGGTTCGGATTATCGTTGTTGTTGTAGGTATGCATGAGTTGATGCGATATGTAATGTTTTGTTGTATAATCCATTTTTTTATAAGTTGTTGAGATAGAGAGGATGAGGGAAGGTAGATATTGAGGGTTAGATCACAGGCTAGGGAGACTGGTGCGATCTAATCTGCCTCATATAGATATTAACCGACATAGAAGATTTGTAAGCGCACAATGTTGTAGATGCGGAAATACTATAATAAAATATTTGAGAGCCAAATATTTGTGGACGTATCCCCATGAGGGGGGTGAACCAAGGTAAAATTTGTGTTATGTGATGAATGCTTGCATATCTTTATTGTATTCAGTAGTTATTATTATATTGAATCAATGAGTTGTTATATTTCCTGCTTATTCATCAATAATAAGTATATTGTGTTTACAAGTTATAATAAATGGTTCAATCTATAACTCTCTTATCTCACACTCAATCCTAGGCTTTAAACACTTAAGTCTTACAACCACCCATTAAAGCTATCTCGGGTGAGACTGCACAGTGCATTCTGTGTGCTGTGTTGCCTTCTAGTATACCAGGAGGGCCGATAGTTTTAGAGGCTTTGTTGGAAACCCAAACATAAATGAACCCTGGGTCAATAAAATCAGACAAAATAGAAGAATATTAACCAACAAATGGTTCTGTTTCCATTGGCAGGAACATGAGAGGATTGAGTAGAGGATATAAGTCGAAGATCTGTCGGAGGCGGATCAAGAAAATATTAGGGTAGAGAGCAATGAGCCATTAGAAGGGAATGTTGAGACCGTGGAATCCCACAAAAGAAGAAATTGAAACTTGGGTAAGAACTAAGGATCTAATGTTTGCACATAAAGACAATAGAAACCCTAGACTAACACCTCACAAATATCTTTTGAAATATGTGTTTACTGATCTACATGAAGTCTTTTTCTATGATTTTCCACATCTATTGCAGGAGTGGATACTAAGGTTGAAGGATAACCATGCAACGAACCGAATTTGACAACTAGAGTGGACCCCAGTACAGATTGAACAGTTACTGCAAGTGAACAACAAGCTCACCTGCATAGTAGATTTTTGGCTTGACAGTATTGTGGCAGGTTTTATAACAGAGTTTGCAGTCGACACAGTGAAGTCATACAACATAGAGGAGCAAGAGTTTCTATGCAGACCTCAAGGAAG
Source organism: Picea engelmannii (assembly GCA_009831015.1). Lineage (NCBI taxonomy): Eukaryota > Viridiplantae > Streptophyta > Pinopsida > Pinales > Pinaceae > Picea > Picea engelmannii. The sequence goes on along the minus strand of ML780452.1, from coordinate 165,152 downwards.
GTACATTCAATTGTTGTATACTTATGTTAAGATACTACTATATAACAAAGGAGTACTGACAATGGAGTCAGACAGCTGAACTTCCCCGTGTGCATGGGGGAAGGGGGGAAGCACTGATAGAAAGAGGAGAAATGGAAGGATGAAAGGATAAGGGAAAGAAGGAGGAACCCTTGGACCCAATCATGATGGACGACAACTAGATCAAGAAGATCATGGAGATAGCTAGAAATATGCGTAGTAGAGTACCTTACCAATACAAGGTAAATAACAAGAAGAGAGTCGTAGCCACGAGGGAAGGCTTGGCGAGTGATGAGGAAGTGGTAGAGGATCTCCGAGATGTGGAGAAGATTGAGGAAATCCTGCGCGCAACATATGAGAGGAAGATGAGATGTCCAAGAATGGGAAGTGAAGGCATCAATACTATCCATATTAATGTCAGTGTGGAACCCATAAACCCATGTGAGACTAATACACCTAAGAGAGCACCATTGTTTCGAAAAATGAAGTTCAGAAGCAGTCAGATAGCAGGAAGTACATCTACACAAGGCACAACAACTGGAGCAGCCAGTTCAGACAACACTAGTCAAATATCTACATCGGACGTAGGTAGTAATTCAACATTTAGAATGGCAAGACACGATCCCACCATCAAGTTACCAAAATTTCGAGGAGAAGTTTCAGAAAACCATGAGAAACACTTGTTCCTTTGTGCAAAGATCTGGAAAGCCAAACAAATCAATGATGAAGATACCAAACTTGCACAGTTAGTGATTACGCTAAGAGATCGCGCACTAGACTGGTACACGAGTTAGATGCAAACAATGCTCCGGTGACAACAAGGACACTAATAGACATTAAGAAGTTACTAATAAATGAGTTCCATAAGCCGAGCTTAGAGGATCAATACATGAATGAGATGATAGAAATCCAAAAAAAACAAGGAGAATCTGTATGGGATATTGACCATAGATTCAAGCAACTGAAGGGAAAGTTAAAATATCTCATGACTGATATGCAACATCGGCACTTGTTTGTCAACTCACTACTCCCACACTTAAAATATCCATTGAGACAACAAAATTTCTAGATGCAGGCAGAGGCTCTACAAGAAGCCTTGCAATTGGAAGAAAACTAGTACCAGCAAACAAACCCAACTATTGAAGAGATGAAGGAGGACTTGAAGAATTTAACATTTCAACTAAACCAGAATAAGAGAAAAGACAAATGAGAAGTTGTTTGGTGTACCACATGCAGGACAGAAGGCCACCACAAGAATGAATTTCCAACATTCGTGTAGTATATGGTAGCGGGAATGCCAAACCTATTACCTACAGAAGGACCATGGTGTGAAGTCTGTAAGAAACCAAGTCATGACCCCTATCACTGTCTGATGATGTAGAAATACCAGACAGTCCCAAATAATTCATACTGCACCTTTTGAAAGTTAGTGGGCCACGATGACAAAGCTTGTAGAACTATGGAGTTGATGCAAGAAAGGGAATCAGACACATATAGAGTGTAGGCAGAAATGATGATGAGGAAATATGCACCACAGTTTAACCCAACTCCATCTCCATACAACTCTATGCAACAACAGTATAATACTACGCCGCAACCATACAAGAAAACGTATCCACGGTATAACGCAACACAACCTTAGTACAATATTATGCAGTATAATCAGGTGCCTTAGTATAATGCGTCGAGAGGATATAGAGCAGGCTAAAGAGGTGGAGGACAAGAAAGAGGAGGTTTCAGACGAGGTAGAGGACTAGTGGTGTGTCACAACTATCAACAACTAGGACATTATGTAAGAGAATGCCCACTTCCACCAGAAACTTGTATGTATTGTCGATCAGACCACAATACAGAAGAATGTCCAACACTACTAGTAAAGATCTAGGAAGAGAGGAACCAGAACAACCAGAATGTTCAGTGGATTTCCACCGAAGCAAGGGATGAAGGATGAAACATTAATATAGTTACTCGTGGAGGAGCTAAAACAGGTGATGATGTTGTTTGACAAAAGCCAACTCAAAATAAATGGGTGAAAAAGAACATCCAACCAAGGAAGTAGTTGGACGCGCAGAAGGAAAAGGATATATTTATGAAAGCCCGACAAGAATTCCAGAAGGAATATATTGCGACGAATTCAACTGTGCAACAAAGTAAGGAAGCACCAGAATATGAAATGCCTCTGTTATTGGATCATACCAGCGAAATACGTTCCATGGTAAAAGTAAGTACAATCAAAGGATTTTTTCAATCATGTGTTAAACTATTAAGTGATCCATCATCTATGAAAATATTGCAAAACGTACTAGAAAAATGTAGCATCGAGACAAAAGGAAAACTAGAACAAAAAACAATCAATCACCTACACACAAGAAGAACAAGTAGGGAATTTAGACTGAATGCCAATATTGGAGATTTCAATATGGGAGATAGCATACTGGATCTAGGATCATAAGTTAATGTATTACCAAAGAAGACATGGAAATGCATGGGAGATCCCACATTAGGCTATTCACATGTTCACTTGAAACTGACAAACCAACAAAAAGTCCTACCAATAGGTAGACCGAAAGGAGTGACAGTAGACCTAGATGAAGTGCGCACTAAACAATATTTTGAAGTCATTGAAATAGTGGACGACACAAAACCTTACCCAGTGTTGCTTGGTCTGGATTGGGTGTTTGACAGCCAGGCCATAATCAACCTGAAGACTAGGAAAATGACATTTGAGATAGGATAATACCGGGTCATTATGCCATTGGATCCGTCAGAGGGGGAGACGTTTGTAGAACCTACTTACCTAGACTTAGAGGAAATCAACCAGTTGTACAGAAAAACTGCGCGCGATGAGGATTACATGAACCCAAATACATATGGGATACTCATTTGGTGGATCATTAACTCATGTGAAACAAACTTAGATACTAGTTTAGAGAACTGGCAAAAAAGGTTACACGAAGTATCCACGAGAAGATGTGCAAGAATAGACCATGCATTAAGACGGGTAGGCACAAAAATTAGAGAACCACCCAGTTTCCACGAAGTAAACAATTTGGAAACATTCTTGGAACAATATGAAGATGAAGTCTTAGAGAACCAGAGATTTTTAGCACTTGATCTAGCACTCAAGGCCACACCTACAAGATGGTGGGGCGCACACAAAGAGACAATCATAGATTGGTACCAATGTAAGTGGTTACTTCACATAAGGTTCGACATAGAACAACAAAAAAAAAAACAATAGAACTATGATGGAAAAAGGGCACCAGCGGAACACTTAGAGTGTGGAACACTGTGGATAATGACAAAGGGTAGGATATTATTTATGTGAACAAAGGGATTAGTGTGAACAAAGGGTAGGATATTATCGATGTTGGAGGAAGGGTTGGGCTTGTAATGTGACACTTGGTCAATAGTGACGATCCTCCCATTGTGGGGGAACATTATTCTGTGAAACACAGAAGAGGCCACATCCTTCATCACATACATGTAGCTACGCCCAAAAAAAATGTTGTAATCGAGCGAAGCGTCGATAACTTCAATGTCAATGAGGATAGTCTTTCCCCCGAGTTCAACAGGGACATTGATATGTGAAGTGATCAAGTGATTCACATAGAGAGCAAGGACATCTCATACGTTCATTGAATGAGGTCGTGACATAGTGGATGTCAGTGACATGTGTGTGAGGTGATGTAGATGGGAGGGGTTCTTGCTGAAAGCTATGGTGTATAACTACTAGCATCTGTCGAAAGTGAGGTAGCGCAGGACAATGGTGGGTGTAATGGCCATATTTTGAACAAATGGCACATGTGAATTTGGTTTGTAGGCCTTTGCCTCTTGTAGGGGATGTAATGGTAGTATTAGGTGAACTGGATGAAATGACAGGCGATGTCGTCGCTCGAGGGAGTTGAATTAAATTGTGCAGCTCGGGGAGAGATCGGAATTTATTGGTGGGGTGTCTATATTTCTTGCATAGTGCATAAGTAGGTTGAACACAGGGTGGAAGTGGAGCGGTGGGATCTTTCTTCTTCCATATGCCCCCAACTGTAGCAGTGGTGCTAGTGAGTGGGGGTGCGGGTGGTGTGGTGGGAGTAGGTATTGGAATATGCAACGGGATTCCTTCTATTTGGGGAGGGAGGTATGGTTGAGGGACCATCACAGTTGGATGTAGATACCATACTGTAATTTCCAGGACCATATTGGGAAGGGTAAGAGTTGCGGCTACTTGGAAATATTGTACGCTCGGTGGGGGGTAAAAGAAGGGGATTTGAGTAATGGCTTGGGGGACTGTCTCCCAAATCGGGATGTGGCCCTGGGGGAGGGTTAATTACCATCATGGTAGGAATGTTTTGTGTACCTGACCCCTGAGGAGGGTTAGTTCCAACCATGCAGTGAGTGATTTGTGTACCTGACCCGTGAGGGGGGTTAGGTGGGGTTGTACTTCCTCCTTGGGAATAAGTTCCCCCCCCTCTTCTGTGTAAAGGAAAGAGAGTGGACGGTTGACCTTGGGAAGTGGAACCAAAAAAAGAGGATCCCAAGATAGTATCATTCACAGGGGTGTGAGAAGGTGGAGATGATGAGTTGGTAAGACTAGGAACTCCCCCTAGAATGGGAGGGATATTTAGCAAGCATCTAAAATGACGGGGATTTTGTGGGTCCCCTATGATGTCCGACTAGTAGAGTGGATGTGTGAAATTGGTGATGAGAGCAATAAATGAACAATAGTCTTTGCTATGATTTTTGGACCTTCACAATATATCTCACTATTGGATGTAATCACAAGAGCATCATACATAAGTCAATTGATAAAGAAGCATACATGTGGGTAGGTAGATTTTGTCTATGTGGGAGAACAAAGAGAACAAATTCTCATGTCCTAAAAGATGTAACGTCCTTCCTCTCAAATAACACTGGACCTTCCAATAGCACTCGACAGTGGGTTCTAAAGCCACCAGAAGAGGAACTAGTGAAGGATGAAGTAATCAGTTATAATGAGGGGTAGAGAGTGCATATCTCAAAAGAGTTGGCGATATTTCCTAATAACCACACAAAATCCGATCAAGGTGCAATTGTAGCCCACAATTGCAACCTGGGTAGATGTCCTAAAATTTGGTCACTAGGTACCTCAGTCAAAGTGCGACATTTAGATTTTCAGCCTAAGAAATGGGTCACGGGATGGATCCCTTCTAAGAGGTGGGTGCCTCAAGGGGGGACGTACAAAAAAAACCAGACCTCCAGCCTTAAACCCTTCACGGGTATCTCCCTACCTTATGGTGTAGGAACACTTGAATTGGAGGATTTATAAGTTCTCTATTTGTCAACTTCTAATGTTTGAAGATGTGAGAACTAGATAATGGGGAGTTATTTGGATGCCTATCCCTGAGATCCTAACTAGACTAAAAAAATTCTTTTGGCATCTCCTGTGGAGGAAAATGTAGTGAGATTTTAGAAAAAATTTAGATGTGGTTGTTTGAGATATTGGGGGTGTGAACCAATCTCGTTGAAATTAAGTGGGAGTGGATAGTCTCGTCAAGAAAAGGGGTGGGGCATTTTAGAATCCCTTTGGAGGAAACTTACTTCAACCTCCATGATTTTCTAGATGAAGCTATGTGAGTCAGTAGTGACTTTGTGTGTGAAAAAGTGAAAGTGTGCCAAAATTTTAATAAGTTAGGTGTCACCTTACTACATGTGGACTTTGTGTGGTCCTTTAAAAGTCTTGATTACCTAATTTACTAAATGCCATTGGTACAACCTTGTGAAATTTTAAAGTCCCTAGAGAACTAGCATGTGGACATGTGGGTCCTTACCAATCCTTTAACTCCCTAGTGTGATTTAATCTAAGAAATCTTCAACAACTATCCTAGATTGTGGACATGTGGGCATGTGTGGGCCCGTTACAAAACTTTTAAACTTTCGTAGTGATTTAATCTAAGAAAGTAAATTCAAAACTATCCTATCTTTGTAGCATGTGGGCATGTATGGGCCCTTACAAATTTAATATGTGTTTGAAAAAAGAAACTAAGAGGAGTCCCGAGGGGGTTGTTTTCCTCTCCTAAAGATTTTTTCTTTTAAGGGAGATGAAATTTCCCCTCAATCGTTTTTTTGATTCTCAAGATCACTCTATGGCGTGAGACAAGAGCATACTCAAAGATTGACGTTCAATTTTTGGTCCCAATGCAAGTGGTTATATTTGTGATATAGAATGATTCCAACTTATCTTTAATCAAAGCAAGCCATCCATGTGGCAAAATGGAAGAAAAAAGAGGATAAATATGGATTTTAACTTCCCTAAGTGCCTATGTTTTGACTAACCCTTCATGTGGAGAGGGAATATAAGTGTGGTGCATATTACAATCTACATAGAATCAAACTTAAGAAGGATATGGGCCTTCAAAAGATCACAAAAACCCTTACAATGTATGATTTTCTGTACATATGCATGGGTCGCAGAGTAGACAGAGGCACATTTGACGCCAATGCGCAATACAAAATGAATTTTTGATGCAGGTGCATAGAATGCGCTGAGAAACATAGTGATTTTGGCGCACGTGCTTGGAAGACATGCCTTTGGATTAAAAAACACATACACTTTCTATTACGTGGTCGGGAAGATAATTTCGGATGAAATTCTCTGAGCTCATCTTTGAATTTGGCTTTTTCCAGGCAGGCATGGGCCAGTTCTGGTTCCTGCAAGTTAAATAAGCAAAAAGGAAGTGATCAATCAACCCAAATGAGGAGGAAATTGATACCTCTCCCCAGTGGAGTCACCAATCTGGTGTGTCCCTTTCGTCACCTAAATGAGAAAAATAAGGATTCTTAAAAGTCTAGTTGGGTTAGCTGGACAAGATAGCAGTGAATGCAAGAGTTAGAAACATAAAGCATAAAAAATAAACAAAGAACTAAATTAATAACAATAAAAGAAACTAAACTAGAGTGCATAAGGGAAATAGAACAAAAAATAAACAACATGCATGCCACCAATGGATAAGTTGTATTAGTGGGAAAACACCAAAGATAAAGGGAGACTTATGGGTCCCCTCTTACTCCAAGGGAGGGCTCTTGAACCCCCAATGATTGAGCTCTTCTTACAAGTAGAAAACTAGAAGGAAATGGTGAAGAAATCCAAAGCTCATTCACTCAAGAGGTGATGTGAATGGCCAAATGAAATGGTGCTTGTATGCTCTAGTGAGGAAAGAGGTTCCTCTAAGAGAATATAGGTAGCATAACAATACAAATGAATTCATTGAAAATATATTTCACCCATGGCCTCTTTTTATAGCAAATATTTGAGGCATTATTCAACTAGTCTTTAGTGTAAACAAGGGGCTCTTTAGGGCACCCTTAGGTCTTTGACTAACCCCCCACTTAGATTAATCTTGGATTTGGGTTTCAAATAGACTTGGGAGATGAACCAAAAGTGGGTGGAAGGATGAACAAAATCATAAATGTGTCGTTCTGAGGTGTGCGCGACATTTTTCATCCACAGTCGCGCATCGAGGGCATGTGCGCTTTTCCGAAGTTTTTCGACTGTCGCACGTGCGCACACTTCCTTTGTATCCTTAGCGCATGATGATTTTAGAAACAATTGTATAGTTTTTTTCCCTTTGGAAATGCATTTTTTGGGCCATGGATGAACTAATGGGTGTTTGGGGATGGTGGATTCCTGTAGCCATTTGCAGGCGAAATTTCAGTGATAATAGATGTCCCCTGATGTGTGAGGTTAGGAGCATATGTGTAGCCGAAATACATCAATGTTTCTTCTACTGAGAGTAATTTTGTAAGAAAGAGTGTTGAGGGTAGTTTCAAGAGCGACCCATTGGAGGGAAAGGGGAACCTGTAGGGACCAAACCTTTCACAAGGTGTGGAAAAATAAAACTGTGTACGAACGAGGCAGGCATGCCCCATGCTCGTGTCATATAACTCAAAAATGTGTAATATAGTAACTGAAGTTGTATGTTGATGTAGATATTTGGAGTGCCCTCTGGGGTGGTTTGATAATGGAAGAGGACAATTTTGATGGTGAACAAACTCTAAAAAGAGGTGATGACACATATAAGAAGTGTCGATGATATGTAGGCATTGATAGCCTATCAAATTTCATAGGTCTTCGGAAAATATAAAAACAACTACAATAGTCACAAAGTAAGACCCACCGCAACATGATGAAGTGTTGAAGTCAAATGTCATGGGGGTCAACGACAATAGAGAGAAATGATGGTTCTCTTTGTGTCGTCCGAGACTCCTCATTATAAAGGTAATTATAGCCAAGATATTGTCTCCCTTCTGAAAACTGTGCTGATGTCGACAGAAAGGGAGATACGACTCCAAGAAGCAAAGGGCTTCATGAAATCCACAGGATAAAATCAGGAACTGATGAGGAACATGGATGTATTCAAGATACGAGGAGACTCAAGAATTCCCTTGGTTGGGGATAGTTGTGAAGGATAAGTGGCAACAACCTTGCAACTGAATCTAGCGTCAGGGGGATGACTAGACTGGGGTTAAATTGTGCCAGAGGCGTGACAAAGTGGACAAACTCAGAGATCAGGGGTACATGGACTGTGGGATACTCAGGGTTTATGGATGATGTCAACATGAGTAGAATATAATGAATTCCCCAACCAAGGGCAACATGGGTTTCTTTTGTTTAGCCCGTAGGGGTGTAGACCGATTGGCAAGTGTCGTGTAAATGGAAGGAAATATGTAAAAAGAGGTCTCAAGGTTGATTCTCACCCCGATTTACTTGGAGGGTGCGCTTGTGGGCTGTGCATTTCTCCCTAGGGGTTATAAGGAAGCCGATAGGATTCGACCCCATGTCACGCGAGTACGATAATTCCGTTGTTACTGATTCCCCTAGTTACAAAAAAAAACATGGGTTGCTTTTGTTGGGAAAAACAAGGTCGCCAAAGGTGACGACAAAAAACTATATAAAGGTTGGAAACAAAGGTTTTTTATAATTACCAAATGAATAAGGAATAAGTTGGGAGAAGTGTACAGATACAGAAACGGGTGCCCCAATGCAATATGGCATGGCTTGTGAGGGTGCAAGTTTCTTAGAAAACAGGTGGAGGGTGGGGGCCCCATAGGTGGGTTTTTGTATTAGGTAAAATGAATGGAGGGCAATCTGCAAATGGGAAAATTGATGGTGAATGAGATGGAGGGCTAATGATACTATGGAGGTGGATTCAAATGCGAACCGTGATGAGATTACGTGGGAGTTCGTTATGGGGAAGCTAGCAAAATGAGGAGAAGGATCATGTGGCTGATTTTCGGGAATGCAAAGACTATGAGGACTCCCAACCCTAGGGGGAGAAAAAATCATGAGTGTCAAAGTTCCAGAGGGGACTATGATGGGGGAAAACTCATGTGGGAGAGATTTCTACCAATTGATAGTATTGAAATGCATTGGAGGTGTGAGTACTATAGAGTCAGATGGGGGGACCCTAGAGGAAAAAATTGGAGGGTGTGACTTGTTAGAAAAACAGGACCACGAAGCAATAAAATAAAACAAATGCAGAAACAAAACACATAAGACACACAATACAAGAGAGACATAGATTTACGTGGTTCACCCAGTGTGGGCTACGTCCACCAGAGAAATTGCCAGGTCCTTCCTTTATTATTATCCAGCAAATGAAGGGATACAACCTA
>ML780452.1:112081-151688 GCA_009831015.1 Picea engelmannii | reverse complement strand
CGCATTTCCTCACTAAGGATAACACCAACAACATCATCAAATTTTAAAGTATTTGAACCAGAGACAGAGTTACTTACAGCCATGACCAAGCCATTCCAGCTTTCTGGCAATGAGCACAAGATTAGAAGAGCCCTAACCTCATCGTCAAAGTCCACTTTTACAGAACTTAGTTGATTAGTAACCGTATTAAATTCATTTAAATGATCTGCAGCAAACCCACCTTCTGACATCTTCATATTAAATAATCTCTTCATTAGAAATACCTTATTTGACATTGAGGGTTTTTCATACAATTTGGCCAATGCGTCCATCAAACCCTTCGTTGTCTTTTCTTTCGAAATATTGAAAGCCACCGACGCTGCCAAGCTCAGATGTATCGTTCCTAGAGCCTTTCTGTCAAGAATCTCCCATTCTTCTTCCTTCATGGCCACCAACTTCTTTTCTACTCCGCTCAATGGCAGGAATAGATCCTTCTGATATAAATAGTCTTCCATAATTGGTAGTTTTGGCTGTTAAATTTCTCGACCCTAAACTTTCCATCTTCCAACATTGCTCCCACTCGAACCAGGAACCCTCTTTTCCCGCGAGTTACCTTACGCTCTGATACTAGTTGTTAGAAAAACAGGACCACAGAGCAATAAAATAAAACAAATGCAGAAACAAAACACAGAAGACACACAATACAAGAGAGACACAGATTTGCGTGGTTCACCCAGTGTGGGCTACGTCCACAAGAGAAATTGCTAGGTCCTTCCTTTATTATTATCTAGCAAATGAAGGGATACAACCTACAGCAAAACCCGTTGTAACTTCCTCTTCTTTCTCTCATAGTCTCCTCTCTCAGAATACAATATTCACCATCAACCATAGCCGCAATACATTTCCCTCGTAAAAGAGGGTTGCCTTCTAGGGCAAAAAACCCTAACATAATATCTACCGTTAGATCTGCGACCTTATAATGAACGTTCCGGATTTACAATGAAATTACAATATACTTTTATAAGGCAATTTTTGCTTCGGGGGCTTCGCCCCCGAACCCCCGCTTTCCCCCAGCCGGGGGGATAGCCCCCCCGAACCTCACAGAGGGACCCCCCCCTCTGCACTCCCCTGCGTGGAAGAGTGTACATACTTCTGGGGTGTAAATAATTCATGGGGTATAAACACGGCTGAAAGCAAGGACCTCTGAATCAGGAAGATAATCAGGCTCCATAACCAACATGACAGGGAGATGCAATTGATATTCAGAGGGAATGATTACATGCCAGTGGAAATCTTTATACCTGAAAGGGTCATGCTAGCGAGTGGTGACCAAGTACCTGCACACATAGAAAACCAAATACCTGGCATGAACGATATCTAAAAGTAAAGAATATATAATATTTATTTGAGAATTTTGAACATGAGCATGCGTACCTGAGCGTGATCTGAGAAAAATGCTCCTCGAGGGCCGAGGATGGATGGTGGCCTAGGGAATGTGTAATCGGGAACAGGGGGAGATAGAGGGTTCTTAAGGGATTCATGAGGAAGGAGCTTTGTGATGAGTGGGACGTCAAATAGTAAGGAAGCCTCTATGGGAGGAAGGGTATCTCCAGTTTCTGTTCCATTGGATGATACGACACATACTTGTGCTGAGGGATGTATGAGTGAAGGTTATCCATGGTATGTCCCTAGCAAGGATGGGTCTTTGAAAATTTTTGGACCCATGTCAATGAGTGGGTAGGCCTCAGGATTAGTGTGAACAAAGGGTAGGATATTATCGATGTTGGAGGAAGGGTTAGGCTCATAATGTGACACTTGGTCGATAGTGACGATCGTCCCATTGTGGGGGAACATCATTATGTGAAACACAGAAGAGGCCACAACCTTCATCACATACATGTAGCTACACCTAAACAAATTTTTTTAATCGAGCGGAACGTCGATAACTTCAATGTCAATGAGGATAGTCTTTCCCCCGAGTTCAACGGGGACATTTATATGTGAAGTGATCAAGTGATCAAGTGATTCTCATAGAGAGAAAGGACATCGCATACATTCATTGAATGAGGTCGTGACATAGTGGTTGTTAGTGACATGTGTGTGAGGTGATGTAGATGGGAGGGGTTCTTGTTGAAAGCTCTGGCGTACGACTGCTAGAGTCTTCCAAAAGTGAGGTAGCGCAGGGCAATGGTGGGTGTAATGGTCGTATTATGAACAAATGGCACATGTGAATTTGGTTGACAGGCCTTTGCATTATGTGGGGGATGTAATGGTAGTATTAGGTGAACTCGATGAAACGACAGGCTGTGTCGTCGCTCGAGGGAGTTGAATTAAATTGCGTAATTCGGGGAGAGATGAGAATTTATTGGTGGGGTGTCCATCTTTCTCGCATAGTGCACAAGGAGGTTGAACATGAGGTGGAAGTGGAGTGGTGGGATCTTTCTTCTTTCGTCTTCCCCCAACTATAGTAGTGGTGCTAGTGAGTGGGGGTGTGGGTGGTGTGGTGGGAGTAAGTATTGGAATATGCATCGGGATTCCTTATGTTTGGGGAGGGAGGGATGGTTGAGGGACCATCACAGGTGGATGTAGATACCATACTAGAATTTCTAGCACCATATTGGGAAGGGTAAGCATTGTGGCTACCTAAAAAGATTGTATGCTTGGTGGGGGGTAAAAGAAGGAGATTCGAGTAATGGCTTGGGGGACTGTCTCCCAAATCAGGATGTGGCCCTGGGGGAGGGTTAATTCCCATCATGGTAGGAATGTTTTGTGTACCTGACCCTTGAGGAGGGTTAGTTCTATCCATGGTGTGAGTGATTTGTGTACTTGATCCGTGGGGGGGATTAGGTGGGGTTGTACTTCCCCCTTGGGAAGAAGTTTCCCCCCTGCTTTCGTGTAAAGGATATCAAGTGGATGGTTGACCTTGGGAAGTGGACCCAAGTAAAGTGGAACCAAAAAAAGTGGATCCCAAGACAATATCACTCACAGGGGTGTGAGAAAGTGGAGCCGATGAGTTGCAAGACTAGGAACTCCCCCTAGAATGGGAGGGAGATTTAGCAAGCGTCTAGAATGATGGGGATTCTATCGGTCCCCTATGATGTCTGACTAGCAAAGTTGATTTTTGAAAATGGTGATGAGAGAAATAAATGAACAAGAGTCTTTGTTATGATTTTTCGACCTTCCCAATATATCTCACAATCGCATGTAATCACAAGAGAATCATACATAATTCAATTGATAAAGAAGCGTACATGTGGGTAGGTATATTTTGTTCACGTGGGAGAACAAAGAGAAAAAATTATCGTGTCCTAAAATATGTAACGTCCTTCCTCTCAAATAACACTAGACCTTCCAATAGCACTCGACAATGGGTTCTGAAGCCACTGGAAGAGGAACTATTGAAGGATGAAGTAATCAGTTATAATGAGGGGTATAGGGTGCATATCCCAAAAGAACTGACGATATTTCCCAATAGCCACACAAAATCCGATCAAGGTGCAATTGCAACCCACAATTGCCAACTAGGTAGATTTCCTAAAATTTGGTCATTAGGTACCTCGGGTCAAAGTGCGACATTTAGATTTTTGGCCTAAGAAATGGGTCACGGGATGGAACCCATCCAAGAGGTGGGTGCCTCAAGGGGGGACCCACAGAACAACTGGACCTCGGCCTTCAACCCTTCACAGGTATCTCCCCGCCTTATGGTGTAGGAACACTTGACTTGGAGGATTTATAAGTACCCTATTTGTCAACTTCTAATGTTTGAATATCTGAGAACTAGATAACGGGGAGTTATTTGGATGCCTATCCCCGAGATCCTACCTAGACTAAGAACATTCTTTTGGCACTTCCTATGGAGGAAAACTTAGTGATTTTTTAGAATTTTTTTATATGTGGTTGTTTGAGAGATTGGGGGTGTGAACCAATCTCGTTGAAATTAAATGGGAGTGGACAGTCTCGTCAAGAAAAGGGGTGGGGCATTTTAGAATCCCTTTGGAGGAAACTTACTTCAACCTCCATGATTTTCTATATGAAGCTATGTGAGTGAGTAGTGACTTTGTGTGTGATCAAGTCAAAGTGTGCCAAATTTTTAATAAGTTAGGTGTCACCTTACTGCATGTGGACTTCGTGTGGTCCTTTACAAGTCTTGATTACCTAATTTACTAAATTCCATTGGTACAACCTTGCGAAATTTTAAAGTCCCTAGAGAACTAGCATGTGGACATGTGGGTCCTTACCAATCCTTTAACTCCCTAGTGTGATTTAATGTAAGAAATATTCAACAACTATCCCAGATTGTGGACATGTGGGCATGTGTGGGCCTGTTAAAAAACCTTTAAACTTCCGTAGTGATTTAATCTAAGAAAGTAAATTTAAAACTATCCTATCTTTGTAGTATGTGGGAATGTATGGGCCCTTACAAATTTAAGATGTGTTTGAAAAAAGAAACTAAGAGGAGTCTCGAGGGGGCTTTTGTCCTCTCCTAAAGATTTTGTCTTTTAAGGGAGATGAAATTTCCCCTCAATCATTTTTCTGATTCTCAAGATCGCTCTATGGAGAGAGAGAAGAGCATACTCAATGATTGAAGTTCAATTTTTGGTCCCAATGCAAGTGTTTATATTTGTGATATAGAATCATTCCAACTTATATTTAATCAAAGCAAGCCATCCATGTGGAAAAATGAAAGCAAAAAGAGGATAAATAGGGATTTTAACCTCCCTACGTGCCTATGTTTTGACTAACCCTTCATGTGGAGAGGGAATCTAAGTGTGGTGCATATTACAATCTACATAGAATCAAACTTAATAAGGCTATGGGCCTTCAACAGATCACAAAAACCCTTACAATGTATGATTTTCTGGACAGATGCACGGGTTGTAGAGTAGGCAGAGGTGCATTTGGCGCCAATGCACAAATCAAAAATGACTTTTTGACGTAGGTGTGCAGAATGAACTGAGCAACATAGTGATTTTGGTGCACGTGCTCTGAAGACATGCCTGTGGGTTAAAAAACCCATGCACTTTCTGTTACACGGCTGGGAAGAAAAGTTCAGATGAAATTCTCTTCGCTCAGCTTCGAATTTGGCTTTTTGCAGGTAGGCATGGGCTAGTTCTGGTTCCTGCAAGTTAAATAAGCAAAAAGGAAGTGCTCAATCAACCCAAATGGGGAGGAAATTGATACCTCTCCCTAGTGGATTCGCCAATCTGTTGCGTCCCTTTCATTTCCTAAATGAGAAAAATAAGGACGCTTACAAGTCTAGTTGGGTTAGCTGGACAAGAAAACAATGAATGCAAGAGTTAGAAAAATCAAGCATAAGAAATAAACAAAGAACTAAACTAATAACAATAAAATAAACTAAACTAGAGTGCATAAGGGAAATAGAATAAAAATTAAACAACATGCATGCCACCAATGGATAAGTTGTATTAGTGGGAAAACACCAAAGAGAAAGGGAGACTTATAGGTCCCCTCTTCCTCCAAGGGAGGGCTATTGAACCCCCAATTATTGAGCTCTTCTTACAAGTAACAAACTATAAGGAAATGGTGAAGAAATCCAAAGCTCATTCACTCAAGAGGTGATGTGAATGGCCAAATGAAATGGTGCTTGTATGCTCTAGTGAGGAAAGAGGTTCCTATAAGAGAATACAGGCAACATAACAATACAAATGAATTCTTTGAAAATATAGTGCACCCATGGCCTCTTTTTATAGAAAAGATTTGAGTCATTATTCAACCAGTATTTAGTGTGAACAAGGGGCTCTTTAGGGCACCCTTAGGTATTTGACCAGCCCCCCAATTGCATTTAGCTCGGATTTGGGTGTCAAATCGACTTGAGAGATGAGCCAGAAGTGGGTGGAAGGCCGACCAAAATCATAAATGCATCATTCTGAGGCGTGCACACATTTTTGCGTTCACAGTCATGCATCAAGCGCATGTGCACTTTTTTAGAGTTTTTCAACTTTCGCACGTGGGCAGGCTTCATTTGTATCCTTAGCGCATGCTGATTTTATAACCAGTTGTATAGTTTTGTTACCTTTGGAAATGCATTTTTTGGGCCATGGATGAACTAATGGGTGTTTGGGGATGTTGTATTCCTGTAACCATTTGCGGATGAAATTTTAGTGATAACAGTAGGCAAACCCAACAGAAGGGACGAGATTCCATTACGACCACAAGAAACATTACAAACATTCGATAAGTGGGAACTAGACTTTGTGGGACCAATCAACCCACCACCAAAAAGAACAGGAGCCAGGTACATTATCACCATGATGAAATATCTAACAATATGGGTGGAAGCCGCACCAGTGAAGAATTGCAGTGCATAAACAACATCACATTTTTTATTTGAGCAAGTAATCACTTGATTTGGATGCCCAAGAGTTTTTATGAGAGGCCAAGGAACACACTTCATAAACAACACCATCACCACTATGACTGAAGAGATTGAAGTCCATCATCAGAAGAGCACATCATATCACCCACAGGCAAATGGTACAGTAGAATCATTTAACAAAATCCTAGAGAATGTGTTGACAAAGATTTGTAACGTCAACAGGGAGAACTGGGACGTCAATGTACCAAAAGTATTATGGGCCTATAGGACTACGTGAAAATAGTTGACAGGGAACACACCATTTAAACTGGTTTATGTCCAACAAGCAGTGGTGCCATCAGAATTTCTAGTACCAAGCTTGCGTGTAGCAACAATTACCCAAATGACAGAATGAGGCATAGTACAGGAGAGACTAAATCAGTTAATGACCATGGAGGAAGAGAAGATATTAGCAATATTCCACAAACAAGTTCAGAAAGCAAGAGACAAAGCTTGGCATGATAGACACAAAAAGAAGAAAACTTTCAAGGAAGGATATCTCATACTGATGTATGACAACAAATCGTTTCAACACCTAGGAAAGCTCAGAATGCATTGGTTAGGACCGTATGAAGTAAAATCTGTCACAGATGGAGGATTTGTATAGTTAAGAGATTTATCAGGTACAAACTCAGAGGGATGATCAATGGGAGCCAACTAAAGTTGTACAAGGACAGTTGAACATCCACCGCACAGTAACATTAAACCAAAAAAAATAAAAATAGTATATTGAAAAAGAACCGAAAGGAAAGAACAAAAAGGGGTGCAGTGCACCAGAGGAAAAAAAGGCACGCACATTTAGGAACAAAAATTCGGCGAGGACAAGGAAATCAGTCACATACAAAGGGAAACAAGCGGGAAAAGGAAAGTTGGTAAAATCAGGACAACATGACAACACTAGGTGGAATTAAGGGAAGGCAAGGACCGATGGGATGCCACATTAATCGTGCCAACTAGATACAGTAAGGAAAAGTAATGGAAAGTACAAAACCACTGGAGATGCATTGAACCCGTAGTTAAGGTTCATTAAACCCATAATTAAGGAAACGCCCTTGACAAGCTTCATGGGAAACCCATACAACACACAAACGCATGAGAAAAAAGTCTATTCGCGAAAAGAGAGCAGACAAAGAATGATACAGGCTAAAGATCACAGAGTGAGGTCACATAGATTACATAGACCATTTGAATTCAGAAAACACTTGACATTCATTGCCATGGCACTGCCCAAGAAAGAAGAAGTGATCCAAACCACCCGAAAAACTAGAGTGCAGACTAGGTCACGAGTACAAGTGGAATAAGGTGAACAATAGCCGTCGGAGATCGTCAATGTCGACGAAATCCCATCTCCAGCCACAACACTAGTGAACCCCACACTGATAGTGGAATAAAATCAACTGCCAGCACTAGAGGTCATGAGTATAGGTATATCGATAGAGGTATAAGAGAATCCGAACTAGGACACAGAAACCCTGAAGGAGGTGCAACCAGAGAACACCGAAGAAGCTCCAAAATTCAATGGAACAAAGCCAAATATGGACACAACAATCGAGTCAGATGAGTCTCAAACGACCATATCAGACCACCCACCAGAAGGAATGGTCGAATATGTCACGGGTCGACCGAAATGGTATACTGAGGAACAACCGAAAGCTGCTAGAACTTCGAGCCAACCACCAATGTCAAATAAAGACAAGATACAGATACCCATGTAACCTCGCAAGAAACTTGTCATAGAAATCATTCTACCATGTATACTAGATGGGGTACAGGTAGGACCAGACCTGGTGGGTCATATATGGAAGCTCAAATACTCAAACCACGATGTAGCAGATGAAGACAAGTTTCTGGAACTTGCAAAGAGAGTGTACATAGAGATGGTGGGCAGAAATCCATTTGGGGAATCGATTAACTAGCCACTCCAATGGGAAACCGGGTTGGAGAAGACATGCATTTTAGGACTGGTAGACCTACCACATTTTGGAAGAGGTCATTACACAACCACGTGCGTTAAACAGTTATTAGAAGTCAAAAATGACAGGGACATCTGGTTGGACAAAATCGTCTCGATAGACGTAGATCTTATCGCGAGCATAACAGGATTTCCATCTCAGGGCATAGATCCCACGTAGGTTTTGGATGAAAAAACCAGGGAGAAACCACTAGCATAAAATATGAATAAAATGTATGGCACTGACAAGGGGACAAGAGGGATCATTATCAATAGGATCAATGATGCCACAACACAATTGGGCGCAAAAATCTTAGCCTGCAAGCTGCTAAGAAAATGCCACAGGGAGGAAATCCCAGCTGGGGTTGTTGTAGTTGCAGCTCAATGCGCAAAAGGCACCACAGTGAGCTAGGCATTGTTTCTCTTGAACTTATTCCTGGATGAATACAAGGATCTGCAGGATCTGGGAATAGAGTTTCACTATTCATGGTTGATCACATTAATAGCCTTCATGGGATGGAAAGAGCCAAGGTATGTAGTTTTTTGTACCAGACCCAAAATAAATAAGGGAGAGAGATAATTGTTGCTCAGAGATAGGCCAGATGGTAGGAGAAAAAGGACGAGCGGGTCCATATTTGAAGGATACCTACGCAACCTACAGGAAGCCATCTCCAAAATGTGGAGAATAACACCAGAGGTCATCATGTGGTATAAAGACATCGCCAACTTCCAGGCCACATGACATACAATGTGGATAAAGGAGAGGAAGGATCCTAATAAATAGTGGCTACAAATGCACTACTATATCACAGAAGGGGACATCATCATGGTCATCAATGAAATGGATGACGAGTGGAAGATTCCATTCCTTACCCAGGAATTGTCGAAAAGAACAACAGAAGAAGAGGCAGGGTAGGGAGAAACTTAGCCAAAGGAAATCCAAGTGCCCAATAGATGAAGAATGGGGAAGGGAAAAACAACACAGACAGATGAAGAGCCAACAAAGATAGGGGACCAGAATGGGAATAAGGATAAGACGTAGCCGACCAAGGAGTAGCAGCAACAGGTAGAGCCTGCGCAAGAGACCGCAACAAGTCCCAACCCATAGGAACCAGGGGAAAACAAGAGGTCAGCCACGCAAACAGGAGTCACACGCAAGAAAACGATGGAACAAAGAACACCGCCAGAGTATATGATCACAGATGATGATGGAGAAATGATAACCCGAATGGTCCAGGATTGTCTATCTGAATATTTTTACCATGTTGTGCACCACGGGGATAGGATTCAATAGGAATTGGTAGACATGCGGCATCTCCTCCAGCAAATCGGGGAAGGACAGACAACAAGCAACAGGGGGATAGAACCATCGACACTGCAGACGAAGGAAAGAGTGGAAGTAGAAGAACGAGATCCAGTCCATCCATTACCACACTAGAACACAACATTCCACATCACACCCAGTATGTTGCACATGGATGAGATTGTGGGGTAGAAACCCTTGAAGGACTTAATCCAAATCCAACTGGTGTTGACATGGATGTCAACCAGGGCACTACATAAGTTGTAGGTTAGCATAAACCATGAGGTACAGTATCGCGCACACAAAGACTTAGTTGAATTGTAGCAAGCAAAAAAGAAGTGAGACACACTGGAAATAGTTTATGAGCAGGCTAAATATAAGACCCAGGAGGAAAGGGAGTGCATAAAAGGATTGGAGCAGAAAGTGGCAGGAACTTACGAGAAGATTCCACAGGCCGTGCAGAGAGATGAAATTATAGCAGTAGAAAATATTGATTGGATTGCGCAGGAAATCGATCAATATCAGAAGGAGATTGAGAATCTCTAAGAACAACGCATACCAACCACTCCAATAGCAATGAATAATCAAAGGAAGTAGGAATAAATAGTGCAACTGTAGGAGATAGAGAAACAGGTCAGCACAACAACTGACTTGTTCGATAAAGAAACGCAACTATGGATGAAGTTAGAGGAGGATAAGCAGGTCCAAAAGTGGGGCAAGGAAGAAGAAAGGATCAACACAATGATCAAATATCTAAAGCAGAGGCAGAAGACAATGTCGATCACATAATGCGTCAAAGGGGCACAGAACATGAAGAGATTGTAGGCAGAGATAACTACTACGCAAACACAGAAACATGAGCGTAAGGCTCAAACGGAACCATGGCAGGAGTGAGTAGTAGAATTATTGACACAAGCAGAGGAAGCCAAGGCACATATAGCATAGACCCAATAAGAGTGCATGGAATTGATCATCGCTGAAATTGTAGTCCAGATAGTGGACACACTCAAGGAGAATACTGTGCAGGCACATACATAGGTAGCGGAGCTCAAGAAAAAGGTCCAGGCGATCACCAGGGATACTGAGGAAGAACACAATGGTTAGGTGGCTTGGGATGAGACACACGTCAGTGTTGGGGGCCTGTTGGAGGCAGGCCAAAGTGGAAAAGAAAGGCGTTTTTGGGAAAGAAAGTGTGCACAAGGAAAGCGACAGTTGGAAGGAAACACAACAGGCGTGCGTGCAAGAAAGAGTGCACAAGGAAAAAAACAGTTGGAAGCAATAAAAACATGCACACATGGGAGGAATAACTAACGACGGTAGGGTTAGGGTTTTGGTAAGGTATTGTAAATGGATGAAGAGCCCGAAATGTATAAATATAGATACTTATGTATCATAAGGGGTTTGTTTGGATTATCGTTATTGTTGTAGGTATGCATGCGTTGATGTGATATGTAATGTTTTGCTATATAATCCATTTTTTAATAAGTTGTTGAGCTAGAGAGGATGAGGGAAGGTATATCTTGAGGGTTAGATCACAGGCTGGGGATCCTCGTGCGATCTATTCTGCGTCATATAGATCTTACCTGACGAAGAAGTGTTGTAAGCGCATAGTGCTGTAGATGCGGAAATACTATAATAAAAGAGCTGAGAGACAAATCTTTGTGGAAGTAGCCCCAGGAGGGGGTGAACCATGGTAACATTTGTGTTATGTGATGAATGCTTTCATATATTTATTGTCTTCAACAATTATTATTATGTTGAATGAATGAGTTGTTATATTTCTTGCTTATTCATCGATAACAAGTATATTGTGTTTACAAGTTATAATAAATGGTTCAATCTATATATTTCTTATCTCACACTCAATGCTAGGATGTAAACATCTGAGTCTTACAACCACCCATTAAATCTATCTCGGGTGAGACTATGCAATGCATTATGTTTGTTGCATTGCCTTTTGGTTTACTAGGAGGGCTGATAGTTTTAGAGTCTTTGTTGGAAACCCAAACATCCATGAACCCTGGGTCAATAAACTCAGATAGAATAGAAGAATAGTAACCAACATGTGTGGTGTAGTGTTTGGAATCCCCTACATGTACATGAGGGATCCAATCTTCATGTGGAGAGAAAACTAATACCACTTAATCAAGGATGGAAAAACCTTCATCATCAATTCACATAGATTTAAATCCATGATGTCTTTGGTAAGTGCTAACCAAGCCAAGGAAATAATTAGATGAAATATGAAGTTTGTATTATTCCACTTAATAAAAAATCAGTAAGGAGATGAATTAGTTGAGGTAAATGCATCTTTATAGGGATGTACTAAAACATAGAAACATTATTTGAAGGAATTGTTATAGGCATATAAAGAAGTGTTCCAAGAGCCTAAATGTTTACCATATAAGAGGGAAGTAGATAATGAGATATATATGTTGTCTGAATCCCCATGATTGAACATAGAACTGTATAAAAAATCCACGATGTAACCAAATGTAATGAAGAAATAATTGCAACAATTGTTGGAGAAAGGAGAAATTCAACCAATTACCTCTCCTTTAGGGTCACATATTATCACATTTACCAAGACTTATGAGGATTGGAAAATGTTCATTGATATAAATATTTGAATGAGATAAACCTTAAGAATCAATACCCTTTACCAAGGATCAATGACTTGCTAAATCAGTTGTAGCTGACCAAGTATTTCACCAAGTTGTATCTCAAATAGAGATACCACCATGTATGAATAAAATAAGAAAACACTCAAAATACTACCTTCAATATGAGGTAAGGATTATTGGATGGTTGGTAATGCCCTTTGGTTTATGTAATGAACCAACTACATTTATGCATTTGATGATGATGTATTGCATCCCATTCTAAATTCATTTGTCATAGTGTACTTGGATGATATATTGATTTTTATCTATACCTGGAAGAGAATATCTCACATCTCATGCAAATGTTAGAGACGTTGAAAAATCATTAACTATTGGAAAACCATAAGAAATGTGAATTTTCTCGACAAACCTTGGTGTACTTACAGTATCTGATTGGTGGAGGGGAACTCAAGATTGATCCTGTGAATATGGAGGCCATTATCAGATGGCCAAATCCTTCTATCTTTACTAATGTTAGGATATCTGTGGGAGAAGCATGGCACCTTTCAAAATTTACATCATCATTTTCATTAACTATGGTTGTGTTAGATATCTGAGAGGGGGGATGAATCAGTAATAGAGCAATTATAATCCTTTTTAACCATATAATGCAAGTGTTATATCAGTGTGGCATTATCATCCAATAATTCCAAAGTAAATAAACAATGAACAAATGAACAATCATACACATACATAGTACACCAATGTTTTTACGTGGAAACCCAAAGCGGGAGAAAACCACAAAATGCTTTTTCTTATATATATTTAAGAATTACATTCATTGGAAGCACCAACTTCCTTTGTTTTCTAGTTGCAACTGGAAGGAGGCTCCAACCCCCTAGTTTCTCAATCTACAACTTGTGGGAAGCTCCAACCCCCCAATTCTTTGGCTACAACTAGAAGGAGGATACAACCCCCGATGTTCTCCGTCTACAACTGGAAGGTGGCTACAACCACTTGTTCTTTCCCCATCCAACTGCCCTGACGTATAAATAGAATGATGGAACCATTTTCACACTATCACTGTGACATATACTGTTGTAAACCTATACCAATCAACTTGCACCAAACAACCTGTACCAATAACATGAACCATGCATCAACCTGTACCTCAACCTGTAATCAACCTGTACCATAAACAAGCGTATCAACCATGCACCAACATGTAAATCAACCTGTACCATGAACAAGTGCATCAACCATGCACCAAATATGTACCAATCATGTATCAACTACTCATCAACTATGACTATTTATCAACTTTGACTACTTTGACCATTTGAGGTTTCTAGATGACTCATGACGGTTCTCCAACTTCACATGGCCATAACTCTCTAACCGTGAGGAGTTATGTGACGTTCCACATACCACTGGAAATGGAATGACATGTACTATCCATCTAGAATAGTCCTTCCTACAAATATATCAAAACTCATACCATTATCCATCAAACAAGCTTGGGTCTATTACTCAAACCTTTGTGCTACCGGAATTTTCTACCGGACTTTATTTAAGGGTTGACATCAATGACAACCAACCCAATTAATCAACAGGTTGCACCACTCCATGCCATAACAACCATCGGTAATATATTCCAATGGGAAAAGAAATCAATTGAAGAATTTTGAGCAGTTGAAACAAACTATTAGTCAAGTACCAATTCTCATATTGTCCAATTCACATAAGCCCTTCGAAGTGGATATGGATTCAAGTGAATAAGCTATGAGAGTGATATTGATGCAAGGAGGTAAGCCAATATGCTATTGTTTTGAAATATTTCATGTTGGAGTTATGAACTACCCCACATATGACAAGAAACTATATTCTCTAGTACAAGTTATTCAAAAATGGAAGCATTTCCTAATGGGCAAGGAAATAATCATACACATTGATCATAAACCATTGAAATATTTGTAGGCCCAAAGTAAGCTTCAACAAACCAAACACTACAAGTGGATGGGATTTTTACATTAATTCAATCTTATAATCAAATATAAGATGGGAAGTATTAATAAGTTATAAAACATGATTTCAAGGCTTCCCACAACCAAGATCAAAACTTTGGGTAGTATTCTCCACATAGATCCTTTCACTCATGATGCATATAAAGAGGAATACATAGAATATGAAGACTTGAAATAGGTATTTTAGTGGTTACAGGATCAATTTTATGTAGAAGAAAGTGATAGAAAGGTTAACTACCATATTCAATATGGGTTTCTCTACACATTGGATAAACTCTATCTGCCTAAAGGAGAAAGATTGAAACTTATAGAAAAGTCTTAGACCTCCAAATTTTTAGGGTATTTTGGTGTTGGAAAAATAGTGGACAAATTGTAGATCTATGTGCATTGGACTATAATGAAAGAAGATGTAGCATGGTTTATTGGATGCATCCTTTGTTGTACCAACAAACTGGGTAATATGAATCAAGGTTTATACCATCGCTTACATGTACCTACTAGACCATGAGAGAGAATCTCCATGTATTTTTTGGGTGGTTTACCAAGAACCAAGTCAAGAAATGATTATATATTCATGGTATTGGACATGTTTAGTAAGATTTTCATTCCCATGCCCTAAAAAATTATCATCAGTGGAAAATTTGAAGAAATCACGTTCTTTGAGAAGGTCTATATGCACTTTAGGAGATAAAGGAGCATCATATTAGATAGAGATTCTAAATTTATCAACTCCTTTTGGAATACACTTTGGGAGAATATGGACAACAGGTTGAAGAGGTTTGCATCTCTTCATCCAAAAATAGATAGGAAGATATAAGTAGTGAACATGACATCGGTTCACGTAAGGTACCAAGAGTAATGCAACATGCATAAAAAACAATATTCAACAAATACCAATTAAACAGTGGAATATTGAGAATAGCAATGCCAACAGTAATACCTTTACTAAAAGAAAGCAATGTTCACTTGCCTCTTTGAGGGGTAAACCTCCAACATAGAAACACTCTATTACAATAAATCACAAGACAAAGCTTTTGCATCCCTCCTACTCTTATTTATACTAATTCTATCTTATAAAGAACATTACAGATGAATATATTTCTAGAAGCAGAAGCTTATATTAGGTCTTATTACATTGAATTGTTCATATTAAATAGGCCATATTAACTATTGTTGGCCTTTATTACATGGAAAATATATTATTCTATTTATGTGAGGGGTTAGGGAGGTTAGGTCCTTAACATTCCCTCCCCCTTGAAAAAGAGCCTTGTCCTCAAGGCTTAAGATGAGGAAATTGTTGCAGAATGGTAGCCGGATCCTAGGTGGCATCTTCTAGTAGAGTATCCTTCCATTGAACTAAAAACTTCCTTGATGGAGCACTGACGAAGATGACTTGTGCCTGCAACCAAATGGAACCTTCTTCATTCAATTCTGGTAGAATGGTCTGTGTGTGGTGTTACCACTCTATAAACTTCGTTTGACTGAGAAAATGAATGACATAGGCAACCTACAAACCAACTTTGAGGCCCGAAACTAGCCTTTCATACCTGGAGAGGGCTCTCTCTGGAGACTTCATCTCTGTACCAGATACAACTTTAAACTCTGGCCTAGATTTAGCACTTATAAACAATATTTTCTAGTTTTGTTGGCAAAAGAAAGCAAGACCTTGGGCTATGGAGTCGATTTAAGAAAACGATAGAAACAAATGACTTAGTGACTGAACTCGAGAGGATAAAGGCTAAATGAGAAATAGTGTTCAGTTAAAAATCGTTGTGTGTGGTGAGAGAAAAAAACATGAAGCAACTCGGAGCACCACTGGGGATGAATTCAGAGGTAACTTAGAATAAATATGATTTGTCTAAATAGCGCGAATCTAGAGCACTACGCGGTGAATTTTAGATTCAAAATTATGTTATGATTCAAACAAAGATTACAGATATGAATATAAAGAACACAAAAAAGCACATACACAAAGAAAGAATAGAATAAATCAGATTGCCACCGTTAGAATATTTTCATCAAAGCTTTAGGACTTTTTCATTAAGTTTCAATCGAATAAAAAAAAATACAATCAATAGTCATTGTCTACACTGTTTTTCCAACCAACCCCGCTTACATTGAAAATATTGGAATATCTAGACAAGGGTGTGCCGGTTCGGCTAGCCGGCGTTCTAACCACTACCCATAGAAAATAGGTTTCAGCTACACACTGTTAGATGACACTTCGAATGGCCTTTTGATAAAAATAGAACTGATTTAAATTGGGAGCATCATAGTCGATCGTCTTTGCCACAACATTTCAATCATCATCAAGATCTTATCATTAGAAGATGATTTGTCGATGCTTTCCTTTGACAGAGCATCTGGATAGTCGAGTTCTTTTTCAAACTCTTGCCACATATTGTAATGGTTGTGATCTCTATCGTGCGATCATTTGTTGGTGCATGCATGTGGAAGGTAAATGTAGACCATTGCAAGTGCCTCCAAAATAATGACCCCATCTAGCGAACAATGCCCCGTCTTCAAAATGTCTCATGTTTAACGTACACCTGTCCTTCGCCATGAGACTCCATCACTGCACAGTGTATGTTTTTTGTGTGGGCATATGTTAGGGTCTAAGTCCATGCCACATATAAGGAGAAAAAAAATGGGTCGATTGATCATGCGTCTGGTCTCCTAGGATGCCAGTTTCACCTTTTCAGGTTTCTCACTTGCCTTTGCAGAACAACACTCCCTTTCAGCTTCTTTTGTGCTCTTAGCAGAGTTGTGAAAAAATTCTCCATGGTTGGTTCACATTCCCTGAAGTGTTTTTTATTCCTTTCCTTTGACGCCCTATGTGTTTCATGCAATTGTATGATTGTGTCATGTGCTTCCCTGCGCTGTCTCTTTATCCAAGTCATGTTTCCCTCATGACCTTGTGATGTTGATACTTCGAGGGTCTTCACTGCTAATTGTTTTCTTAGTTCTCTATTTTCCTGGTATAGCTCAACAATAGTGAGTTGTGCTTTCTCCATCTATTGCGACAAATCACGAACATATGCGCTTTCGGTGTCTTTCCTCCGCCTTCTACCCCATCTTTCTTGACTTGTTCCTTCGATGGGCTCAACCGAATAGTGTGCATGAGTAACTCTTCGACAACTAAATTTTCACGTGGCTTGCTCAGGACTTGGGTCTCTCTGACCTCCTTGTTTTTTCTTGGGCCGCCCCTTCTCTAGGGTATTTTTTGTTGGGGGGAAAGGGATTCCAACGTCATTCCTTCCTCTGTATCCCTTCCTACTTCAGTCTCTGCGCGGCATGGTGTTACCCTTTCCGCATGTAGAGGGAGATCTCCTTTTGGATCCTTAGGGATGCATGATGAAAGTAGAAACAAATCTCAGTTATTTCCCATTCTCCTTAACTCCTCCATCAACAACAATTTAATTAGTGCGACGTGTGATATTTTCCTATTTGGCTGATTTGTTTCAGCTTGGGCGTTGTGCACCATTTCTTGGAGACTTTGGTGTAAGAAAAAGGGAATATTTAATGGTCTCCTCCCTGTGAAGTGCATCAATAATCTAATGTGGTGCAGATATATTCTGTCAAACCTTCCTTCACAGGTGAAATATTTCTTAATCACCTCCATGAGTTTCTGAAACGACCCCTACAAATATCTACTTGGAGCTCCCGTTTCGACCTTCCCACCTAAACAGTCTCACTTGATGAAGTCTTCATCACACCACATGTCTAAAGGCATGCCTTTAAACCACCTCTCACTGTGCAAAGGGATCTCTTTCACAACCGATAGAGTTTCCTCCGTCACTTGGAAAGTGACACATGCAATTACAGTGTTAGATCCATCGAACCTGAGTGCGAACTGCGTCGCTAGTTTCATGTTGAAACCTTAGATTTTTATACAAAAGGCCATGCATATGACATGCTCAAAAGACACTCTAACCTCTAGATATTCATTGATCAACGACAAACTTTGAGGCTCAGGCCCAACATTCCTACCACTTCGCACACCTTTTCTTATGCTCTGGGATATCGTAATGGCGCAACGCGTATCGGTCTTGTGCACAATCGATTTTTTGTGAACCAAAGGCAGTAATATCAATTTTCCTGGGCCTTTCAGAAGAATTATAGGTGATGCATAAACTTGACTGATGATCAGAATGCATGTAGAGTGCTCAGAATTTATAATCGTGCGGGCGAGATATGGGAACATGTCAGGGGACACTAAATTTATGGCGACTGGATGGTTCAGAGTGAGCTTCTATATTTTCGTCATGCACTCGCACAACGAGTACACTTCAGAGTGTATGAAGTACAACTGATAAGAGTTGCAGGGCATATGTGATACGAGCACCATGATTTTTTATTCTCTCTATCTTCATAATGAGTTAATGATGTTCACTTCCTCCGCTAAAGCGACTTCTATTTAACCACTTGCATCGACTTTAGGCATGCAATACCTTCTCTTATGATAGGACCCGACTCTTTCGAAAAATACCTTTACCCCTTACACATGTTTTAGTTCTGACATTCATTCCCGATTCAAAGGGCCAATCAACCACTTTTTGAATTCAACTCATTTTCTCTTTGGTACCTGACCTCACACGCTTTGAAATGTAGACTCTGACTCGACTAAGACTGACCCTAACTGAAAAAATGATGGTGCTAATAGCTGGCTCGAATGAGGATTTATATCCTCCCATTGAGGTGGCAAAGAACAGTAGACCAGGTGCCTGACCATTGGGCCTTATTTGACTTCTAGACTCCAAAACAACAGAAAACCAAAGACGCAACCTAACCTTTTTGACACGGTTTCGACCAGACTCAGCATAAACTTAGGGCCTTCACTCCAGGCTTCAATTTTCTACTGACATACTAACTCTAAAGAACCCTCTTCAAAAACAAAAAACAAAAAATAAAATGACTATTTACAATGAAAATGAGATTTAAACAGACTTTACTGCACTAGGTAGTGTTTGAGGAACCTGTTGTTTATAGGCCCCCAACCAACGCATTCCCGATTTAGTTCTTCTAGAAAATATGCATTATTTTTGTGATACACATTGATTATGAAAGGCCTGGGCCAAAGATGATCAAATTTTTCGTGCTTTCCTTTATCTTCATTCCTCGCGTCCCACTTCAACACCATATCTCCCATTCGAAATTCCTCCTGCTTTGTGTGCTTGTCGAAATTTTTCTTCATCTTCTCTTGATGGAGTTGTGATTGGTTGTAAACATGCTCCCTCATCTGTTTCGCATGAATCAACTGATTTATCCTTCTTTGTGTATCATCTGGCTCGACCTCTTTCTCTTGCAACAACTTTCTAATGGGAAATCCCAACGAGGTAGGGAAAATTGCTTTCGTGCCATACACAATTTGGAATGGTGACATGGATATGGAATTTTTGGTAGTGATTATGTCCGCCCACAGTGCGCAAATAATTTTCCTATGCCAGGCCTTCTTGTTGTACTGTAAGAGTCTTTTAATGATCCTATTTAGGCTCTTATTATATGATTTTTCCAACCCATTACCTTGTGGGTAGTATGTTGTAGAATGTCACAGGGTTATATTGTAGTCTTTTCAAAGCATTTCCATTTTCTTTGACTTGAAAGTGGCCGCATTGTCTCTGATGACCTTAATAGGGCACCCAAACCTAGACAGGATGTTGGTTTCCAGGAAATGAATAGTGACCATGTCAGTGGCCTGCTTCATTAGAATTGCTTCGATCAATTAGTGAAATAATCCAATGCTATAAGTATCCACCTGTGTTGCGCCGAGGATGGCGGATGAATATCTCCTATGAAATCCAGGCCCCATTGCATGAATGGTTCTTCGACCGAGATAGAGTTTAGTGGCAGGGGTTGTAGCTTTCTCCTTCCATAAAAAATATGACACTCATGGCAACTGGAAACTTCTTTGTACATGTCCACGAAAATGGTGGGGAAATAGTAACTCGCTCTGAGAATTTTATGTGCAGTGGTTTTCCAGTAGTGATGTCCCCCACAGTGGGATTTGTGGAATTATTTTATGGCCTATTCCATGTCATATTCTAGGATGCATCTCAACAATATCCCTCCCAGATCTTTCCAATACAGTGAGTTGTCCAGGATGCATAACTTAGTAGCTTTGATCTTTAAGAATCTGGCCTTGGTCTTACTTAACCCTGGAGGGACTTGTAGATTCCTCAACACATAAATGATATCCATGTACCAAGGTGAATCCATGAACTTCTAAGCCACCTGCACGATTGTCTCTTTCAGAGGATTCTATGATAAGTCAACGATGAAGTTGATTCCCATAATGTCGCAGTTTGATTGCACCATCAATTTTGCGAGGCCCTGCCCTTTGATCATCTTTGTGGGATTGATTTCAAGGTCATATTCTAGCATGGCCGCAATCCACTTACCTCTTCTTCCCTTCGGGTTAGGCTGAGTCAAGATATATTGGACTGAGTTGTTGGGCACATAAGCGATGATGTGGGAATGCAGTATGTAGGCTCTGAACTCCTTTAGGGATTTTACTAAGGCGTATTCTTGTTTCTCCATAATGTCATACTTCAATGGGGAATCCCTAAACGTCCTGCTGAAGTATGTTATAGGATTCTCAAAGTTCTGATCGTCCTTTCGTAACAATACACTAGCGATGGTATGTTCTGAGTTGAACGAGAACAAGATGAAGTCCTTTGCAAAGTTTGGGTTGGCCAACAAGGGAGTTTTGGTCAACGCTATCTTGATGTCTTCAAATGATTTTATGTCTTCGGGGTTCTACTTGATCTCATTCCCTTTTATGAGATATAGGTGATATGTTTTATAATTTCTTCCAAGTTTGGGATGAACCTTTTCAAGAAATTCACCTTTCCCAGGAAATACTGCACCTCCTTGTTGCACAGAGTGTTGATTTTCAGGATTCCTTCAGCCCTGCTAGTGTCTATATTTATAGATTCTTTTGTGATGATGTGCTACAATAATTTCCCCTCTTTCATTATGAAATGTGATTTTTTCGGATTTAAAGATATGTTGAACTTCCTGCACTTTTGGAAAACTCTCTTCAAATGCCTGAGGTGTTGTTTGTCAAAGTTGGAGTATACTGTGATGTCATCTAGATAGATCACTGTAATTTTTTCCTTCTCTTCGGCAAACCCTATATCCATCGCCCGCTAGAAAGTAGCTTCAACGTTCATCAGGCCAAAGAGCATCTTAGCGTACATGAACGTCTCCCATGGTGTCGTGAAAGTTGTCTTTTCCTGGTCATTTCGGCGTACCATGACCTGATTGTAACCTGAAAAGCCATCCAACATAGACATATTCTAGGACCCAACTACCTTCTGCAAGATATAGTCCATCTTCGGGAGCAAGTTGTTTTCCTTGAGGGATACTTTGTTCAGATTCTAAAAATCAATGCACAACCTTATTTTGCCGCTCTTTTTTATTTTGGGTACCAGATTTGCAACCCATTTTGAAAACCTTAAAGAAACGATAATTTTGGCCTCAAAAAGTTTCTTTACCTCCTTTTTGACTAGCGACAACAGTAGGGGATTTATCCGTCTCATCTTTGGCTTGAAAGGCTTCTGGTCTTCTTTGAGAGGAACGATGTGTTGAATCACTTTGGTGTCATAAACTTTCAAGTCATCATAACTCCAAGAAAAAACGTTGGGAAAATCCTTCTTGAGCTTGATATAATCATGTATGACCTATGGACTGAGTGTCTTTGATAGCTTGATTATTTTCAGATTCTCCTGAGTCCTGGTATTACAATCCTCGACATCCTTGTCGTTTGTAGTGATCTTTGGATTTCTAGCCACGTCGTTTTCATCAAAAATATTTTCCAACGGAACTAATCCTTTCAGTATGATATTATTATTAAGTTTTAATATGTCCCTTCCGAATATCTGGTTCTGGAAAGGGTCATCATCACTGCGTGCATCCGCACTTTCATCTTCGTCACAACAACACTCGTCATCAATGTTCATATTAGTGAACTCGTCGCTCATTTGGAGAAATATCTACACCTATTTTTCATGCTCAAACACTTGCCAATACTCGATATTATCGGGCACCGTTGGTCTATGTTTGACTTCGATCTGATACTTTCTATTTGGAAAAATGAGAATTTTAAAAACTGAGGTTGAGGTGGCCAAGGCATCCTCAATTTTATTCTACCCCCTCAAGATCACCGATAAATTATACTCTGAGAATTATTCGAGGAGGTCCAGCACCAGACTTATGTACGCTCTCAATATGGGGTTCTTGGAATGATATATGCCCTTCACTTGATTTATAACGAGCTCGAAGCCTCCATGCACCCCTATCCTCTTTGTTCCCAACTCTTTCAAAACTTTCAGGCCCAAAATCAACGCCTCATACTCATCCATGTTATTAGTACAGTCGAAAGCGAGTTTGTATGAGCAGAGTTTTGTGCCTACCTTGGGAGGGCTTATCCATATGCCTGTCCCTGGTCCCTCTTTACTTATGGCTCCATCGAAACTCATGTTCCACATCATGTTTTCCGTGTAGTTCCTTGGGTCTGCACACTCTATTTCCTGTCACGTGACTTTGTCATCAACATCCATGACAGTCGTCAGTTCTTCTTCTTCAAAACGTAGGTCATTGTAAAAAATGGAGGAGTCGATATCAGTGTCAACATATTAGACAGGGTGGTCACCATGTATTTCAAAAGTACTTCTCTGTATAATCATCTATCATGGCCGAAAATAGAGATGGTGGCATACGACATGTCCATTTGCAATTTTACCTTCAATTTTGAGTCCCATGACCTGGATAATAGCATGCCAAACTTAGGGGGTATATCATCCATGACCACATCCATAACCATATTCTTAGAAGGGATTTAGGCCAGCGAGACAACTGGATCTTTGATCAGTCCCATACATTTCACTTTTCTGGAATCAAAAGAAAAGAGACCCTTATAGGGCCTAGTGATGTCCAAACCCAACTCGTCCATGATCACTTTGGGCATGAGATTGTGCAAGATCCCCAAATCCAGCATGATGTTATGCAAGGTCATGTCACGGACCTTGAGAGTGACATATAATGAGGGAATGTCCTCAGTATCGCCTTTCTCCTCTACGACCGGACCAAACAAAATGGCAGGGTGATCATCGTGGAAGTTCAAAGTGTCAGGAGTCGCCCCCATCTTTAGAATTTTAATGATTTGATCCCGATATTCTACTTTTTGATGAGTTCATTGAAAGGGATGGATATTTTAATCTTGGTTATTTCGTTCTAAAAGTTAAAAGGGGGAGAGACCCTTTCTACCTCTTTGACGCATGTCTCCCGTTTTGTTTTTGGCACTCTCCTTGGAACTTCCTCCTTTGACTTTGCCTTTTCTGTTGCATCCTTGGTTAGGTTGTCTTGCTTCTATTGACTCATGGAAGGGATATCTGTCAGATTTTTCCTTACGGGATTTGTCTGTTGAGGCTCCCTTATGGGATTCGTCTATTGAGACTCCCTAATGGGATTCGTTTGATGCAATTTCTTAAATTGCCCCAACAGATGCCTTTTTGCACCTGAGGTTGTATTTATTTTGGAATTGGATTATAGTGTTGTGATAGCCTTCCTAAATTGTTTCATTTCCCAAGAAAGTGTGTCATCCGTCTCCAAAATAATGTCGTCATTTTCACTCATGTATTGATCATGTTCCCCCTTCATAAAAAATGCGCACGTATCCTTGTCATCATAGCAATGCAATTGATCCTCGAACATCTGATCAAAATCTTCATCCATGTAATTGTTTTGGAACAGGGTCCTTATTTGTTGATCGCCCTGGTCTCTTTGTTCCCTCTGCCTGATCTACAGGACTAGACCTCTTCTGGGATTATGATTCATGGGTTGGGGATCATGCTATTCTCGTGCAGCGGGTTTATTTCCCAGGGACATTATTACCATTAGTTTCTCCATTGTCTTCATCATCAAGTCAAACCTGTCCTCTGAGGTTTGAGAGGTCGGTGG
This sequence comes from Picea engelmannii, assembly GCA_009831015.1. Taxonomy (NCBI): domain Eukaryota; kingdom Viridiplantae; phylum Streptophyta; class Pinopsida; order Pinales; family Pinaceae; genus Picea; species Picea engelmannii. Next base: position 127,492 of record ML780452.1, on the reverse strand, counting down.
CTATGCATCTCCTTGGGGTTTCCTTCCACCTCTATTAAAGTTCTATTTTATCTTTCCCGATGCCATAAGGTTTACCTCAACTTCCATTTTGTTTCTCATCATAACATCTAAATTTGATGATCTTCTCTCCCTTAACAACAGGGAAAATCAATGTCAAAGGAGTCGGTGTATCACAACTGCACATCCCCAGGAGGCGGTTGGACTTCCGCAGGAATCAAGTTGTAAATCCTCATGAAATGGGTCGAGAACTCTTGCATCGTCTCATCTGACACTCTTTTCATATTGTTATACTATGTCAGCAATTGCAAAGGGTTCTTTTTGTCTCCCCATCTAGTAATGAAAGACGTTTCAAATGCGGCGAAGTCTTGAATTATTTCCACTAGGAGGGACTTAAACCACTTTCTCACCTCCCCCGAAATACTCTGTGTGAACAATCTCATTTTTGCGTCTGCATAGTCTACCTTTTCTATGCTGACGAAATCGTTGAACCAATCCATATGCTTTTGGGCTAAAACATTTCCTTCAACGTCGTAGAGCTTGATCTTCTAGCTGTAGTTTTATGGAAAATCATGCAGTTGGCTAGAAAAAACTAGGGGGCCAAACCTAGTAGCCATTTCTCTAGGAGGGTTCACGATTTGGGGGATGTTATGAGTAGGATTTTCAGATTGCGGGATTAGAGATCGAAACCTTTCCTTGCCAAAAACTATATGGTCCAAGTTGGTTTTTTATTTAGACCTGAACAAAGTCTGTTCGAACAAAGCGTCAAACTCAAGGTCATCAATGCTTTGAGCCCCATCCTTGGGAAAGGATATATTTATTTCTAATTAATAGAATGGGTCTTCCATTTTCTCCCTTACCCTGTAAAAAAGTATCTCGAGATCATACACAGGCTCTATAGGGTTGGGGTCAAGATTGGCTCTGGTATAAATGGTCTTCGGAGACAGGTTTTATGAATGGCACTACTATGTGGCACTGGTCATTTTCACTGGAGTCATCGGGGTAAAGGTTTTCAGCCAATACAGGTGTTTTCCCCACTATTACCCTCCAGGGTCAAAACTACCGCTTTAGTTGTTCTCCCAGGGAAAATTTATTCAATTTTGTCCTCGACAATGACACCAGAACGTTAGCACTCTATAAACTTCATTCAGCTAAGAAAATGAATCACAGAGGAAACCTACAAACCAACTTTGAGGCCCGAAAATAGCCTTTCGGACTTGGAGAGGGCTCTCTCTGGAGACTTCGTCTCTGTATAGGATATAACTTTAAACTCTTAGCTAGATTTATCTCTTTTAAACAATATTTTCTGGTTCTATTGGCAAAAGAAAGAAAGATCTTGGGCTATGGAGTCTATTTAAGAAAACGACAAAAAAAAATGACTTAGTGACTGAACTCGAGAGGATAAAGGATAAATGAGCAACAATCTTCAATTAAAACTCATTGTGTGTGGCGAGAGAAAAACACATGAAGTGACTCGGAGCACCGTTGGGGATGAATTCAAAGTTAACTTAGAATAAATATGGTTTGTCTAAATGGTGTGAATCTAGAGCACTGTGCGGTGAATTATAGATTCGAAATTACATTCCGATTCAGACATAGATTATAGAAATGAATATAAAGAACACAGGAAATCACATAAGCAAAGAAAGAATACAATACATTAGACTGTCACCGTTAGAATATTTTCATCAAAGCTTCAGGACTTTTGCATTAAGTTTCAATCGAAAAAAAAAATACAATCAATAGTCATTGTCTACATTGTCTTTCCAATCAACCTCACTTACATTGAAAAGATTGGAATATTTAGACAAGGGTGTGCCATTTGGGATACCCGACATTATAATCACTACCCATAGAAACTAGGTTTCGACTACACACTGCCAGATGACTCTTCGAATGGCCTTTTGCTAAAAATAGAACTGGTTGCAATCGGAAGCATCATAGTCTCTTGTCTTTGCCACGACGTTTTAGTCATCAACAAGATATCGTCGTTAGAATATGATGTGTCGATTCTTTCCTTTGACAGGGCATCTAGACAGTCGAGTGATCTGTCAGAATCCTACCACATATTGTAACAATCGTGATCTCTGTCGCACAATTATTTGTTGGTTCGTGCATGTGGCGTGTGACTGCAGATCATTGCAAGTGCCTGCAAAATGATGACCCCAACTAGAGAACATTGCCTCCTCTTCAAAATGTCGCATGTTTAACGTACACTTGTCCTTCTCCATGGGACTCCATCGTTGTGTGTCATATGTTTTATGCGCAGGTATCTTTTAGTGTCTGAGTCTGCGCCACGTCTAAGGAGACAAAAAATGGGTTGATCAATCATGCGTCTGGTCTCGCTGGCAGTTTGGATACTCAAATATTTCTCCTAAGGGACCAATTTCTCCTTTTCAGGTTCATCACTTGCCTTTGCATAACCACGTTCCCTTTTAGCTTCTTCTCTGCTCTAGCCAGAGCCATGCGAACTTTCTCCATGGTCGACTCACATTCCCTGAAGTGTTTCACATTCCTTTCCTCTGATGCCCTCTTTGTTTCATGCATCTATATGACCATATATTGTGTTTCCCTGAAAAGTATCTTTACCCAAGTTGTGTTTCCCTCGCGACCTTGTGATGATGATACTTTGAGTGTCATCATTGCTAACTGTTGCCTCAATTCTCTATTTTCCTGGTATAGCTCAACAATAGAGATCTGGACTTGCTCCATCTGTTGCAATGGCTCACAAACATATGTGCTTTCAGTGTCTATCCGCCTCCTTCTACCCCAGCTTTCTCGACTTCTGCCTTCAATGGGCTCCATCCGGATAGCACGCATGAGTAACTCTTCGACATGACTTTACGCGCGGCTCACTCAGGACTTGGGTCTCTATGGCCTCCTTGTTTTTTCTTGACCTGCTCCTTATCGGGTGTATTTGTTGTTGGGGGGATAGGGCTTCCAACGTCCTTTCCTCTGCAGCCCTACCTGCTTTAGCCTCTACGCGGCACAGTGTTAACCTTTCTGCGGGTAGAGGGATATCTCCTTTTGGATCCTTGGGGATGCCTACTGCAAGTAGAAACGAATCCCAATTATTTTTTAGTCACCTTAACTCCTTCACCAACATCAATTTAATCAGCATGACGTATGATGTTTTCCTCTTTGGCTGATCTATTTCAGCTTGGGTGTTGTGTGCCATTTCTCAGAGACTTTGGTGTAAGAAAAAGGGCATATTTAATGGTCTCCTCCTTGTGAAGTGCATCAACAATCTAATTTGGTGTGGATATATTCTGTCAAACCTTCCCTCACAGGTGAAATATTTCTTAATCACCTCCATGAGTTTCTGAAAGGGCCCCTACAAATATCTACTTGGAACGCACGTTTCGACCTTCCCACCTAAGAAGTCTCTCTTGATGAAGTCTTTGTAACGCTGTGTGTCCAAAGTCATACCTTTCAACCACCTCTCACTGTGTGAAGGGATATTTGTCGTGGAAGACAGAGTTTCCTCTACCACTTGGAAGATGACACCTGCAATTATTATGCGGGACCCATTGAACTTGAGTGCGAACTGCTATGCTAGTTTCGTGTTGAAACCTTGGATTTTTCTACAAAAGGCCATGCACCCAACCTGCTCAAAAGTCTCCCTAACCTCCAGATCTTCATTGATTCCTGCCACTTCGTGCCTCTTTACTTATGCTCTGAGATGTTGTCATGATGCAATGTGTATTGGTCCTTTGTGCAATGAATTTTGTGCTGGCCAAAGGCGGTAATCTCAATTGACTCGAGCCTGCAAGAAGAATTACAGACGATGCATAAGCTTGACTGATGATCAGAATGCATGTAGAGTGCTCGCAATTTATAATTGTTCGGGCGATAGATGGGAACGTGCCAGGGGAAACTGAATTCATGGCGACTGGATGTTTCATAGCAAGCTTGGATATTTTTGCAGTGCATCCGTGCAATGGGCACACTTCAGAGTGTGCGAAGTACATATGATAAGAGCTGCAGGGCATATGTGATACGAGCATCGTGATTTTTCATTTTCTCTAGCTTCATAATGAGCTGATGATGGTCACTTCATCCACCAAAGCGACTTCTATATAACCACTTGTCTCGTCTTTAGGCCTGTAATACCTTCTCTTCTGACAGGACCCAATTCTTTGGGAAAAGACCTTTACCGCTTACACATGTTTTGGTTCTAACATCCCTTCCCAACTCCAAGGGCCAATTGGCCACTCACTAACTTCGACCCATTTTCTCTTTGGTACTTGACTTCACACGCTTTGACACATGGACTCTGACTCGACTAATGCCGAATCTAACTGAAAAATGATGACGCTAACATGTGGCACTTGGTTCCAATCACTTTATTTAGGCATGAGACATGAAAAAAATGATGTAGCTTGGAGTGACTGGGAAAGTATAACTAATATGCTACTCATCCCACACATTTGAGAATAGTACAAGGACCATAAAATTTTGGGCCAAGTTTTTGACACTGTTGGGATTTTAGTGAAGTATTCTTGTACAGTTGTAGACAAAAAAACTCTTGGTCCTCTTAAGCAATTTGACATTCAGAACGAACCCGATATACCTATTCCTTCACTGAGACATGACACAAATTTCTTTGAGAGTATGGAGAATGGTCATGCAGACTGTAAGATTGTGGTCAACCTCCTGAACCTTTGAGACACTGGGTATGTATGGGAGACATTATGGTGCCTTATGTCTATAATCTGTTTCAAAGGGAGTCATGAATGTTTTAGTATGATAAGAGGTGGTGTACCACCATTCATATAGGGGTAACCACTGAACCCATTGATGTTTTCTGTTGAACGCAAAGCACCTCAAATATGTTTCCAAAAACATTTTGACCACTTTCGTTTGGCCAACATTTTGGGGATGATAGGTTGTGCTGAGATGCAATTGGGTACCCTAGAGCATGAATAATTCTTTTCACATTATTACCTATTGTGCCTCCTTGGCACATTTAGTTTCTTTCAACCAAGTATGGGGGAAATCCATGAGGACCTAGGCTCAGATTTTATCATTGCGGCCACTGATAAAGATTTTCTAGAAGAAGGCATTGATCATACACTCCATTAGGAAACCCAAGTTCTCAAAGGAAGTGATAAAATATTCCACTGTTCCAGAGTGTTTCAACTTAGTCAAATAGTCAAAATGGTGGGTTTTTGTGTCAAAGTGTTCATACAACTAAAAAACAAACCATGTCCAAGAAAGATACCCTTGGAATACATTTCTATGGCATTGCCACCATTTCCATCGTTCCGGGTCCAAATAGAGAACGTTGTAATGAAGCTTGGTCAAGTCACAAGTAATGCCATGCAAGGAAAAATAGTGTTCCATCTGAGTGATCCAGGATGTTGGATCTGAGCCATCAAATTTGTTCACCTCAACCTTGGGAAGACGAGGGTCACGATTGGAATGCAAGTTCATGGGATTGGAATAGTCAACACCTTTGACTTGGGTTTTTGGTCCAGAAGAGGAAGGACCCTTGGATAGGAATTTTTGGAAAGTGGAATGGAGTTATTCTATTTGGATAGAGAGTTGTTCCTGGATGTGGTCCATTTTGGCATGAATGGTAGTAATGTCATTATTCAGTTTTTTATTGGTTTTGTCTTGGCGAATGGGGGCCATTAGGAGATGACAGGTGGGTCTATGGACAAAAAGGAATATTAGTAATATATACCACTATGATTAGGGAAATGAGAAAAAAATGGGATAAGTTCCAAATAAGGGTGTCGAGAAGGGGTCATGTCCGTGGGGAAAAAGGCTTAAAAATGATATGTACCACTTCGATCAAGGCGATTTATTTTTTAACTCTTGTGTAGTTATATTCTGATTTGAATAATACTATAGTGTCAAAATTCCAAAAGTATTATCAGGAAAAAATGTGTAGTAAATTTGCAACTAGAATGTAGGAGGCAAGGTGTGTTCCTCCCAGTTAGGGTTTTCAGGGTGCCTATGGACAAGGGTTTTCCCTATGTTATAGCTATTTGATATGCATATAGGGTATAACAATAGTACTTGGCCCAATATCTTGGGGCACCAACTAAGGTCGAGGTGGATTGACTAATAGTTGAAGTCGAAGACATCGATAACAAGTCAAGGTGGTTTGACTGGGTAAAGTCAAATTAAAATACATCGACAACAAGTCAAAGGTTGAGGTGGTTCAACTGGGTAAAGATGAAGTCGAAGACATCGACAAAAATTTGAAGGTTGAGGTGGTTTGACCGGATAAAGTTGAAGTTAAAGACATCAATAACAATTCAAAGAGGTCAACCGAAAAGAGGTCCATAGTCGGGTGTGTGGAAACTGACTGAAGACCGAATGAAACATGACTCGTAGTTGACTGGTAATCCAACTTGGTAGTTGACTGTAATAGAATCCCGAGATTCGTAGAATTTGTATCCAAATATCTACATGGATTTGTAACCATTTTTTGGTTCTTTTTCTTTAGGTTTTTCCTGTAACAACCCTGGTTAAATAGATGCTTAGGGATTATTAAGTAAAATTAATTAGATAATTAATTGTCCTAATATGGTTTTAGTTAAAAAATGATTGGTATTAATAATATTAATTAATTGTTTATAACTTTTGATTGATTAATTAATTAATTGATTGATTACACATCACATTCAATGACATGGGTATTAAATTAAGGGGCTTAATAACTTTAATTTAATCCTTTTGAAACTTACGTATGACAAGAGGGGATAAGTTAATAAAGGAGGGGATAAGATAATAAAGGAGGGGAGGAGAGTCGGTGAAGGGGGGAGATATGATGTGGAAGAGTCCTATGGGAGGGGGATGATGATTTTGGGGGGAGGAAGAATTTTGGAGGGGGAGATGGAGTTCGGTTTGGATATTTTCTGGTGTGGGGAGTTTGATATTGGGAGTTTTTGTGAATCATTGCAGGGGGTACCGGGTTGTTGTGGGTTTTGGGCATGGGGGCCAGGATTCCTTACGGTATCCTGGAGCTAGGGAGCCGAACAGGCTGCTCCGAGCTGGATGGGTGTTTAGTCGGTTTGGGCAGAGTTTGGTCAAGCAACAGGTTGGGAAAGGCAACAGAGAGGACAACCATATCAGTGGGAGTTAGCATCAGAAAGAGGTATTTTATTTATGAATTTGCTGAGTTATGCGATGATTATGTAAGTTATTTTCATGTTGTAAATAAAATTTAAATTCTGTTGAATATTATATGCTTATATGATGGTTAATGAATTACTTATGCAATGAGAAAGGAATTTCATGTTTAGTTGTATGAATTTTATTAGGCTTGTTAATTTTTGGTCCCTACACATGGTATCAGAGCCTAGTTTCAAAACTGAAACCTGGGCTTGACCACTCACAATATTAAGATTTTGTCTTTGTGCCAACATGGTCTTCATCTCCAATCCAATTTGGGTTGTTACAGTTTCTATTGATATATATTTTTATATTTCATTTTTTCAAACCAATAGCAATGCTATTTTTCCTATTTGTTACAGAATCATAAATAACAAAAATATATATGCATTTCATTAAAAGCTAATTCTGTGGGACACTATTTCGAAGATAAATACGATGTGCCTTAAAAACTAACCTTTTCTTACTGCAACGGTGTTGAAGGGTATAAGTCTAGATGATGACTATCAAATTGGAAGAAGAAAATTGACTTTAGTCATGCCACTTTATGTATGAGAAGCTATATCTTGTTTTCTTCCTTTCCAAAAGGTTGAAACAGGTGCGACTTGATTACAGATAATGAAAGAACAATGTTTTCTTTCTTGCTACTTTGATAATTCTTCAGTATTTGATAAGGTTTCAAGAGTTTTGAACAAATTGATCCGGTTTTAAGAGAAATGGGGAAATAACAAACAAAGTGAGGTTACATGAGGTTACAAACAAATAAAGATTCAATTGGGTAAAAAGATAAAAAAAAATAGATGGAAACAACGTATGACGAGGGTTCACCATAAACCGAATGAATGAATTGGCTGAATTTGTAAAAAAAACCCCATCCCCAATCCACACCTCATCCAAATTTTTATTAGTCAGAGTATGATATAGCTAACTAAAGATGAATATGCAATGAGAAAGAGAACACCGATGAAATAAAAATGAGAAGAGGCCAAATTAGGGAAAGATAACACCGATGAAATAAAATCATATGGCTTCTGTAGTCTACGATGAAAATACTACCTGCGAGCATTCTAGATGTAAAGTAAACCCTAATCCCTGAACTCTTATAGTCGACCTATAAACAAATGTAAGTCGCGGAAATTAAAAATGAAAACTCAAAACCTGTGTGAGATTCTATCTCCCTGGGCGTATTCGACAACCGATTCTAGCTGACTTAGGTTTCAAGAGATTTGGAGTGTGTTAAAGGAGTAAGATAGTCATATTAGCAAGGCTATGTCACTTTGTATGTGTGTGTTGTTGGTGTTACATGCATACAAAGGGTGATTGGTTACAGGAACGAAGACTGTTCACTATCTGTAACTTGAAAACTATCTTTGATGGTCCTGGATTTAGGAGAGGGGAGGGTCCCTCCCAACCTTCATACAAATCTGTCATTTTGAAGACAAGGGAGCGCTAGAGTTATCGCAACTAGTAGAGGGGAGTTATCATTTTAATCGCTGTAGTTCTAAGACTTTAACAATCCCTAGATAAAATAAAATAAATTCCAACAGAAGCTATTAGCTACGAAACCCAGTACCTATCTAGTCATGCCCTAATGTGTCGATTCATTGGTGTTTTGCCAACATAATTTATTCTCAGGAACAAATATCTTCAGCATGGTTAATTAGAGGTTTTATTGATCTGCACTTCTATGAAAAGGGTTTATTCATTATCGAAGTCAATGAATACAAAGACAACACGGAGGCTTTTTGAAGATGACTTCTATTTCTTGCTTCAAAACTTTAGAATGCCTCTTGTCCCTCTCTCCTAACCGGTAAGCCTAATCTGGTAAGCCATATTAACAGTTTCTACACGTACACAGAAAACAGAAAACAACTAAACAACTAAAAACAACTAAAAACAAAAAACAACTAAAAACACTTGATCTGGTAAGCCATATTAACAGTTTCTACACGTACATACTATCACATTACTAGCATATTGTTCTATTAGGAAAATTAGCTTAGCCTCAGGAGAGATTTATTCCAAACGGAAAAATGGATTCTGACGAGGAACAGGGGATTTATCGGCTTAAAAACCTGCCCAATGAACAAAATAAAGATATATTTAAGCCTAATGAACCCGTATCTCTTTCTGGCATCATTAAAAAAAATCAAAGCCCTAACGACAGAAACACACATTCATTTCTGGTCTGCCAATTGCATGATCTGATTTTGCTCTGTCCTGGTACCATATTGCAACACAACACACATGTTAGTTACCAATGCCACAATATACAAGCCAACGACCAATGCCAAAAACCAAACACCTGACAAACGAGGAGGAGAAGCCATGAGAGAAGGCCATGGTGGCCGACCGCGTAACCAGAAACCTCACAAGAAGAAACAATGGGGAAAAGAGGAATTAGGGTTATGGCGATAAAGGTTAGGTTTTAGATAGGGGGCACTGGAGGAAGCAAGGCGGGCACGTGGCTTCCATGCGTGCCCACACTTGTTTTTAAATTATTTTGATTTTTTTTTAATTAAAATTTTTATATATATATTTTTTATTATTTTTTTGTGTGTGTTAGTTTAAATTTTTTTATTTTAGTGTAAAGTATAGTTAAATGTTTTAAAAATAATTAATTAATTCGATCAACTAATTTAATTAATTGTTTTAATTAACTATTTTTAATTTAGTGTAAAAATAATTTTAAAGTTAGTTAATTATCTTTAAAAAAAAATAATTAAATTAATTGTTATATTTAGTGTAAAGTTAATTTAGATTAAAGTAATTTAATGATTTTAGGGATTAGATTAAATTTGGGTTAGATTAAAATTTTGTTGGAGCAGACGGGTTTTGAACCCACGACTACTCACCATAGTCCAAGCCTTGGAAAACAACCAAACACCAACCTGCCACACATGAGTTGTTATAAAATAAATTCTTATACATAAATAAATTAATAGTCATAAAATACTATCTCGAAGTATAATATCCAATTATCCATGTTAAGCCAACACATAAGTCACCGAATCCAAGCACAAGCGCCAAGCCCTTTCCATTCCACATGTCTCATCCAAGCACTAAGTTTTGATCCCTCAACCACCGAGCCAAGCGCCAAGTCCCTCCATTCCATTCTACCATTCAAAGCCGAGCACCAAGCTTCGGTGCATTGCCTCAGTCTCACTACATCTTGTGACCATAAGTCCAGAAATAATACATAACCACAACGCACAAGCACTAAGCTCCAATGCCCGAAAACCACTCTACAATCCTCAAGACTCGCACCAGCAGTCACCGAGACACACAATTCAATGCATATGTACAATGCACCAAGGAAAGCTCAAGATTCAAGCATCAAAGGATAACCTTAGACTCATTTCATCGACATTAGGTTGGAAGTCACCTTATTTAGTCGTAAATGCAAAGTATAAGGACTTAGAATGAGATAAGCTAGAGGGGATTTCATGCACACTAGGAAAGTAAGCTAGAGGAATTGGCGAGTATAGCGCAAAGCTAGCGTAGATACGAGGTGAGAGGAGTCAATAGTTTTCTTAGGTGAAGAAATCAAGTTAGACACTTTAGCCCTAACCTAGCCAATCCCCTAAAGAGAGTAATGTTTTTTTTACAGACAAGTAAAGAAAAACTTATGCCTAACCTTGTTTTCTAGTTTAAGTAGCACCAATTTGAAACATCCTTGAACTCACCCTGACAACTTTGGTTGACGCAGGTTAAATCATACAGGATGGTTAGGACTAGAGAGAATCGAGGCAGAGGAGCATCGTTGCAGGCACCACCAACACCACTAGAGTCGCAGCCACCATCGCCCGAACTAGCTCTCATACTGCGCTCGTTGGAGGGCATAAATGAGACTTTAAAGGAGCGACAACCAGCAGGACCGAAGTGGAACCCCCACCATCTGGAACGGGTAATCCAAAAGCGTCGATGGATTAAGGGGGAGGACCTCCACCCAAACACATCACTTGAGAAATGAAAAAGATCAAACTTCCGGAGTTTTTCGGGGGTCGTGCTAGTGAATGCGCAGAAGCATGGTTGGAAGGCATGACAAGGTGTTTTTCCTTAAGGGACTATGCATCTAACTCAAAGGAAAAGATAGCGATTTTTTAGTTAAGAGACAAATCCTTGAACTGGTGGGGCAACCTGGAAAGACAACTGCATCTTACCTCGAACACAGTATCTTGGGAAATTTTCGATGAGAGGTTCCGAAGGAAATATCTGCCAGCTTACTATGAGGAACAATGGGTAGGAGAATTTCATGCCTTAGTACAGGGAAATAGAACTGTAGAATAATATGAGATCAGATTTATGGAATTGGTCAAATATATTTCGTATATGGATAATGACCAACAATAGGCAGAGTGCTTCATCTATGGATTGAACCCTAAGATAAGAGCTATGGTGTGGATGTGGAAACCGTCTTCGGTAGAGGAAGCTATGGAAAATGTGTGTTATGCGAAGGAACACATGAACTTAACCGGAGGTATGAGACCGATGTTTCCACATCATCCTGGATTCGTGGGGAAGGCCCTTGAGACATTTCCCAAGGGAGGGGGCTCAAGGCCACCTCCATATGGTAACAGAGTCGCACCAAGGACAGTAACCGCAGGGATTTCAATGGCAGTGAGTGCAACGTCTCATTCTTCACCAATGATGCAGACAGGTCCACGATCATCTCAAGGAACAACTAGTAGGGGCAGAGGTTCCAAGGGAAGGAACTCATTTCAAAGACAGTCACATAACAGTGCGCAGGTTCAATATCGTGTTACCTGTTGGGGGTGCGGAGGACACCATTACCAGTGTGACTGCCCAGAGTTGCAATCAGGGTTGGTGCATAGAGAAGGAAAGGCCTCGATGGGAAGAGCAAGTAGCAGCCACCAGATTTACGCAACAGTTAATAATCGCCAAGCTGAACATCAATCCACGGTGGTGGAGTCATCAGGTATGCTAAATCATATCAATGTTAAGATTTTATTTGATTCTGGTGAGACAGATAGTTTCATTTCACCATCTGCATTAGAAAAGAGTGGGTTGAAAGCCTATGAGCATGATGACTTTAAACAAGTCGAGATGGCTTCGGGGGAAAAAAAAGTGGTAGGACCTAGCGTCGATAATTGTATAGTAGACCTGGGAGTGTGTACTACCAGGTTGAAGGTATACGTCACTGCTCTCAGGGCATACGACCGAATCATTGGAATGGATTGGTTAGAAGCTCATCGAGCTTTGGTAGATTGTTTCGCAAAAAGAGTGCTTTGTTTAGACGATGAAGGAAGGCCAGTGGAGATACAGGGTGTACGGAGAAAGGTGTCATTACGCTTTATCTCAACTATGAATGTTAAATGATGCTTGAGGCAAGGGTGTCAACTATATGTAGTGGAAGCAGTGAATGAAAGGAAGGGACCCTCATTAGATAAGTACCCAGTATTGTCAGAATTTAAGGATGTTTTTTCGAACGAGTTATTGAGGTTACCTCCTGAGAGGGAGTTTGATTTTACTATTGAGCTAAAACTTGGTGCAGAACCAATTTCCAAGACCCCGTATCGGATGACAGCGCCAGAACTTTGTGAGTTGCAAATGCAGTTGAAGGAGTTGTTAGACTTAGGGCTAATAAGGCCAAGTGTTTCACCTTGGGTTGCACCAGTAATTTTTGTAAAGAAGAAGGATGGTTCCTTACGAATGTGTATAGATTACAGGGACTTGAACCATGCTACAGTGAAAAATAGGTACCCAATGCCGCGAATAGACGACCTCTTTGATCAGATGAAAGGAGCAGCGGTATTCTCAAAGATTGATTTATGATCTGGGTATCATCAGTTAAGGATTAAGGAAGGTGATATCCCAAAAAATGCCTTTTGAACTCGGTTTGGACATTATGAGTTTTTCGTAGTACCTTTCGGATTGACCAATGTGCCAGCAGTATTCATGAGCCTCATTGATGGTGTATTCGAGAAGTACTTAGACCGTTTTGTATAAGTCTTTCTAGATGACATCCTCATCTATTCCAAGAATGAAAGAGAACACGAGGAACACTTGCAAGTGGTGTTGTCCTGCCTGAGGGAGAACAAATTGTATGGGAAGTTTTCAAAGTGTTCCTTCTTCCAGAAAGAAATTCACTATTTAGGTCATATCATTTCTGGTGAAGGAATCTCTATGGACCTAGAAAAGTTAAAGGACATTATGGAGTGGCCAGTGCTGAAAAATGCCCATGAGGTGAGAAGCTTCATGGGGCTAGTAGGTTATTATCGGATATTTGTGGAGGGGTTCTCCAAAATAGCGAAACCCATCACCACTTTTCAATGTAAGGGGGTAAGGTATGAATGGATAGAAGAATGTGATAGTGCATTCATTGTGATTAAGAGGTTACTAAATAGTGTGCCAATTCTATGAGTGTCGGATATGGAAAAGGACTTCACAGTCTGCACGGATGCCTTGAAGAAAGGGTTGGGGGCCGTGCTAATGCAGGATGGAGGAGTGATAGCTTATGCGTCAAGGAATTTGAAGAAACATGAAGATCTATACATGACTCATGATTTAGAGCTGGCAGCTTTAATACTAGCTCTGAAACTTTGGAGGCACTATCTTGTGGGGCGAAACTTTGAGCTCAAAATGGACCATCAAAGTTTAAAACATCTCTTCACTCAAAGGGATCTAAATTCCAGGCAAAGGAGATAGAGTGAGTTTGTGAGTGAGAACTATTTTGGTATTTAGTACATCAAGGGGAAGGAAAATGTGGTCACAGATGCCTTGAGTAGGAGATGACATGTCTTCTCCTTGATACCCTCAAAGGTCAATCTGAGGGAACACATGTTGACGCAAATCCAAGGAGACAGTTGGTATTTAAAGTTTTCTTCAAACCTCTAGAGTGGGAGGCAATTAGATCCAAAGTATGAAGGATATAGTCTAGAAGCAGATGGACTATTGAGATATCGGGGCAAGATGTACATCCTTGAAAATGGGGATATTCAAAGCATCCTACTAAAGGAAGCCCATAGAGCACTTTATTGTGTGCATCTGGGTGTGAAGAAGATGTACGCAGACATGAGGAAGCTCTTCTTCTGGGTAGGCATGAAGTGCGATATGGTCCATTTCATCGCCAAGTTCCTAGAGTGTCAACACGTGAAAGCCGACCACCATCACCCGACAAGCCTCCTACAACCACATGATGTTCCTATGTCCAAGTGGGAAGTCATTTCTATGGATTTTGTTGTGGGGTTTCCGCTCACATCTCATAGACACAATGCCATTCTTGTGATAGTTGATAAGTTAACCAAGGGTGCTCATTTTATTCCAGTTAGAGACACTTACGATGTCACCGATGTGGCACGTGTGTTTGTAAATGAGGTTATCTGTTTGCATGGGATACCTAAGAAGATCATTTCAGATAGGGACTCCAGATTCACTTCTAGGTTTTGGACAAGTTTGCAGTCAACATTGGGGACTCAGTTGAACTTAATCACAACTTATCATCCTAAAACAGATGGGAAAATTGAGAGAGTAAATCAAGTCATGGAAGACATGCTCAAGATGTATGTCATGGATAATCAAACACAGTGGGAGAAGTACCTACCTTTGGTAGAGTTTGCCTACAATAACAATTTTCATAGCTCCATCGGAATGCCACCCTAGGAAACTCTGTATGGAAGACCATGCAGAACACCATTGAGTTGGGATAGACTAGAAGACCAAGTAACAGTTGGGCCAGAATTGATTCAAGAGATGGAGGAATAGGTGATTCAGATTAGGTAGAGACTAAAGGAAGCACAAGATAGGCAGAAAAGTTATGCGGATGTACACATGATCGACTGGAGTTATGAAGTGGGAGACCAGATTTTCATTTGTATCAGGCCTAATAAGAGTACCATACGGTTCGAGAAGGGGACAAAGTTGTCACCTTGATTTATAGGACCATTCAAAATCCAAGAGAAAATTGGACCCGTTGCCTATCGTCTCGTACTGCCACCCCACTTGCATAAAAATCATAACTTTTTTCATGTATATGTTTTACGTCATTATGTTGCTGATGAATCACATAAACTAAATTGGAAGGAATTGCAGGTATCGGACGTGGGAACTCTCACGGTAGAACCATTACGCATATTGGACCATAGAGTCCGACTGTTAAGAACCAAACATCAATATATCATACAAAAACCTCAGGAAAAGTACTCAACGCCTTGAAAAAGAGATAATTTCAGATAATAAGCCTCTTCGAGGGGGCAACCTCCTTTTACCCCACTTAAATTTTCAAGTACAAGATGATTCAAAATGAAAATGTCTCCTTGGTATATA
>ML780452.1:77521-91676 GCA_009831015.1 Picea engelmannii | reverse complement strand
TCGGGGAGGGAGTTGACTTAGCAAAGGGAAAACTCCTAAAGGATTCCATGGTTGAAGAGATGGAATCCTTACACAAGAATGAGACATGGAACTTAGTCAAATTACCTAGTGGAAGAAACCTTGTCGGTAACAAATGGGTATTCAAGAAGAAGACGGATGCAATAGGTCAAGTTAATAAATTCAAAGCTTGACTGGTAGCAAAAGGAAATTCCGAAGTCAAAGGAGTCGACCTCGGTGATATTTTTTCCCCTGTTGAAAAATTAACTTCCAATAGAGTATTAATGTCTCTAGCTACAACATTTGATCTCGAAATAGAATGGATGGATGTGAAGAAAGTGTTCCTACACAAGGACCTGGAAGAAGAAATCTACATGAAACAACCTAAAGGATTTGTAGTAAAGGACGAGAAAGAATTGGTGTGCAAAGTGAAAAGATCCCTTTATGGTATAAAGAAATCACCAAGGATGTGGTACCAAACGTTCGACACATACATCCTTAGTTTGGGGTTTGTGAGACGCAAAGTTGATCACTGCATATATTCCAAAGAAGAAGGTGGGAATTTCAAATATGTAGCATTGTATGTCAATGACATGTTGTTGATTGGAAACAACATGAATGCAATAAAGGAGGTGAAGAAGTAAATATCCTCCAAGTTCGACATGAAGGATCTCTGTGCAACAAAATTCATTATGGGAATGGAGATCAATAAAGATCGAGCAACTAGAAATCTCTAGTTGAACCAGACGAAGTATGATGAAACAATCTTGAAACGTTTCAACATGCAGGATTGCAAACTTATGAAGGTATCGATTCTTATGGGAGCTAGGATAACTATTGAACAATGTCCAAGGACACAAGAGGGAATAGAGGACATGACACATGTTCTCTATGCAAGTGTTGTTGGTAGTATAATGTATGTGATGGTCTACACTCGACCAGAATTTTTCCATGCAATGGGAGTGTCACCTACCTAGGAAGGAGAGTTGGAATGTTTTCAAGAGAGTATTCAGGTATTTGTGTGGCACAAAAGATTATTCTATATGCTATCAAGGAAAACCTAAAGGTGACAGTGAATTAAATGTACATGGTTTTGTCGATGCCGACTGGGTTGGAGATCTAGACAAACGAAGGTTGACTAGTTGATATGTCTTCAAGATGTTTGGTGGATAAATCAACTGGATGAGTAAATGATAGGTCGTCGTAGAATTTTCAACATCATAAGATGAATACATGGAGCCACTCATGGAAGTAAAGAAGAAGTATGGCTAAAAATACTGTGTTTAAGAATTGATTTTGAGAAGAAATCTATGAAGATAAGTTGCGACAGTCAAAGCGCAATATTTTTGGCAAAGAACCCAACTTATCATTCTAAGACTAAGAACATTTATGTACAATACCATTTCGTGAGAGACATGCTGGAAAGAAACAAAGTGTTGCTAGAGAAAGTAGACACGTTAGAAAACATATTAGACTCTTTAACCAAGTCTGTGAGTTTTGTGAAGTTCTCTTGGTGCAGAGAGGAAATGGGCATTGCTTCCCTGGGCCTGTGAATGCGAGTTCAAAGGTATTCTAGTTTTAGTAAAGAAAACAACAAGTGGGAGAATATTGGGTTGTTATATTCTTTGCAGTGAAAGTCTAATTGAGGTGGATCGACTAACAATTGAAGTCAAAAATATTGAAAGAAAGTCAAAGGTCAAGGTGGTTCGACCAGGTAAAGTCGAAGTCAAAGACATCGACAACAAGTTGAAGGTCAAGGTGGTTCGATAGGGTAAAGGAAAAGTCAAAGAAATCCACAAAAATTCGAAGGTTGAGTTGGTTCAACTGGGGTAGAGTCGAATTCGAAGACACCGACATCAAGTTGAAGAGGTCAATAAACAAGAGGTAGACAAGTGGGCATGTGGAAATCGAATGAAGGCTAACCAGTAGTCGACTAGTAATTTGACTTGGAAGTAAGCTGTAATAGAATCCAAAGATTCACGGGGTTTGTAGCCAATGATCTACGTGGATCTATAACTATTTTGGGTGCCTTTTATTTAAGATTTTTCTTACTGTAAATCCTATAAAGAAGGTGTGTTGTAATGTTATAAAATATGATGAAATCATAGAGGTTTATGGTGATGTATATGTAAGACAAATTGGCTACAAAGTTGTTATTTTGTAAATCAAGAAGGTATGATGTTGATTGTGTCTTAGGTGTGGACTAAGGTTAGGCATGTAACCTTTTATTCTGAACAAATAAGACAAGAAGAGATCATAACACTCAAGGAATGTTGGTTTTCTCGATTTGGGTTTCCAGGGTAAAATCTATGTGTATTGTGTGTTTGTTGTGTCATTTACTTTCTTGTTCAAATATTTATTCCTTTCTTCTGCTAGGTTTAGCGTGGAAGTTTTTCTCATTTCCTAATAGTACTAGAGAGTATCTTCCCAATCATGGTTCTCAATTTCACTATAGTAGTCATGAGGCTGATTCGTTGATATAGGGATGGTTTTAGGAGACCTAGGGGACTCCCGATATAGCTGACAGTGTGTACATATTTTGTATAATGTGGTACTACTCAAAGGGTACCAACAAGTGTTACAAAGGTTTCCAACAAGGTGAAACTTTGGTTTCTAGACAACCCGTGAAACCGTCTGTATTTCATGTGTGTAGTCTTCCCCACTACAGTTTGACCTACTAAGAGACAGATCTCTATGCTTTAAAGACACCGATAATACACATCTCTACCCTAGAAAAATAATTAACCCACAATTCCTAGCAAGGAAACTGATCTCATATCACTTGTAAGGTACCAGGAGTAATGTAACATGCAGAAACAACAATATTCAACAAATACCAATGGAACAATAGTATATTGAGAATAACAATGCCAAAAATAATACCTTTATTGAAAGAAAGCAATGTTCACTTACTTCTTTGAGGGGGAAACCTCCAGCAGATCTACGCTCTATTACAATAAATCTCAAGAATTTTTTTTCTCATGCTTCCTACTCTTATTTATACTAATTCTATCTTCTAAAGAACATTTTAGAGGAAGGTCTTTCTAGAACCAGAAGATTCTATGAGGCATTCTTACATTGACTTGTTCGTATTTATTAAATAGGCCTTATTAACTAATGTTGGCCTTTTTTACATGGAAACTATATTATTCTATCTACAAGAGGATTTAGGGAGGTTAGGTCCCTAACAATTCATCATTTGAGGGGTTTTAATCATAAGCATTGAAAGAGCTAATATGAAAACTTGATTTATATTCAACACTCTTATAACAAGCAATCCACACTTCCACCAATAACTCCCCGCATTGAAAGACCTAATATGAAAACTTGATTTATATTCAACACTCTTATAACAAGCAATCCACACTTCCACCAATAACTCCCCCTTTTAAACTTCCTTTGGATATTTTCCACCTTCAACTTTAGATGTTGTATATGGGAAACACAAAAGAGTGAGGGAAGACACCACAAGATAAGCATTGAAGGTTGAAAAATTCATAAATAAGATTAGACAAATCCATCTACAAGTACAAGCAACATTAAATAAGTCACAAGAAAAAAAAAATCTTGACATGAGTAACAAAAAATTGAGACATTCAAGGTAGGATATCAAATTTGGTTACATATAAACAAAGAAAGGATACATGGTCTTAGTAAGAAGATCAAGACTATGGTGTATCATCATTTTCAAGTGTTGAAGTAGGTATGTGATAATTCATGTCATCCTACCTCCATCTATGCACATTAACTCAATAATGAATGTGGAAAATTTTAAACTTTGTACTTTTTGAGCCTTCCATGTTCGACCAGGAAAATGGTGGGCAAGTCTTGCATACCACATGCGAATTGGAACCTAAATCTTAAGCAAAGTTAGCATAGGATGCAATTTTTCATAAGTAGTCTAGAACAACTAGATGGGGAAATATCCTTGAGGTTTAGCTTAAGGGGTCATGAGACAGAGATGAGACCTCTTATCTCTTCCCCCAAGTTTGGGAGGTCATGGGTTTACCTCTCTTTATCCCCTTAGAGTTAGTCTCTATAATGAAGGCAAACATTTACCATGTTTACCATCCATGGATAATGGGGAAGTACTAAAAGGGTTTTCTATGAGAGTTTTCTTAGGGCTAACAAGAACTCTGGCTAGTTATATTGAAGCAACAACTTATAAGCAAGGTCAAATGGTACTACATGGAGCATTTTGAGGAAAAATTTCTTCACCTCCTTCATTAAATATTTTAAGGACCAAAAGGCTCCAAAAATGATGCAGTGTGGTCTAAAATTAATCAATATATAATGTTTCATCTATTTTAGTGTTTTTTGAGTGGAATAAGTAGAGCTTTAGACTTGTAGGGACCATTTTAGGGGTAATTTAAATTTTGGTGATTTGGGGTGGTAAATTTTCTAGATATATTTTTTGGCATTAAATGACTATTTTGGTGGTCAAAAATTTGTCAAAAATCTTTACACTCTCTAATGTTATTCTACATGTCTATATATTTCCAATGGCACAAAGATCACCTCAATCAGAGTTTTTATGAGGAATTTGTGCCTCCCACAAGTTGATCTATGATTTTTACCACCATGATATTGGGTGGATACCACATGAAATCCCCTTCCTCACACATGTCAAGCTAGTCACTGTTGGAATTTCAATAATATTTTAGATGGTCTAAAACTCTAATCCTAATAAGGATTTGATACATGTGAAACACCTAAATAAAACTAGATGGATATGAAGACATGTCAATGTTGATTAAAGTTGGTTGTCATTGATGTCAACCCTTGAAGAAAGCCTCGTAGCACAAAGGTTGGGTAATGGACCCAAGATTGTTTGATGTAAATAAGACTTGTTATTATCTTGTCATGGTTGATAATAATTATAAATGGATGAACTCCAAAGTGGTCCCCTTATGGTGAAAGCCCTCACAGGAAGATGCTTTGCAGATTGAGTTATCCTAGAAGTATGGTTAGAGAACCCACGCTTATTTGTAGAATAATGAGATGAAGGTTAGAGAATTTTTCATTGAAAATATCCTATATGGATAGATTTTTTCATGCCATTTCCGGTGGTATGTGGAACGTCACATAACTCCTCACGGTTAGAGAGTTATGGCCATGAGAAGTTGGAGAACCCAGGTTTGGGTAATGGACCCAAGTTTGTTTGATTGATAATGGTATGATTTTTAATATATTTTCAGGTAATACTATTCTATATGGATGTTACATGTCATTCTATTTCTAGTGGTATGTGGAATGTCACATAACTCCTCACAGTTTGAGAGTTATGGCCTTACGAAGTTGGAGGACCCTCTTATGTCATCTAGAAGCCCCAAAAGGTCAAAGTAGTCAAAGTGGTTAAAGAGATTTTAGAAGGTAAATAATAAATTGAATTGATGAGTGTACTATAATTCAAAGTGAATACAAAATAAATCATTTAAATAATAAATTTAATGGAGAAATTAGAAGTGGGTTAACCCTAAAATAAGGAAAGTGGGCAAAGTAACCTAGAAGATGTTTTTAAGGAAGCTACTTGGAGAGTATAAATAAGAGGCAAGGCTCTCTCATTTTTGACACACTTGAGCATATTGAATACCTATAGGTGTATGAGGCAACCAAAGGATATATAAGCCAAATTTTTGAGGGAAGGTGAAGAAAAGAAGGCTGAAATTCAAGGAAGAATAAATTCTTTTGATGATGCTTTCTAAGGTATGTTATTTACAGGTCATCTCACCATTTTCGCAATAAAAAAATTTCTAGAATGATTCAAACTGTGAAATTGCTATTCCATTGAGGAAACATATCCAAGTATCTTTGGTAAACAATTCATCTTGTGGGTTGTTGTATTTTGGGAGTTACACTCTGTGGAATATAAGGTTTGTGGCTAGTCCTGAAACTAGTCAAAAACATGTGTTTCGGGTAAAAACGTCATAACTTCTTCATAACAGATCCAAATTCAGTAATATCAAATGTGTTGGTTATAGTACAATGTGTATTATTATGTGTAACATTTTTTAGATTGATTCAACAAATTATCTGTGCGGGGCACGCTCTACACAACCGCTCTCTAGAATAATCCAGAATTCAACAAGGTATGCCATTTTTTCTATAACTACTTTTCTGAGAGGTTCCAAGTAGTGAAACCTGGATTAATTGCATAAAACACACTGATGAACATTGTGTATCAGTTTCATATCTTTATTCATTACATATGTAAATTTATGATTATTTCAAGTTAGGGTTGTTGACTAATCCAAAACTAGTCATGTGAGACTATAGACAAGTTTGATGTAAATGCTACTCTCTTGTTGTTTAAAGTTAAGGAAGGTTTGAAGGTATGTGATCATACACACCAGGTCTATTATAGAGTTATAAATCATATTTGGATGATGAAATTGATGAGGGCTTTTGGTTGAGGTACAAGTTGGGTACATGGTTGAGACAAGTAGTTGATGAGTTGGCACATACATGAGGTGTATAGTTGATGATGTTGGTACATATTGATGAGTCATAGTTAATGAGTATTTGACACATGATTGGTACATACTTGGTACATGGTTGGTTGCACTTGTTTATGGTACAGGTTGATTACATATTGTTTGGTATAGGTTGGTGCATGTTTGATGCACTTGTTTATGGTACAGGTTGGTGCATGGTTGATGCACTTGTTTATGATACAGGTTGAGGTACAGGTTGATGCATGGTTTAAGTTTATTGGTATAGGTTTAAAGAGGTATATCTCAAAGTGATAGTGTGATAGTGGTTCCATCATTCTACTTCTACTTCATGGCGGTTGGATGAGGCAAGGACAGGTGGTTGTAGCCACCTTCTGGTTGTAGCCTCCTTATGGTTGTAGCCAGAGAATTGGGGAGTTGGAGCTTCCCTTAGGTTGTATCCTGAGAAACTAGGGGGTTGGAGCCTCCTTTCAGTTGCAGCTGGAAAACAAAGGAAGTTGGTGCTTCCAATGAATGTAATTCTTCAAGACATATAAGAGAAAACATTCTGTGGTTTTCTCCCGATTTGGGTTTCCACGTAAAACACTGGTGTACTGTGTATGTGTGTGATTGTTCATTTCTTATTTCTCATTATTGGATAATAATTCTACATTGATATAACAGTTGGATTATTTGAAGAAAAATGATTATAATTACACTATTACCGATTCACCCCCCCTCTCAGTAATCCAACAATTGGTATCAGAGCAGGTTCCTTCAGAAATCAGTTTAACCCCTGAAAGGTAGATCATGGAGAGTACCAACTTGTATAAAAATGGAATACCACAGTTTGATGGACAGAAGTATGTTTTTTGGAGCATAAGGATGAAGACATGTATACAGGCACAGGCATTTCAAGTTTGGAAATCAATTGTATATGGATACACATCACCAGAAGTTCCACCAACAAATGACAAAGCAGTGAAAATCAGTGAGAATAATTCCAAAGCCAAAAATGCACTTTTGAATGGTCTCAATGATACGGTATTCACCAATTTTTCACATTATAAATACACTAAAAAGATTTGGGACAAGCTTCGAAATATTTATGAAGGAGATACAAAAGTCAAAGAAGAAAATCTTCAAACTTACAGAGGTCAGTTTGAACAACTAAAAATGAAGGAAGATGAGAATATTGCAGCCTACTTTTTACGAGTCGATGAAACAGTGAATGCAATCATAGGATTGGGAGAAGAAATCGAAGAATCTATAATTGTTCAAAAGGTCCTAAGATCTCTTACTATGAGATTTAACTCTAAGATATCATCACTAGAAGAAATATCAGATCTAAACTCAATAAGCATGGATGAACTGCATGGAATCTTCACATCATATGAAATGAGAATTGAATAGGAAAATCCAGATGTAAAAGAAACATCCTTCAAAGCATCCAAAATATCAAAGCAAAAGAAAAAGTAATAAGAAGAATATAACAGCAACAGTGACGTCTCGGAAGATGATGAAGAAGTAGCCAACTGCGTCAAAAGACTGAACAAGAGAACCAACGATAGGTATAGAGGCAAGATTCCTTTAATTTGTTTTAATTGTGATGGTATTGGTCATTTTGCTAACAATGTCCTCATAAGAAAAATATAAATGATGAAGGTTACTCAAAAGGAAAACACACATATAAAGACAAAATAACTACAAAGAAAGTTTCAAGAAAAGCTTATGCACCAAAGAAGACATCTCATCATCAGATGAAGATGAATTCAGTGATAGTGAGACAATAAGAGTTCTATTCATGGAATTAAAACACTCTGACAAAGAAGACTCCGAAGAAGAATATGAAGAAGTCGAAGAAGAATATGAAGAAGTTGAAGAATAAATTGAAGAAGAATAAGTTGACTATCGAGAATAATTAATGTGTGCCATAAAAGTTATCAGAAGAGAAAAGAAGAAAAACAAGAAACTACAAGCAGAACTAGAAAAGAAAAAGGATACTCGAGAACTAGAACAAATGATCACAAAATTGAAGGTTCAAATAGAAGAATATAAAATAATTGATGAAGCACTCAAAGAAAAGATAGAAGAAAAGGATATGATCATTGGAAACTTGGAAGCAGAGATTGTCGCACTAAGAAAGGATATTCAAAAGAAAAATATGCAGAATAGCTCAAAAGTTCTGGATGACATTATCAGTAGTCAAAAATATCATCTTGACAAGTCCGAACTTGGATACAATCAGATAGAAAAGGGATCAAGCTCCAAAACAACAGAGAAAGAAACATATCCAAAAAGTTATACGGAAATAACCAAAGGGGATATGAAGATATACAAGGAAGATTACAGGGACACTCCTCCACCAAGAAGATTCATATTTCATAATCAACAACAGACATATAGACCTCAATAAGAAGAAGGATTCATAAGAGAACCTCCTTTCGGAAGATCTTCAACTCCCAGGTATCAAACTATATTTTTTGGTTTATGCTATGCATGTAATAATTTTGGACATAAAGTTGTGAATTGCAGAGCTAACAACATGAACAATAACAACTTTGAGAGTCATACACAAAGGGGTTATTCAAGAAGACCTAGTGAAACACATAGAAGAAATTACAACATGTTTGAATATTTGAGCATTGAAGTGGAATGTTACAAATGTAACAATTTTGGACACATGGCCAAAGATTGCAGAATGACAATCCTTCCTAAAGAACATCAACAAAATAACAACTGTCACAGATAGTAACCTTAGAAAATGACATGGATAAGAAAGCAAGATCAGTATAGCAATGAAGAATGCACAATTTCTCTAACAACTAAGAAGAAGAAACGTGTTTGGTATGTTGACAGTGGATGTTCAAAACACATGACAAGTGATAGAGATAAGTTTCTTACATTATAAATGGAAAGAGATGGATTAGTCTCCTTTGGAAATAATGATTTAGCCAAAATCATTGGAAACGACACAGTACGAATTGGGAACAAGAATGAAAAGGAAGAAAATGTTCTACAAGTAGAAGATATGAAACATAATATTCTAAGTGTGAGTCAAATGTGTGACTAAGCTCATAAATTTACTTTCGATTCACAAAAGTGTGAGATAAGAAAAGAAGGTTCAAGGAAATTGGTCGCTACAGCTGCAAGAACTTCAAACAACATATATGTGTTAAGGGAAATTGGAAATGAAAAGTGTTGTCTAGGAAAGGAAGATGAAAGTTGGATATGGCATAGAAGAATGGGGCACATACAGTTTGATAACCTTTTCAAAGTCATCAAAAGAGAAAAAGTCAGAGAAATGCCCCAAATCATGAAACCAACCAACACTTTATGCAAGCAATGTCAACAAGGAAAGCAAACAAAGACCAGGTTTAAATCAAAGGAATATTCAATGACAATACCACTGGAAATTGTGCATATGGATCTAGTTGGACCAACTAAAACACAGGGCTTAAAAGGTGAGAAATAATTCATGTTATTAGTTGATGATTATACAAGAATGACTGCAGTTTTCTTTCTCAATAATAAGTCAGAAGCTTTTGAAAACTTCAAGATCTACAAGGAAATGGTTGAAAACGAAATGGATTCAAAAATCAAATGCTTGAGATCTGATAATGGAGGAGAGTTCACCTCAAAGGAATTTATGTACTACTGCAGCAATCATGGAATAAAAAGGAAACTATCCATTGCTAGGACACCTCAACAAAATGGATTTATTGAAAGAAAGAACATGACAGTACAGGAAATGGCTCGAACAATGTTAATGGATTCGAAATTGAAACATATTTTTTGGCCACAGGCAGTGCATACAACAGTTCACATTCAAAACAGAGTAATGCTCAGAAACAACACTGACAAAACTCCTTACGAACTATGGAAAGGAAGACCAACAAATGTAAAGCACTTCAGAGTTTTTGAAAGAAAATGCTATATCAAAAGAGAAGTTGGTGGAATGGGAAAGTTTGACTCTTGTGTGGACAAAGGATTACTTGTTGGTTACTCAAGTACAAGGAAAGCATACAATTGTTACAATCTAATATTGGACAAAGTTGTGGAAAGCATCAACATAACAATTGATGAAACAGGTAGACCAAAATCAAAGGAAGAAAATAAATCAATGAAACAACACTTAGAAGAAGAAGCAAAAGATGAAAAGGAAGTAGAAGAGGAAGATGAAGAGAATTGGACAGAAGTAGAAGAGAAAGTTCAACAAGTGTCTCCAAAGACACCCAGTAAACAAGTACAGAAGAATCATCTTTCAGATCAGATTATCGGAAAAAAAGATGTAGGAGTTGAGACTAGAAGACGAATTTGTTCACCAGAACAACCACACCTAACACCCCTATCTACAATTGAACCAAACTATTTTGAAGAAGCCAGCAAGGATGAATCTTGGAATAAGGCCATGGATGAGGAATTGGATCAAATAGAGAAAAATGACACTTGGGAACTGGTTCCAATACCAAAGAATAAGAATGTGATCGGCACAAAGTGGGTCTTTAGGAATAAATTGAATGAAGATGGACAGGTTACAAGGAATAAATCTTGATTGGTATGTAAAGGATATGCACAGGTTGAAGGAATTGACTTTGAAGAGACATTTTCCCCAGTTTCCAGAATGGAAGCAATTTGTTTTCTTTTATCTTATGCATGCTACAAAAATATTAAAATGTATCAAATGGACGTAAAATCATCTTTTCTGAATGGGGAGCTTGAAGAAGAAGTCTACATTGAACAACCAGAAGGATTTCAGTTGTTAGAAAACACAGATTATGTGTGTAAATTAAAGAAGGTCTTGTATGGTCTAAAACAGACTCCTAGAGCATGGTACTCTAGATTGGATAAGTATCTGCAGCGGGCAGGGTTCAAAAAAGGAAGTGTATACAACAACCTCTACATCAAGGTAAGTGAAGGTAATATTTTATTAATTGAAGTTTATGTTGATGATATTATTTTTGGTAGTGAGAATGACAGGTTAAGCCATAAATTTGCAAAAGATATGCAAAATGAATTTCAAATGTCGTTACTTGGAGAAATATCCTTCTTTTTGGGACTTCAGAGACGCCAAAGAAACCAAGGAATTTTTATTTCTCAAACCAAGTATATCATAGAAATGTTAAAAGGTTCGGTATGGAATATTACAAACCAATTATCACTCCCATGAAAACCAGTTGCAAGTTGAGAAAAGATGATGATTCAAAGTCTACAGATCAGAGGCAATACAGGTCAATGATTGACATCCTACTATATGTGACAACATCCAGACCAGATGTAATGCAGAAAGTTGGACAAGTGGCACGATTTCAAGCAGCACCAAAGCAATCACATGTATTAGCAGTGAAGAGGATTTTAAGATATCTCAAAGGAACATAAGAGTTTGGATTATGGTATCCAAAAGGAAAGGATATATCAGTTATTGCCTACACAGATGCAGATTGGGCAGGTTGTATTGATGACCAACGAAGTACCAGTGGAGCAACATTCTACTTGGGTGAGTGTTTTGTATCATGTCTAAGCAAGAAACAATCATCAATATCCTTATCTACAGTTGTGACAGAGTACATTGCAACAACATCATGTTGTACACAGGTTCTTTGGATGAAACAAACTCTGATGGATATAGAGGTTGAGTATGATGAGCCCATTCCAATGTATTGTGATAATACAAGTGCCATCAGTATCTCAAAGAATCCGGTGATGCACTCCAAGACGAAGCACATTCCAATCAAGTATAATTTTTTATGGGAACAAGTTGCAGAAAAGAACATCAGAGTTGAGTATGTGGGCACAAAAGAACAAGTGGTGGACATTTTTACAAAACCACTTCCACGGGAAGCCTTTGAGTATCTTCACCAGAGACTCGGAGTTATTTCTACTCCAAAATGAATGCTTCTGAATGGTTATCTTATATGTCTTAGATGTACACGCGGAAGCACCATAAGAAGACAGTTCAGTCAGGGGGAACAACCCCAGATGGAAAGATACCTTTTCCATTGATGACAAAGGGGGAGAGATTTATCAGGCACAGAGAATAGAGGCATGGTTCTAGGGGGAGAAGATTTATCAGATGTAGAGGACAGTGACATGGTTCCAGGGGGAGCATAAGTGATATGATTTCAGTATTGCATCAGAGTGTTGCCATCAATGCCAAAGGGGGATATTGTTGATGAATCTTGGTTGTCATTGATGTCAACCCTTGAAAAAAGCCCCGTAGCACAAAGGTTGGGTAATGGACCCAAGATTGTTTGATGTAAAGAAGACTTGTTATTTTCTTGTCATGTTTGATAATAAGTAGAAATGGATGAACTCCAAAGTGGTCCCCTTATGGTGAAATCCCTCACGGGATGACGCTTTGCGGATTGAGTTATCCTAGAAGTATGGTTAGAGAACTCATGATTATTTGTGGAGTAATGATATGAAGGTCAGTGAATTTTTCATTGAAACTATCTTATATAGATATTTTTTGTCATGCCATTTCCAGTGGTATGTGGAACGTCACATAACTCCTCACGTTTAGAGAGTTATGGCCATGAGAAGTTGGAGAACCCAGGTTTAGGTAATGGACCCAAGTTTGTTTGATGGATAATGGTATGAGTTTTAATATATTTGCAGGTAATACTATTCTATATGGATGGTACATGTCATTCCATTTCTGGTGGTATGTGAAACGTCATATAACTCCTCATGGTTTGAGATTTATGGCCTTATGAAGTTGGAGGACCCTCTTATGTCATCTAGAAGCCCCAAAAGGTCAAAGTAGTCAAAGTGGTTTAAGAGATTTTAGAAGGTAAATAATAAATTGAATTGATGAGTGTACTATAATTCAAAGTGAATACAAAATAAATTATTTAAATAATAAATTTAATGGATAAATTAGAATTGGGTTAACCCTAAAATAAGGAAAGTGGGCAAAGTGACCTAGAAGATGTTTTTAAGGAAGCTACTTGGAGAGTATAAATAAAAGGAAAGGCTCTCTAATTTTAGACACACTTGAGAATATTCAACACCTATAGGTGCCTAAGGTAACCAAAGGATATCTAAGCCGAATTTCTAATGTAAGTTGAAGAAAAGAAGGCTGGAATTCAAGGAAGGATAAATTCTTTTGATGATGCTTTCTAAGGTATGTTATTTACAGGTCATCTCACCATTTTCATAATAATGTTTTTTCTAGAATGATTCAGACCATGAAATTAATATGAAATTGAGGAAACATATCCAAGTATCTGTGGTAAAAAATTCAGCTTGTGGGTCGTTGTATTTTGGGATTTACACTCTGTGGAAAATAAGGTTTGTGGCTAGTCCTGAAACTAGTCAAAAAAATGTGTTTCGGGTAAAAACGTCATAACTTATTCATAAAGAATCCAAATTCAGTAAGACAAGATGTGTTGTTTATAGTAAATTCTTTAGTATGTTTTTTAACATTTTCTGATCTATTCAATAAATATTTCGTTCGGGGTATGCTCTACACAATCGCTCTCTAGAATAAGCCAGAATTCTGAAAGGTATGCCATTTTTGCTATAACTATTTTTCTGAGAGGTTCCAAGTAGTGACACCTAGATGAATTGCATAAAACACATTGAATAACATTGTGTATCATTTTTATATCTTTATTCATTACAGGTGCAATGTTATGATTATTTCAAGTTAGGGTTGTTGACTAATCCAAAACTAGTCATGTGAGACTAAAGAAAAGTTTGATGTAAATGATAGTCTCTTGTTG
>ML780452.1:47600-77185 GCA_009831015.1 Picea engelmannii | reverse complement strand
GAGTGGGATATTGTGAACAAAACAAAGGAAGTAGAAGATCCTATAGCATCCATATAGGCCATGATATCCATGGAAAATCCATAGTGAGTTCATCTTTCTTTGTATTTTCATTTCATATTTGAGAAGAAAACTTTCATTCCAACCGTGACCCCCTCACTCCCCCCCCTCCCCCCAATTGTATCAAAATTATTAATGGGAAAAACCTTATATAGGGAAATCAATACTGAACTTTTCCAAAATGAGGGCCTTCATTAAGTTTAGAATTTCTAAATCTCATCCTATATTGTCAAATGTATGTATTGAAGTTTTTCTAATTTCAATCAGTTGTTGAAATCTTGTTGGGGGTAGAAACCCCAACAAAGGCTAAGGGACCACTTTTACAAGACAAGGAAAGCACAAAGGGGTTGGAAAATGGATTAACCCAAGCAAGCAAGAGAAAAGTATATATAAGTTAGGATGTAATAGTTAAGAAATTAGGATTTCATGAAGTTGATTTTGTAAGTGATCAGAAGCAGTATCGGTTATACTATAAGAAGCAATTATAATTATAAGGGTTTTTAGGATGAATTGAGATAATCCCTATCATCATTAAGATTGGGGTTATTCATCTTCTTGAGGATTTTTCCACTATAATATCTGGTGTAAATTGATTGGGATGTATTTATGTATGTTTGTGTAGTTTCTTATTAATTCAAGATAAATTGTTTATGATGTTTATGTATGAATGATATGCAGTGTGTGTGTGTGTGTGTTATGCTCAATTTATGATAAATTTAAGAGTGTTACTATATTTATAGCCAACATTTTGAGGGTATTCCAACTCAAGACTCTAAACTAGAGAAAGACTCATAATAATGTTGAAGAATATTATGATAGATTGTTTTGATGGGTGATCTTCATTAACATTTTTGGGAGGTAGGCCTAAATAAGAAATAGGATGATAAGGTTTTCATTAGGAAGAAGCATAGAACAATGAAAATACCACCAACAATAATTTGCAATATGAAACCATACCCATAGAACACTTAAGAAAGGAGAGGTAAAGTGTGAAAAAAAATATCATAATGAAAAAAAATAGATGGGACAAGGAGCATATTCCAAAGAATTATCAAAATCCTCGGCTAGGAGAATGAGAGCATTGAAGAGACTCGAGAGACTTGAAAATATGAACACCAAGGAAATGAGCAAGAGTATGGAAAAAACACAAATTGACATGTCACAACTATATTGTTATTTGATGGATTCACAGAAGGAGAGGATCATATTTACTCTTGAATCACCCGAGAAAGAATATAACAAATTTAATCTAGCAAAAAAATGGGTCATTTGGAAAGGATCTCTCAACGAACCAATATCAACATTGTATCAAAAGTACAACAAATAAAAAAAAATCAACACATGGATGGAAGTGGTTGCAAAATTCCTAGATGTATATGCATACTTGGATATCATCATTTGCATGAATTGGGGAGATAAATCAATTTAAAGGGAAAATGGATTTCCTCTATGACATTGACCTCAAAAAATTGATGAAAAAATTGGACATGATGTAACAAAAACAGAGAAAATATATTGTCTCATCATAGGGTTGTTCAATATAATATGTGAATATGTAAAGACAACCAACCCAAGGCATTAAAAGGACATGGTACATGCAAAAATCCATATTGAAGGAGAATAATTAAATGACAACAAACATAAAATAATAGAAACAAAATCAAGAACATGATGAAATGACAAAGAAGTTGGAAGTGGAACTAAAGGGGATGAAAAAAGAAAAATGACATGATCCCAAGAACTGTAGTAATGGGAAAATAAATTCCAAATGCATTAATCAATCCAGGCACATAGATTAACCTTAACTCCTCTATATTCTAGCAAGAACTAGGTATGCCACCATTGAAACAAATAAAAAACATGATAATAGTAGAAAACCATGTGACATGCAAAACCTTAGGGAGAATGGCATGGTACAACTTGACGTATACAACATTAAGACATGGCTAGATTTGAAGTATTAAAATTATGTAGGGAAGAATACAATGTATGCTTTGGGAGACCGTGGATTAATTCCATGAGGAATGTGATCTACTCTAACAAAGGAGCTCTAATATTCAAAAAAGGCAAGAGAAAAATCATAATTCCATTAGACTAGGAAAATAAAGTCGTATAAGGAGAAATAGATGCCATAT
This sequence comes from Picea engelmannii, assembly GCA_009831015.1. Lineage (NCBI taxonomy): Eukaryota > Viridiplantae > Streptophyta > Pinopsida > Pinales > Pinaceae > Picea > Picea engelmannii. The sequence continues at coordinate 74,993 of ML780452.1, read as the reverse complement.
ACATAGATGAACCATCAATACCACCTTCAAAAATGGAGAACCTATATATGATGGGTCAAGAGGTAGATCCTGTAACATAAATAACTATATAATAATAATAATAATAATAAATAACAAATACAAATTTAACTAATAAATAATAATTAATAATGCAGAGTTATCACACCCTAATGAAATGACACATCTCATCATGAAAGGGCACCCTATGTGAGTATATATGGCCCTTATTTCTCATTGTAATATCATCTCATAACTTGTTCATTATTCATATTATTACTATCCTATATGGATTTATGTGTATTATCCTATTTATATTGGATATCCTTTGTTTGAGCGAACTTAGTTCGTCTCATTTGGAATCAGAGCGACATCTGATCTCGGCCTTTGGCCATCTGACCTTTGGTTAAAATTATGTTTCCTTTGGCAACATATATATTGGTTGTTGGTCGCAACTACAATACTTCTTAAAATTTCTCCAAAAATCTGGTGCTTGACCATAATTGGCCCTTGGCCATTTGAAGTCTAAAATTTCAGCTGTAGAATACAATATTGAAGAAAAATAAACTATTACCCCAAAAATTAAAAAAATGTAAACTTTTTTTTAACAAAAAAGTAAAGAGATTCCTTCCACCTTGCATCGACAAGAATATTGAAAAGAAAGAAAGAGTAAAATAATGGTTTAAACTACCACAAATTTTCAGGTAGAATCAAGCTCTCTTACTTTAGCATAATAATTAAATATCTCTATCATGGAAATTCACGTACAAGAACTTTTTGAACAAAAAGTTTCGTTGCCATATATATATATATATATATATATATATATATATATATATATATATATAAGGAAAAAGAAAATAATATATTTTTTCCTATTATAAAGAAAAATAAAAGAATAAAAAAAAATATTATTACCATCTAGTGATACCAATCCATACAATTGCCATAAAAGTAAAATGGTAAATTCCACCGAAAGTTTTAATTAAAAAAAAATTGTTTTAAAAGTTCACAAATTCTGTGAGTTAAGGAATGAGTATAACTAAAGAGTTCTTTTGGAAAGTGTGAAGGTAATATTAAATTATTTTTCATTAATTACCAAGGAAAAAAAAATATTAAGTAAATATAAAATTAGTTTTGGTAAAGTATAAGAAAATATTCAAAGTTCTTAAAATCGATATATAATTTTAAAGTTTTTTTAAATTATCAAGGATTATTTTCTTCAAAGACTATAAAGGAATGTTAGAGGAAGATATCTATTAAGTTAAGAATCTTAAGTATTATTATTGTTATTAAAGAGATATTATAATAATTATAAGGTCAATTCAAATAAAAAATGGATTTTAAGGAAGGAATATTTTCTGGTAAAAATCATCTAATTATATGCACCGGAATATTTATATTTAGAGGAAATATTCAAGAAAAAGAAATTAGCATCCACATTTGGCTAGATAAGAATAAAAATCACATCAGTATCGATTTGACGAATCAATTAATAATTCCAAAGACAAGTGTAATCGAAACAAAAGACCTTTTTGGCTAAATATGACATCAAGGACTTATCGTTGGCACTCGAAGATTATAAATTCGTATCGAATTTCAAGGTTACAACTATATATGAAATTGAGGTTGATATAATCCTCGATTCAGCTTGGTTAGAGACGTTGGGTAGCTTAATATTAAACTTTGAGAAAAAAAAATTAATGTTTTCTTACAAGAAGAAAAAAATAACATTACATGACGTTTCAGTGAAGTCAAATTCAATATCTACATCAAAAGATCTTGATCAGTTCTCCAAAATGCTACTTTCAGATTAAAAACAAACAATACTTGAGATCCGAAAAGAGTGTGACAAAATTATCATAGATAAAGACACATAAATTTGTCGTCTAAAGAACCATAATTAAAGTTTGGTTACACAAATAAAGAAGTTGAAGAACGAGAATAAATCACAAAAGGAAAAGTTAGAACAATTTTACAATAAAGAAAGAATGATTGGTGAAGAAACAATACTTGAACCTATTGAAATCAAGAAGCTTCAAATTAAAAAAATCTAGACCTTAGAGAAGGGAATAAACACCAATCTAGTTGAATTACCAATAGTATCAAGAGTTGAAGAGAGATCCAACAAACAAGATGCAAAAGAGATTCGATTTCCTTATCGTCATTTGAATCAAAAAAGTTGTTACGACCAACAACAAAGTCAAAAGGAATATGAACAATGTTCTTTTTACCAACAACTAAACTACAACATTGTAAAGGAATAAAGACAAAATTGACAACATCTATGGAAGCATGAAATGAGAAGAGGGTTGTCGGAGAAATTAACAATCAAACAGTTCCAATGAAGGTAGGTTTGGGATGGGTTACTCCCCAAAATATGAAACACATCAGTTTAGGAATTCAAATGTTGTAACATCTTGATTTGTCGAGTATCACAACTACCTGCACAAAATATCTTGAGATGACGGTACAAGCCATAACAAAATTTAAGGGGAAGCCTTAAGTAATTATGCTTTGATGACAAAGCATGTTTAAGGAGAATGTAGTGTAACATAAATAAACAAGGGTTGCATGGAAACGCAGTCTCTGCCGATTTAGTTGAGAAATACATGTTGAACAATGAAAATATAACTAAATGCACAAGTAATGAATATTTTTTGTGAAAAGATAATAATTGAGGGTTGTTTGTTATTCAAAATGTATAATGAACCATAAACTGAATGGAACTATAATATTCATAAATATAATACAAATATAATAAATATAATATAAATATAATAATAAATAATATATTAGATAATAAATATAATATAAATATAATAATGCATAATAATAAATACATATTACAACCTTTTATATTTAGATGTGGTGATTGGTGAAATTTATTGATTATGTAGTTAATTCTACATATTGAAAGACGTGAAGGGAGCAATAACATTTCAATTCTATCAACCAATTAGAAATGAGAAACACAAATATTTTTATTATATCCAAAATATATATATTTGTTTTCCTATGTTAAACATTACATTGCATACACAAATTTATGGTAAAAGACAAATTAATGTCACATCAAAAGAAAACTCATTGATATAGTCCCATGGTACGGACTAATAAATAAGAATAATAATAAATAACAAATACAAATAACTAATAATGAATAATGAATAATAAAGAGTTATGAAATCCTAATGAAAGGGCACATCTTCATGAAATGACACCCTATGTGGGTATATAAGGTCCTTAATTCTCATTGTAATATCATCTCATAACTTATTCATTATTCATATTATTACTATCCTATATATATTGGATATTATTTGTGTGAGCGAACTTAGTTCGTTTCATTGGATATTCTTCACTTCTTAAAATTAATATAACGTAGAAGTTAATTAATTTTTTTTCACTTTTGTTTAGTTTTAACAAAGGTTACGACTATTTGTTAAACGGTGGAAAATTACCCTTTTACTTCTATGGAAATTGTATGGATTGGTATAATGAACAATAGAGTTACTGCACTTAAAATCGTATGAAAAATGTTGTATAAAAGAACTTGTGGTTGCACGGTTATAAATGGTGGATATTGATGTACGCATTGGTTGGTAATAACATTTTGTTTTTATTATTTTATTTTTCTTTATAATAGGAAAAAATATATTATTTTATTTTTCATTATATATATATATATATATAGAGAGAGAGAGAGAGAGAGAGAGAGATTATCCTTTTTCTTTTCTTTTTTCTTTTTCATATATGGCAACGAAACTTCTTGTTCAAAAAATTATTGTACATGAATTTCCAAGATAGAGATATTTAATTCTTGTGCTGAAGTAAGAGAGCTTGATTTTACCGAAAAAATTGTGGTAGTTTAAACCATTCTTTTACACTTTCTTTATTTTCAATATTTTTTTCAATGAAATGTGGAAGGAATCTCTTTACCTTTTTTTTTTTTTTTACTTTTTTTTTAATTTTTGGGTAATAGTTTATTTTTCTTCAATATTGTATTCTACAACTGAAATTTTAGACTTCAAATGGCCAAGGGCCAATTATGGTCAAGGACCATATTTTCAAAGAAACTCTAAGAAGTATTGTAGTTATGACCAACAACCAATAGATATGTTTCCAAAGGAAACACAATTTTAACCAAATATCAGATGGCCAAAGGCCTAAATCAAACAATGCTCTGATACCAAATGAGACGAACTAAGTTCACTCACACAAAGAAAATCCAATATAAATAGGATATTACACAAAAATCCATATAGGATAGTAATAATATGAATAATGAATAAGTTATGAGATGATATTAAAATGAGAAATAAGGGCCTCATATACCCACATAGGGTGCCCTTTCATGAAGAGATGTGTCATTTCATTAGGATGTCATGAATCTTCATTATTGATTATCATTTATTATTTATTTGTATTTGTTATTTATTATTATTATTATTTATTTATTTATGTTATAGAGCCTAATCCTACAAGTCTCATCTAGAGAGGACTATGATGTCTTTCTATAGGAATGGACATAAGGAAACCACAATGCCTACCCATGATATATTAAGAATATATTCAGAGTCAAAGCATGAGAAGAAGTATGAAAATTTGAGGATGACAATAATCCAACCAAGCATATAAACATGTTTAAAAAGAAGATAAAATTATCCTCTAATGAATAAATAATACACTAGTTCACTATCTATGACATACCCCATTGTTCAGGTATCTCAAAATCCACCTTCTTGGGAAAATTTCAAATTTTTACCAAAAATAAATCAAGATGCATGATGAAATCACATGCATAATCAAGAAGCATGCATCTCCATAAAATAACCACATTCTCATTCCATGCACAACATTAATCAACAAGCATGCACATTATAAACTCAACATAGAGTTATATTAAATACACAATGGAATATAAATTACAAGTGACACATAACAAAGAACTTATATTTAAACAATATCTTCACTAAATAGTTGTAAAAGTCATATGTTCCACCCAACCTTAATATATATTTCACATAAAATATCTATAGTAGGCCACCCTCGAGCCGAGGTTGTGAATCCATGAGGATGGGTCCTAGGCCAAATCTAAGTTTCACGCCAGTCAACTATCAAGATCTCACATTTTTCTCAACCACACAACAATCTTAGTTCACCAACTGTCTTTCCCCCTTAACTTGCACAACCTAAAGAAATGAAATCCCTTCTCAGCAATTCATTCCCTCTTGATGGTCCACTTCTTTCTAGGGCTCAAGTGATATTGGTTGGGAAATATCAATGCTGGAAAATCCAAGGATTCTCACTTGGGCCAATTCTACTAAAACATTCCAATGCATCCACACACTGAGGCATTAAGTTCTTGTTGGAATAACCATGAGTTACCTACAACCAAATAATAATGGCTTTGTACCTCCAACAATACATTTTATGTCCAAAAAAAAACCCAACATGAAATAGAGTGAATGAGGAACAATGAATGACAAACCCCCAAATGTCCAAAAACATGGTTTAAATAATTGCATGCAATAAATCACCGTGTGGCCTCCCCAGGAATCTCATATAGCAAATTTTCCCCACTAACCTAAGGTGGGTGAATAAATATAATAAAAATACTTAGCCTCTCTCTCTCTCTCTCTCTCTCTCTCTCTCTCTCATGGAATCATAGCCCCCTATAACTCTATCTGTGTCCATCTTGCAACCGGTGATAATTTTTTATTATTAATATTCAAAACATTAGATTGCTAGCATCTTTGGCCTTTCAAATTTACAAGCACTTTATCCTTTCATCAAATTAAAAATATATATTATCAATCTAAGTACTCAAAACCAAGTTATCACATCCCCCTACCCTTTATTTTGGCACTGTCCTCAGTGCATTATATACAAATGTACAATAAAAAATATTCAAAACAATGTGGGTGTTCTTCTCACACGGCATCCCCATGCTTCCATGTAGCATATTCAGGACTGTAACAGGTCCACTGAACCTTTACAAATCCTATGGCTCAATTCCATAGCGCCTTGACCTTCCTGTCCAATATGTGCATTGTTGGACGTGAAAGTCTCCTTGTAGATCCACTTGAGTCAAAGTCTAATCAATAACATGGTTAGGATCTGGAAATTAATTTTTCAGCAAAGATACATGAAATACATTATTCACATTCATGTAATCAGGCAATGCAAGCATGCATGCAATTGGCTCTATTATGTTCAATATTTCAAATGGACCACACAATCTAGATGCTAGCTTAGTATAGTTTCCGAACTTTGATGAGCTCTTATTAGGCTTCACTTTCAAAAATACATGTTATCCCACTTTAAATTCTTTGGTTTTCCTGCTCTTATCTGCATAACTCATTTATCTATCTTCTGTTGCCTTCAAATTCTTCTTAATTTTAATAATTTGTTATTCCATCTCCTTGAGAAATTCTTATCCAAGTACTACTCTATCTGCTAGGTTGTCCTAACTCACTAGGATATTTCATTTTATACCATATATATCTTCAAATGGGCTCATATTTAATGAGGCTTGATACCCATTGTTGTAGGAAAACTCAACCAAATGCAAATAATCTTCCGACTTAGATGGATTATCCATCTCATACATTCTTAACATGCCTCAATCACTTGGTTGACTCTCTATCTTCCCATGCGACTGTGGATGGTATATTGTACTAAAATTCATATTTGTACCAAATCCATGTTCAGTAATCCTCTCCAAAATTTTGAAGTAAAATTTGTATCTAAAACAATTTCCTTAGGTATTCTACACAGCCTAGCAATTTCCCCCATGAAAATTTCTACAATATCAATTGCCTTATAGTCATCTTTACTGGAATCAAATGAGCATCCTTTGTTAATTTATGCACCACTACCATTATTGAATCATGTTTCCTTGTTTTCTTAGGAAATTTAGTCATGAAATCAAGGGTTACTATTTCTCATTTCCACTCTGGGATTGGTAATGGATGTAGAAAACTTGTTGGGTGTCTATGCTAATATTTCACTCTTTGAAATTCCATGCATCTGGAAATGTAATCAACAACATCCTTATTTATTCTTGGCCAAAATTATTGGCTTATTATTTCTGCAATTGTTTTCTGATAACCATGACGCCCGACATATGGAACATTATGCATTTATTTTAACACCAAATTCCTTAGTTCTCCGGAATTAGGAACCTAATTATTTTTTTGCATAAGTGTTCCATATTCCTTCATCTTATATTTAAATTTGTGTTGTCCATTTTCCTAATGCAAAATTTATTTTACCTGTAGGTATTGTTGGTCTATAACAACAACTTCTAAAATTATGCTCTTTAAATTTGATTGATGAACGCTAATAATTGTAGCATGCATGAGATGTACTCTTATGTTGAGTGCATCGACAACTTTGTTTTCTTTTCCTTTGATATGATTGATGTCAAATTCATACTCACTTAAAAATTCCCACCTTGTTTGTCTAGCATTTAAAGTTGGTTGTTCAAATAGATATTTCACACTACTATGGCATATCCTTAACTCAAATTTATTTCCCATGAGATAATGCCTCCACATCTTCAATGCATGAATTATGACAACAAGCTCCAAATCACATGTTGCATAATTTCTCTCATGTTCTTTAATCTTTCTGAAATCATAACTATTGATATTTCCATTTTGAGTTAGGACTCCACCAAGCCCTTGTTTTCATGCATATGTGCATCCCACAAAATTTTCATTTCGATCAGTAATATTCAAAATAGGTGCACTAGTAAGTTATTCATTCGATAAATTAAATTTTCCTTCACACTTTGCTATTCATTCAAACCCAATACAATTATTTTGTAACGAAGTGATCGAATGAGCAATATTAGAGAATCCTACTTGTTATGGGAAAAATTGTCATAGGGATCTCACTAAATAGATGAGTAATATCTCCCTAGGATCAACCTAGTTATCCTAGACAAAAGGGGGTAGAATTCCTATGTATTCTCTAGAAACAAATAATATGATCACATACAAAGAGTTAAGTGAATGGATTACCTTTTCCTGAAGGTTGTCCTTAGTGTATCCTTGTTGTTGCAGTCCTGAAGTTCCAACTCTAGCCTCTACAACCTACTTCATGCACACCAAAGACAATACAAAACCATTATAATTGCTTCCCAATGTTAGAATCCTAGATCTAGCTTGAATCTAACCAGATTTATAATCTACAAGATCATATCAGAACATTTATACATCAATGACAAACATTAAAGGGGAAAACCAAATGATATATTGATTAAAAATAATAACTTACATCAAGATAACATACCTCAAGTGTTGATGTAGGCTCCTTCAATATCCTTTCTCCATGCTTCTCCTTACAACTCCTTGGTCATGCTAAGCTCCAATGACTTCTGGCTTAATACCTCTATAGTTTGACAGCATAGTCTTGCTATTGAATTCTCCTTCTCCTTGCCCAAGGATTTCCTTTGTTATATAGTTCTTGGAGGAGGCTTAGGAAATGATTTTAGATATTATAGAGGCCACTATAAACTCGAATGATGTGAGTTCCTAGGTCATTACCACTAATATCCAACTCATCTCTCGCCCCTCACCTTGTAACTCCCCTTTTCTAGAAGTTTGACAGTTCCTTGTTTGTTGAGCCACTGTTGTCTAGTGAGTCTTTGCTTGTTGCATGTTAGGTGTCATGTGAGGCCCTCCAAAAATTCTTTGGAAAGGATCAAACCTCAGGAAAAAGTTGAATTAAGGCTTCTATCCACTAGTGTCTTCCTCTATGACCTGTAGGGTGGAGAATAAGGCTATAACAGATGTCCCCTAATGTGTGAGGTTATAAAAGGAGTGGATGGCCTAAATACATTACAATAATGTTCATCTAAGGCAACGCAAGGAGACATAAAAGGAGGTTTGGTAGACCAAAGAATACATGTATTCAAACATCAAGGATGAGTATGTATAGACCAATCCTCTAGGTAGACATACTCAAACTTAGAATGATCATAGACACCAAACAATACACTATGGATCCATGAAATGAAATGATATACCATGGCCACAAAAGAATACATTGTGGATCCATGTCATCAATAAGATCATATCCATGAGACAATACAATGTGGATCTACATCATGACTCAATCATAGCCACCAACAAATACAATGTGGATCTATGTCAGGAACATAATCATAGCCACCAAAATATACAATGTGGATTTATGACACAACATATAGATGTCAGGAAGACACTGATCACTGAGGAGAGTGCCCCTGAAGTCTTCATATACAAGTAAAATACTCCAATGCAACTTGGGAGGGGATGTTTTAAAAGAAGGATATGGCCCCAACCCAATGTCTTCATCCCAAATCCCAATGGTATGAATCTATATCATGCAAATAGACGAGCTTATGTCGAGCATGGTAGAAACCATCTGATTACCATTTATTGATGTATATTGTTAACAGACACGAGGGGAACCACCAATAATGAAGATGGACCCCTAGATACCTAGTACAACATAGTGAGTGTGAATAGAGGATTTAATGTCAAACACTCATTGAATCGATTGATCATGAGTCAATGAAGGAAACCCAATGTCGATCGTCAGGAGGCCTTCCACTGATGATTGCAAGCTCCAAGGTACTAGCTAGTTTCCATATCCTTATCCTAGATAATGTTTTGAAGTCAATAGGAAGATATTCGTCAAAGGGGAGTCTTGATATATCCCCCATCAATCAACATGAAACATACAGTGAGAGATGATATGAAGAGAGTATCAAAAAGTATAACTGACATAGGGATGGCCAACTCTGAAAGTCAAAAAAACAACAGATGGTCGACTTGGGATGAAACTTCCCTTGAACATATAGCATGAAACTATGGTGACTTGGAAGCATGACACAAGATTTGAATTAATATAGTGCAACAACGTAGGAAGCATTGAAGCACTCTCCATGATGACTGGAAGAGTAACCAGTCGGAGGAGTATATGTGGCTCATATTACTAGGATGACTCTTAGGAAAGATAAAAACCAACTGTATGATGAGGAATCAAATAAGTGCCATGTTCAAGAGCGACTCAACTGGCACTATTATTTTGAAAAAAGACAGATGGTGAAAAACCCCAACTCTTTTTCGAATTTTTTTTTTGTATTTTTTGTCTCATTCTTGGTTTAATGATCGTGGAAGAGTTACCCAAGTAAGCTTGTTGTTAGTTTTAGTAAATTTAGTTTCCCAAGCCCAAAAAAGTATAAAACAATACAAGGGAGAACTCTTCTAGCCAAAGTGGACTAGAGTATTCATTTTTCGTAAGTAGTCCATCCAATCTGAAAAAGGGTTAAACTTACACTAAATAAATGTCATTTCAAACCATTTAACGAGTGTGAAAGAAAACAATCTCACTCGATAATCTTTTCATGTTTAAAGATTATGAAAAGATATTAAAGGAGACTTGTTGGGAGAGAACAAGTGGCTTAACAACATGCTCCTATGTTCCAAGCACGTGGAACTGACCTAAGCAATGAAGAATGCAAATGGTAATGGAAAGTGAGGGCCACTCTTAGCAGTTGTGTTGTCCCTAGGTGGGTAGATGCAAAGCGGAGGCCAAATAATGAAACAGGTGTATGCTCAAGGCTACTACATAGAAGTAAGTGGATCATGGGAAAACAATAGTGCAATGACGGAAGACATAACATGAGCAACAAATGCATAGGTGATCATTAAGCGACATGAAAAAATTTAGGAACCTCCCACAGGATGTGGACAAAATATAGATGAAGAGAAGAGAATGAGGCCTAATCTTCAAGTCATAGTGGTGTTAAAGAGGGCTTTTAGGCCTCTAAGAAAAACACAATATGGGAACCAAATAGAAATTTGGGTGCTAACTAGGGTGCTTATGAAGGGAAGGCACTTCCAAACCAGTTATGACATGCAAAAGGAATGGCTAAGGTCACAATCGTTTGTGTTCGAACCTAAGGCATAATGCTCGCATTATGGATGGTTAATAATGCAAAACAGAAAATGCAGAGAAAAAAATATCTCTATGTTGTTCCTGAGATTGATTCTAGGCTCGCAGAATAATTTCAGACATCCAAAAGATTTATGAGAATTGTTTTTGTAATTCTTTTTTCTAACTTCAGTTTTTAAGGATGCAACTTCAAATGAGTTTTATGATATTAGAAAACACAGAGGCATCATTTCTTTCTTTGAGTCTTAATTTTAATTATATGTAAAGTAGAAATGATTAACAAAGACTATTCAAACAAAATAAGGTATCAAATACAACTAAATCTTACCTCATCCGTAGTAGAATAAAGATGGAGGAAATGTCCTTGATAGATGATTTAAAATGAGGAAACTCACACAGATTACAGGTCCTGTTTTACTCACAGTAATAACAGAGAAAAAATTGTAACTGAACAAACTTCCAATATACAGAGATCACAGTAGATGTATTACTAAATTATGATCTTTCAATCTTCAAGAGCCATCGAATGAAGACAATGTGATTAAGAAATGGATATACAAAGAAAGCACATAACTCAAAGAAATGGGACGTAGAATCTTTGTCTTCTCTTTTCTATTGATATTTAATGAGTTCTCTTTTACATATGGAAAAAAAAGCCTTTAATAGATCTTAGACCTGTTTATTTATTAAAAAAAAATCTTAACTAAAAGTAGTTAGACATCCCACATTTTGTTTTCTCAAAAAAGAATATAATCAAAACTAGAAGATACATTAGAGATATTTATGGATTTAATGAGATTTCTTTGGTTTGTTGACACTTCATTTTTCCTCTATTTGCTTGCAAAGGAACTTGGTTTCTTCTGATCTTTGAATTGAGTGTGTAGTTCCATTAATTCCACAACAAATTTAGAACGTTCGACATTCGCATTCAATTCAAATACAAAAACCTTTTTATGTATCAATGGTATTTTTTCTTGGATCTTTACAACTGCCCGTGTTGTAACCTGTTGTTGTAAACTCGTTTTTACCAACAGATCATTTACCATTTGTAAATCAACTTGATTTACCTGTTGGCTAGCATTTTCTATGTTCTCCCTAATTTTCTTTAAATTCTCCTTGCTCTTTTCAGTCTCAATTTTCCCAAGTGTATCAGGGATAGCACTTCCATCAAGCTCTGCCATTTCTAGCTCTATAGCTGAAAGAGTGTTGATACAAGCTTCCTTTGCTTCTTGGGCCAGCTTCTTACTTTCTTCCAAATTTGTTTCCCAGACCTTTAAAGCCATTTCTCCCTTTATCTGCTCAAACTATGAAAAAGGGGCAACCCCGGGTTCATTTATCTTTTGTCTCTAGACTATAAAATCTTGGAACTTGGACCTGGCGATATAGGATTCCTTCTCCTTTTCATTAATATTCTTCAAGAAAATATTGATCACTTGATAATGTTTTTGAATCATATCCATATTTTGGTATAGATATTCCTGGACAGTTTCCATCTTTCCATTCATTTTAGACGCTTGCTTCTTAAATGTAGAGACACCCAATCTCATGTTCTCAAATGAATTTATTTGAGACTGTAACTGCTCTATTAACCTATCTCGTTGGGAAAGCATAATATTGCTCACCTATTGATTTTGAACACTTAATTTCAATTTGTCTTCTAACTGTTTTATCTGTTTCTCAAAACCCTATCTGATTTTCTCCATATCAAAATTGATTTTACTTTTGGTAGTCATTTCCATATGTCACATGTCATTATGCAATTTTTTAACCAGAAGAATCTTTTGTTCTAGTTTTTTTTTGAGATTATCCACTGACCATTGGTTGGCAATGGAAAAGGCTCTCAATGAATATACAACTTATCTTGAAAATACAAGATCATCCTATCCATGTCCATCATATGTCACTTTCTACCTTTTAACAGTTATTCCCTCCTTTTTCCAAGATTCCCTTATTATGATAACCTTCCTTTTCTTGTTGAAAAATAAGTTTGTTGGAGGCATATATTCAGGTTGAATAGGTGTAAGGTCATCTATATTAATAAATTATGCACCAGATAACCCATAACTTATTGTGAGAGGAGTTACTGATGGTATGGGAGAACTAAGTGCAATTGATACTTCTAGATTGGTGGCATCTTTCATTGTTGTTTCAGTATTTAGAAGTGGAAGAGGAAAATTATTCCCATGATTCATAAAAACTTCAAACGATGCTAATAATTTTTGCTTATTGTTACCTGGTATTGATATTATCACATCTTTGGATAATGTATCTGTGTTCCTCTCCACTTCCTTAACTTTGGCCTCAAGCAAGCTATGTTTCTCGAGCTCTGTTGATTCTATCACCTATGAGGTTGAATTGAGTGTATGTTCTCCCTACAAGACCTTGGGAAGACTATTCCTTATGTGCTTTTGAAAACTGAGGAAACCTTACTATTGATCTTGAGGTAAATTTTGAAATATGATCTTAACTTCATCATAAGATCTTGCTCCTCTGAAAATTTCATCATAGGGGAAATATTCATGTATATATTTTTTCATATTAAATTGAGCTAAATGATTCTCAACCACCCTATGAGGATCATGACTTTTATACTCAATGTCAACCAATTTGATATCTTCTAAGGCTAAAGCTTCAACCTTAGCATGTCCGAAATCAAATAATAAAAACTGGCCAATCCGTATAGGAAAGGTTGGCCACACTTTTTTCTGTGTCTCTTTCAATTCTTTGGTTGTTCCGCTTGACATTGTTTGATAAGCTACTTCTCTACAAACCAATATTCCAAGTAGGAATTTGGGCAGAACATGAGGAAAAATATAGCATCCAAACACTCTGATATAAGAACAGTTTTCCTCAACATACCAATCTGCAATAGCACCCAAATATCCAATGGTCTACTTTGAAATTATGGGGGGACGTTGTCCATATATAGATACATGAATTGGGATTACTACATTATAACAAATTTCATATAATAAGTTCTTTGAATTTTCCTCACGTAACTTAGAATGATAAAAATGAAGGGGCTTAGTGCAGGTCAGGATCAAACTCCAATTCATGAGAGGAAAAGGAGTCCTGAAACAAATTGCGTCCATGATGTATGCAAACATATAAAAGGGGGCATGTTGTCCTTTATACTTCAGCATCTTGTACTCCACAATTTCCTTGGCTAAGTTATCTGATAAAAAATTTCCTCGGTCAAAAGTGTAACCCTAAAAAACCTCATGGATTATGGGAAACCATTCTATGGTAAAATGCGCAGGATTTTTCCTACCGAACATTCTACAGAGCACCATGGAAATGTACATAATATGAGCATCCAAAGATTCTATAGAATATAAACCATGGCCATTAGATCTGAACTTAGTTGGATTACCCCACCAAGTTTTTATTATATCGTGGTCGATTTTTTCATACTTAGTGCATTCCTCCTCCTCAAACTTCAATATAAATGATGAATTGTAGGTATATTTGGGCTTAGACGATAATTTATACATTATTTGAATATATTCATGTTGAAAAGAACCAACTGAGGTCTTTTGGTGATTGACGATGCTTCTTGTTTGGATGTCTACATGCTCTAGGGCCCAGCTTATCATATTGGTGTAAGGCATAAGTTTCGGCCAAGCAACAAATTTGTGTAATTCCGACTTAGTCAAATCTCTGAGCTTAACTCAAAATGTATCATCGTCTTCTTCCATTGAATCATCTAGACAAATAAAGATCTCATGCTCTAAAATGTCATACACATGCTTCCAAATTTTAGTGGCGTCTGTTAATCAGGCAGTAGTATTTGAAAGTATATTCGTGTTTGGGTTCGATTTGTTAGATGATGAATCATGTTTATTTCCTTCTTTTGCATGGAACCATGATTTTCAAAGAAAGAAGCTAATCCTTCTGTGAGAAGAAAAAACTTGTGAGCTTAGAATGCTTGAATATGAAACTCTCAAATTCTAATGGAAAAATGGTTCGAAATTTGAAATGTCTTTATTTATGAAAATATTAATATCTAGCTATCTTCTAATTAATCTACTGACAGAGTAATCATTTTTAAATCTGTCGAATTTATTACATGGTGTTCGCAATAATTATTTGAATCTTTAACCCTAGTCGCAATAGAGACCTCGATAAATGATAGAGATTGCTCGTTGATTTTGATCTGGTGACTGTTGAGTCTCATGCTTGTGCAGTTTTAATTTTGAATTGTTGTAGCGATGTAAGTGATTACACGAATATTTTCAGGGACAGGGCATGATTGATATATTAGATTTACAATATCCATATACTCCATGATCTCATCATAAAAAAATTTCACCCAGATGAAGGTAAACCAAATTTCACCAAGAGGAAAACCACTCAAGAATCAAGAAGCTGAAAATAATTTCAAGAGGCAGTTTTAGGGAATGAGTGAGAGAAATAAAAGATGATGAAGGAACCCATTGTCAAATTTGGCACTTTGGGGAATTAAAGAGTTTCTTGCAAACAGAGTTGTTTGACCATAGAAGCCTTGAGCACAGTCAGTTGATAAATGAAGGGGGAAACAAAGATTCATCCCATGTGTTTAAGTTTCAGTTTGTATTTCCTTCCTTATACTATTTGTGTTCTTGTAAAGCATCTCCTCCCACTTTTTTGTTTCTTGTATCATATCTTATTTATAAAATATCAAGCAACAATCCATTCACAATGTTCAGTGTTATTGTACGATGTTTGGTAATGACACTTAAGTAATTTCCTCTGAATGTATGACCATTTATTGTCATTTTCGTTTTGCGTTAAAATGATATGTAGAGGATACCTCCATGTGCTTGAATGTGTGAAGATGTTAACTATTTGAAGAATGCTTTTATTGATCTGCTTACAATTGTTAGAGTCGTTCACTTCTTAATTTTTTAGCACACTACTCATTTCACATAGCTACATGATTCATTCTTAGCAGCTCCCTATATGTTAATTTTGTTTTTCCTCTAATCCAAAATTTTTACCACATTTCAAGCTTGATTGTCTGAAAAAATTGTGGACAAATGTCTCTGATAATTGAGAGCATTTTTCAACTGAACTGATATTTTTTGAGGTTCTATAATTTTAGAAGAGGAAGAGAAAGAGAGCGAAAAAATTCTCAAATATTTCATAATTACCTTACTGCAAATATGGCCTTAATATTCATCCTGGTTCTTGGCCCCTGGGGTGCCTCAAAATTGTTCCAACAATAGCCCGGAAAATCTCAAGGGATAACACCCAAAATGGCATTGTTGTTAGGGACGTATGTTGAAGAAATCTTCCCTTGGGATATGGCATTGTAAGATATGAGACCTGACAGTGAATAGGCCTAAGGCACTTGGTTATTAATTTTTCACCTGGAAACTACACAGAAGGACAATATGGCCTCTATAAGAAGACACAACAGAAGCCACCATAATCATGACCAGGTTTCGATATATTCAGATCTAGAAGAGCTTGTGAGCTAGAGGAATGTTAGAGAGCGTCAAACTTCATTCTTCTTAGGTAACCCTTATCTTGAAATCTCTCCTTCCATTGCTCATAAAAATGATGAAACTATAGATCTGACTGATATACCTGAATATTCGCTTTTCGCTATTAAATTTCATGTAGAACCGTTAATAGACCTCCAAAATTCTCCTCTAGAATTTAACCAAGCAGTTAGTTATTCCCATCAACCCTTGTTGAAAATTATTGCTCCTCCTTTATCTTTTGAATCCCATAACATCATTCTGCAAAATTTCATGTTTGGCTTAGGTGGAGGAAGACTTGGGGAAAATTAACCTCCTCCCCCACCCCCTATAAATCCTTAGGCCGCTTCCATATTTCCCCCCTTAAATTTACCTCAAATTACCCACGACATCCCTCATATTTACATCAAATATCTGCCCAAATTTGATGGGGATAAAACATATTCAACTAAAGATCATACGCGTACTTTCTGAGACTTTACAAATGACTAGTTTTTAGAGAATGATGATGTCTTCATGAGAATGTTAGTCTAAATTCTAGGGGGGAGATGTTAGAAGATGGTTCAGAGAATTTCCTGTTGCCTCAATTGATAGTTGGCCAGCTCTAGAAGCTACCTTTATGAGACCGTGGGGTGAGAAAAGGGATATCCTATACTACCCGAATGAATTTGGCTCACTCAAGAAAAGGGCCAATGAAACTATTGATGATTTTAACATGAGGTTTAATAAGCTCTACAAAAATATCCTAGTAGATATAAAGCCATCACAAACTACAGCCAAAGTGACATATGTTGGGGTGTTTGATGTTGATTTTTCCATGACTTTGAGAGAAAGAAGATCCCTAACCCTGTTAGTAATGCAAGAGGAAGCAATAGACATAGAAGGAAACATTATTTCATCGAGAAAAACAAAGCAAACACAAGATCAAGAAGAAAAGAAAAAGGTTAGGGACGATTGTGGCACTTTTGATCCAGGTGGATATTAGTGGCCACCCACCTATTCCAATTGCCTCCTCTTGATAGTTTTAGTTCAACACGTTCTTATGTGCATATTTGTAATTCTGGGTTCTACACTTCTGGGGCTGTATGAATTCCTACAAATCTTCCAGGTGGATAATTGTGGCCTCCCACCTAATCCAACTGGATTATTTTGTATGTTTTCATGTCAGAACATCTTGTTGTACTTCCAGGGCCATTTTGGGTCCCTAAACAATGTTTTTTGGGATCGCCACATTCAAATTGTAGAGAAAGTTAGAGTCTGATGGTGTAATGTGTAGTTCTCTGAAATACCTTTCCAATGAGCTATCATGCACCTAAAACGGAGGTCGTATGCACACGTTATGACCCTGGGAAGTTGAGGTACTAACTTACCCATAGAGGCCCACATAACTTTTGGCGTTTCATCTCCTCGGGTTGGTTTTTTGGAATTCTAGTGTTTCAGAATTCATTAGTAATATTAAAAAGACCTCCGGAGTCTCATTGTAATGATTCTTATCATACTAATGCGCGTAGCAGCCACATCTCTTCTCGGAGATAGCTACCACCATTCGAGCAAGAGTTTTAGTTCTGCAATTTTATAGTTTCAACCTATTTCATTTATTCAATAGAAGATATTGTTCATTGGATATATGTGGTGTTCTTCATATTTCTATGTTTATTGTATTCAATATGTTAATCAATACATTTCGCTCCTAAATTTGGATCAGTGGTATCAGAGAAATCTTCTCTTCATTTGTTTTTCTTTGTGCATGTCCTCGACAAGATCTAGGTACAAGAAGTTGGGACTCGAACCAATCGAGTCGTTGCAAGATCAGTCGTGCCAAACCCGAAAAGAACCCATGGGGGACAAAAAGAAAGATGATGGAGCAGAAGATCCTTTTAAACTGTTGCTCGAGGAATCCCTCGTGTGAAAAATGAATGAAATGATGGATAACTTTGCGCAATTCCTTCGGTGGCTTCCCAAAGGAGAAGCATCTTCATCAAGCGGTCATGTAACCCCCTTCAAGTTACAAGTAAATTTTGATATTTAATTATTTGAAGGACTGATAGATACAGATGTTGTAGATAAATGGTTGAATCTGCTCGAAGGGTATTTTTCGGTCCACAATTTTTCTGATAGGGAAAATATTACTTTTGCACTCCTCAAGGTCGTCCCCCATGTTAAGGACTGGTGGGATACTTACTCAAAGAAGAGGACCATAGAGGAATCTTCAATATTTGTGGTTACCCCTACATGGGATTCCTTCCGAGATGCCATTAAAGAATAGTCCTACCTCGTTGGAAGCTACGAGGACCAGTACACTAGATGGACCACGCTGCCTCACGAAAGGGACCATATAGTACCAGATTTCACCAATAATTCCCATACCCTACGCACCAAATTGGATATCAAAGACTCTGAGCGACATCTGGTGCTCAAATACCGTGGTTGTTTTCATAGATACATTCAAATAGAAATGGAGTTTTTGGACATCACCTCCTTGGGTACGGCTTATAGATATGTTGTCAAGATCGAGCAAAAATTTAAGAAGAACAGGTGAGAGTTTGGATCTCCAAACACCTCACAGCCAAAGCAGGGAAAAGGTGGCCCCAACTCACATAGAAAGGGACAGAGAAAAGATGGCCACTCTCAAGACAAACAGTCCAAGCTGCAACATAAGAAGGGAAATGAAAAGACGGAGAAGGACATGGGAAAAAGGTGTGAATACCATAAAATCCCTTTGCACAACACTGATTAATTCCACTCCAAGCAGTCACTCGTGGTAGTGCTGAAGTAATCTAAGTCTGAGGCCGATTATGACTCCAAATTAAATCCAGAAGGAAGGAAGTGGATCATCGATGTTGAACCCATTTCTATTGTCACTACCACCAAATTCCATCCAAGTAAAACAGAAGAACCAGAGGAAAGGGAGTGCCTCTTTCACTCACAAATGTGGGTAAAGGGGACTCCGCTCCATTTCATTGTCAATAGAAAAAGTTAGAAGAACCTGATTTCAGCAAAAGTCGTCAAGCGATTGGACCTGTCGATGACACCACACCCGCAAACCTACACCATCAGCTGACTTGGCCAAGGAAGAGATATTTGTGTTAGCCAATAGTGTCATTTTCCCTACGGCATCAAGCCTTTCAAAGACGAGTTATTTTGTGATATTTCTCCCCTTGAATTTTGTGATGTTCTTTTAGGACAACCATATTTGTGGAAGCGTCATGTTGATTATGAGTCTAGACCCCAGAGTGTTATTATACAATTGTACAGGATACTAGAGGTAGCACCTCCTACCACTATTTCTTTAATTTCTGCTAAGAAATACAGTAAGTTCATTTCATAGATCGGGAAGTTCATCTTCTTTGTTATCCTACTCACATTAAGAAAAAGGTTGTTGCCACATACGTGGTCTCTACACAGAGCCTCTCTTTGCAGCAAAAGAAAGTGTATGGGATCATGGAAGAGTACAAAGACATCTTCTCCTCACCCACCAGGGTACCGACGCACTGCTAAGTCAAGCATTAAATTGATCTAACCCTCGATGCACCTCTACCTAATGGACCAATCTATCGTCGCTCGTTGATGGAAAATGATGAAATCAAGCATCAGATCCAAGAGTTTCTTTAAAAGGGCCACATCATACCCAACTACTCCCTTTGTGAAAGCCCGATTGTACTGGTGTGCAAGAAGGACAGGACCTGGTGACGTTGCCTTGATTACAGAGCATTAAACAAAATCAAAGTTAGCAATCGCTACCCAATTCCCAGGATTGATGACCTTCTTGAACAACTAAAGGGGGGAAATTTCTTCGGCAAGATTGACCTAAAGTCTATCTACCACTAGTTTCCCATCGAATCAATTGATGTATGGAAGACAACTTTCAAATCTAAAAAAGGTCTCTTCTAATGGTTGGTCATTCCCTTTTGCTTAACAAATGCACCAACCACTTTCATGAGGTTGATGGATGATGTATTGATAACCTTCACCGACTCTTTTTTTGTGGTATATTTGGATGACATCCTCATATTTAGCAGAACTTGGAAGGAGCACATGCAGCATATTCAGTAGGTTTTGAGCACTCTGCAGCAGTACAAGTTATATGACAACTTGGAAAAATGCTCCTTTGGCATGAACAAGGTCCAATACTTGGGCTACATTGTTGATGAGCATGGATTACATGTTGATCCAGCTAAGCTCCAAGTCATCCATGACTAGCCAACCCCGACCACATTAACCGAGATTTGAAGCTTCTTGGGACTGGCCAACTTCTACCAATGGTTTGTGTTGGGATTCTGCCATATTGCATGGGCCCTCAACCAAGTGACCAAGGGCGGTGGCAAGGAAAAGCTCGTGTGGGGGAAGGAACAACAATGATCATTTGATGATCTGAAGCATCGCTTGTGCTTAGCTCCAGTACTCTCCTTCCTCAATCTGCAACAATTGTTCAAGATTGAGACTGATGCATTTGACTATGTTGTAGGCGTATATCTCACTCGGCACGGTCATCCGGTGGCATACCATAGTGAAACACTCTAAGATATTGTCCGAAAATACCCCACCTATGAAAAGGAAATGTATTCCATTATACAATCTTGTTGTCAATGGAAAAATTACATTTTGGGAAAGGAGACGATCATACACAATGATCACAAGCCTATGCAGTTCATACAAACACAGGGGAAAATGCAGAACAAACGCCATCAGAAGTGGTCCACCTACCTGCAAAATTTCCATATGAACATCAAGTATAAGATAGGGAGCACCAATTGTGTCATTGACTGCCTCAGTTGACCTCCCGTGGTTGCACTCACCATTGTGCTACATTCCTGTGGACATGAGGCATTTGAGTGGCCCCAACTTTATCAGCAAGATCTGGACTTCGCCACCACCTATCAGCTCTTAGGTACATGCGCGAATGTCACCGATTTTCACATTTAGGATGGATTGTTATTCCATGTGGGCCATCTTTATGTCTTTGCAAGCGAGCGGGAAAATATTATTTGGGAAGCCCACTATAGTCGAATGGCATGCCATTTTGGCATGGAGAAAACTGTTGCCATCCTATAGAAACATTTTTATTGGCCAAAACTTTGATAGGACGTCAACAAGTATATCATATCTTGCACTTCCTATGCCATTTCCAAGCTAGCCATCAACAGGAAAGGCTTATACACCCCTCTTCCTACTCCCCATAAGCCTTAGGAATCCATATTAATGGATTACATGTCTAGCCTTTCATCCACCAACCAAGGAAATAATTATGTATTTGTGGTCGTTGATCAATTTTCGAATATGGCCATCCTCATAGCATACAAGAAGAATATCACAATGGAAGATATTGCCAAGCTATTCTTCGAACGAGTGTGGGTCCATTTTGGGATACCACAAACCATCATCTCTCACCCAGACAACAAATTCCTTAGCACATTTTCGTCGAGTCTCTGGTCACTGTTGGACACCAAGCTCACTAAATCCATTGCTTTCCACCCCCAAACAGACATCCAAACATAGGTCATCAATCAGATGATTATGCACATCCTACACATGTACAACTCTGAGCATCCACATACATGGGAAGAGAGTCTCCCCTATGTTTAGCATTGTTACAACAGGGCTCTCCATAACTCCACCGGCCATAGCCCATTTCAGATGGGGTTGGGATTCCAACCCTTGGGTCCCATTGATGTTACACTACCTCTTGAAACCACACAGACAAAATATTCCCATGCTCAGTCTGAGACTGACAAAGCCACCAGATTCATTGAGCGGATTCAGCACATCCAAGAACAGGTCCATAAGATTTTGCAGAAATCCAATGCTAAGTACAAGAAACGCCATGATCAACATAGGGTACCACACCAGTTTCAGGTTGGATACAAAGCCTAGTTACATTTTTAGAAGGATCATCTTACAGGGCCCCATCGAAATATCCCCCCCTTCGCTATGAGCCTTACACTATCACCAAGGTTGTGGGTAGTAATGCTTTTGAGCTCAACACTCCACCCTTCCTTGGCTTGCACCCAATATTCAATGTGGACCACCTTCGACCATATTTTCCACCATTATTGGACACTTTCGAGATCATTGAATAGTTGAAACCAACAAATATCAACCCTGACTACATGGAACAGGCATCCACTTATCATATTGTGGACACACAGGTCAAGGGAACTCGTTAGCAGAGGATCCACCTTTATCGGGTTGTCAAGGCAAGGAAACTCCTACACCAAGAAAAACGGCTCACTCGGGGCCAAATTCGGCAGAAGTTTCCTCACTTGATGGGGGAACTCAATGCAATGGAGACCATTGCTTCCTAAGGGGGGAGAACTGATCCAGGTGGATATTGGTGGCCACCCACCTATTCAAACTAGATCCTCTGGACAGTTTTAGTTCAACACGTTCTTTTGTATTTCTTTGTAATTGTGGGTTCTACACTTTCGAGGTTGTCTGAAGACCTAAACATCTTCCAAGTTGATACTAGTGGCCTCCCACCTAATCCAACTGGCTTATTTTGTATGTTTTCATGTCATCACATCTTGTTGTACTTCCAGGGTCGTTTTGGGGCCCTGAATAATGTTTTTTGGGCTTGCCACAGTCAAACTGTAGACATAGTCAGAGTTTAATAGCATAATGTGTATTTCTATGAAATACCTTTCCAATGGGCTATCACGCACCCTAAAATGGAGGTCGTATGCAAAATTTACGACCTTGAGAAGTTGAGATACCAACTTACCCATAGGGGCCCACATAACGTTTGGTGTTTCATCTCCTAAGGTTAGGTTTTTGGATGTCTAGGGTTTTGTCATTCATGAGTAATATTAAAAGGGCCTATAGAGCCTCATTGTAATCATTTTTCTCAGATGAATGTGCGTAGAAGTGACATCTTTTCTTAGAGATATCTACCACCATTCGAGCAAGTGTTTCAGTTCTGCATTTTTACAGTTTTATCCTATTTCATTTATTCAATAGATGATATTGTTCACTGGATATCTTTGTCGTTCTTTGTATCTCTGTGTTTTTTGTATTCATTCTATTAATCAATTCGTTCTGCTCCTAAATCTGGATCACCTTTTGATCCAAGTAGAGAACCCCAAGAAGCAAAGATAGACGAGATGTCTAGATTGATCAAGAATATGAAAAACAAAATCTCCAAATTTGAGATAGAACATAACAATACAAGCAATCCCCCAAGAGAGAGGAATAAGGAATCTTAACCCTAATCAGTTCAGAAGACCTCCTAATCCACATCTCATGAGAAGGGAGAGAAGAAATGAATAACAACCCATTCATCCCTCTGTAAAAACCAACAATGATAACAACTTTATTGAATAAGTAGTGGATGAGGGCTATGATGAATACACAGAATACATATTCCTACTTCAAGATGATAATGATTTCATACATCTAACTCAACATGACTATGAAGGGTCACTAAATCCTAAGAAATTGGTGATTAATTCTCAACACAACAAAGGTGCTTAGGTGGAGGAAGACCTGGGGAAAATTAACCTCCTCCACCACCCCTTGTAAATCCTTGGGTCACTTCCATATTTTGCCCATTAAATATGCCTCAAATTACCCATGCAATCCCTTAGAATTACATCAAATATCTTCCCAAATTTGTTGGGGATAAAACCTGTTCAACTGAAGAGCATATGAGTGTTTTTCGATAATTTACATATGACCAATTGGTAGAGCATGATGTTGTCTTCATGAGGATGTTTGTCCAAACTCTATGGGGATATGCTAGAAAATGGTTTAGAGAATTTCTTGTTGCCTCAATTGATAGTTGGCCAGCTCTAGAAGTTTCCTTTATGAGATAGTGGGGTGAGAAAAGGGATAGCCTATACTACCTGAATGAATTTGGCTCACTCAAGAAAAGGGCCAATGAAACTATTGATGATTTTAACAGGAGGTTTAATAAGTTCTACAACAAGATATTAGCAAATATAAATCCATCACAACCAATAGCCAAAGTGACATACGTTGGGGTGTTTGATGTTGATTTTTCCATGACTATGAGAGAAAGAAGATCCCCAACCCTGCTAGTAATGCAATAGGATTCAATAGAAATATAAGGAAACATTATTGCATCAATAAAAATGAAGAAAAAATAAGATCATGCAGAAAAGAGAAATGTCGAGGAAAATTGTGGCACTTATGATCCAAGTAGAGAACCCCAAGAAGCAAAGCTAGACGATATGTCTAGATTGATCAGGAATATGACAAACAAAATGTCCAAATTTGAGATAGAACATAACAATAGAAATAGAGTCCCCCAAGAGGGAGGAATAAGGAATCCTAACCCTAATCAGTTCAAAATACCTCTTAATCCACAGCTCATGAGAAGAGAGAGAAGAAATGAAGAACAACACTTTCAACCCCCTGTAAAAACCAACAATAATAAAAAAATTATTGAATAAGTAGTGGATGAGGGATATGATGAATACACAAAAGACATCTACCTACTTCAATATGATAATGATGCCATACATATAACTCAATATTACTATGAAGGTTCACTAAATCCTAAGAAATTGGTGCTTGATTCTCAGCACAACAAAGGAGCTTTATCCTCAGTTCAATGCATAATATTTGTTGATGCACTATAGGTTGAGCTGCATAAGAAGTATGATCTCTGGATTTGGTAGAAAGCGATTGTTGCAGATAGTCAACCTCAGGCTAAGAGAGTTTGTCTAAAGTTGTCCAAAGATAAATCTAAAGAGGTGCTAGACATCCCTAAGGTAGATGCAGTTTTGGAGCCTATAAAAAAGGAAAAATAAACAAACGAATTTGAGGAATCAATTTCATCTTTCAATATTGAACGTGATTTTTCCAAGATCAAGAATCATGTGCCTTTGGTGGAGCTATCTAAAAAACCCTCATATCATAAATAGATTGAGAAAATGATGTAGGTGAAGGGATCAACAAATCCTCCTAATACTTTGAATGTACAATATGAGTCCCCTACCATATTTGTTTTCCCTCATATTGATGACAAAGAGGAATCTATGGCACCCTTCTATGTGACCTTGAATATTCAAGATAAGATGATGCACAATTGTATGCTCAATTCTAGATCATCACATAATATTATACCCAAAGTAGTCATGGAAAAGTTGGGGTTAGAAATAACCAGACATATTATGACCTCTATTTTTTTGATTCCATAAAAGTGAAGTGTAACGGGATGATTAAAGACATGGTTGTCACCCTGGGCCAACTTCTTGTTAATAGAATTATGATGGACGTCGTGGTGGCTGATGTACCAAAACATTATGGCATGTTGTTATCCAAAACTTGGGCACGAAAATTGGGAGGCATTATGCATATGGATATGACTTGTGCCACTGTACCATTTTTTGGAGGGGAGCTCAGAAGGATGTACCAAGAGAGAATTTTTTCTTATGCGATCAGTGATCAGAACAATTCTATGAATCATCTCATATATGTTGTTGATTAAGATATGGTATATTGTATCCTATCTATAAATGAAGAAAAGAATGAAACCCCAATGCTAGCAGATCCTCTTGTAAGCCCCTTGGAAGAAGTGGATGGTATATGGAATTTGTTTTTTGATAGTGCGTGCTCAAAAGAAGGAGTTGAGGATGGTGTAGTACTCATCTCCCCTACCAAAAAATAAGTTCATTTTTCTTACGAACTTGAGATTGAGGCCACAAATAGCGTGGTTGAATATGAATCCTTGATCTTAGGCCTAGAGGAAACAAGAAATATGCAAATTACCAAGTTAACGGTGTTTGGAGATTTAGAGCTAGTTGTGAAGCAAGTAAAAGGTTCTTATCAAACAAGGCATCCAAGAATGAGGGCGTATAGAAATCAGGTATGGGATATGATTGAAAATTTTCATGTAGATTTTACTATTTATGTTGTTTTGAGAGAGTTTAATCATCCAACTGACTCCTTACCAGTAGCTTATAGTACCTTTAAAGTACCACCCACCACTCAATTTAAATATGAGATCGAGATGAGATACAAACCTTTTATTCCTGATAATATAAAATACTGGAAAGTTTTTGAAGATGATCAACAGATCAAAAAGATCATTGAACTGATAGATGAGTTTGTAAATACTCATATTGATTAATATGATGAAGAAGACACCGAACAAGAGATTTGGGAGGAGGCTAAAGAGATCCATAAATTTAGTAATTGTGTGGCTAAGCATAAAATTGTGTAGCTTAAGAATAACTTCATTCCAAAAGGACTGGTATCTTTAGAACAATTGTTGATAGAAATGATGTACCTGTCAAACTAACTTTCCTCCCCAAGTATGATAGCATTGAGGAATATAATATTGGGATTGAAAAATATCTTAAAAATACTAAGTTGTCCAAAAATATTCTCGATGATCATAGTGTTGATTAAGGTTGGTTGTCATTGATGTCAACCCTTGAAGAAAGCCCCATAGCACAAAGGTTTAGGTAATGGACCCAATATTGTTTGATGTAAATATGACTCATTATTGTTTTTTCATGGTTTATAGAGAGTAAATATGGATGAACTCCAAAGTGATCCCCTTATGGTGAAAGCCCTCACGGGAAGACGCTTTGTGGAGTAAGAGAACCCATGCTTAATTGTGGAATAATGAGATGAAGGAAAGTGAATTTGTCAAGGAAAATATCCTAGATGGATTGTGCTTGTCATGTAATTTTCGGTGGTATGTGGAACGTCACATAATTCCTCACGGTTAGAGAGTTATGGCCATGAGAAGTTGGAGACCCCAGGTTTGGGTAATGGACCCAAGTTTGTTTGATGGGTAATGGTATGAATTATGATATATTTTCAGATAATACTATTATATATTTATAGTACATGTCATGCCATTTTTTTGGTATGTATAATGTCACATAACTCCTCACGGTTTGAGAGTTATGGCCTTACGAAGTTGGAGGACCCTCATATGTCATCTAGAAGCCCCAAAAGGTCAAAGTAGTCAAAGTGGTTTAAGAGATTTTAAAAGGTAAATAAT
>ML780452.1:22401-46752 GCA_009831015.1 Picea engelmannii | reverse complement strand
TGAGTACATGGTTGAGACAAGTAGTTGATGAGTTGGCGCACATACATGAGGTGTATAGTTGATGATGTTGGTACATATTGATGAGTCATAGTTGATGAGTAGTTGACACATGATTGGTACATACTTGGTACATGGTTGGACACGCTTATTTATGGCACATGTTGATTACAGGTTGGTACATGGTTGATGCACTTGTTTATGGTACAGGTTGATTACAGGTTGAGGTACACGTTGATGCATGGTTGATGCATGGTTCAGATTTATTGGTACAGGTTTACAGCGGTTTATCTCACAGTGATAGTTTGGCAGTGGTTCCATCATTCTACTTCTACTTCAGGGTGGCAGGACAAGGCAAGGACAGGTGGTTGTAGCCACCTTCCGGTTGTAGCCGGAGAACATTGGGAGTTGTAGCCTCCTTCTGGTTGTAGCCAGAGAATTGAGGAGTTGGAGCTTCCCTCAAGTTGTAGCCTAAGAAACTAGGGGGTTGGAGCCTCCTTCCAATTGCAGTTGGAAAACAAAGGAAGTTTGTGCTTCCAATGAATGTAATTCTTCAAGACATATAAGAAAAAGCATTCTGTGGTTTTCTCCCGATTTGGATTTCCATGTAAAACACTGGTGTACTGTGTATGTGTGTGATTGTTTATTTCTTACTGCTCATTATTGGATAATAATTCTACATTGATATAACATTTGAAGAAAAAGGATTATAATTACGTTANCCCCCCCTCTCAGTAATCCAACACATAGGGCAACGTATTTGCAATTGTTTAAAGAGTACATAGATGTCTTTTCATGGAGATATGAGGACCTAAAAACTTATGATACCAATAGCATCCAACATCGAATACCCCTCAAGCCTAGTACTAAGTCTTTCAAGTAGAAGCTCAGGCGAGTTAATCCCCTTCTTTTTCCTACCATTGATAAAGAGGTGAGGAAATTATTAGATGCCTAGATTATTATTCCCTTAAAGTACTCAGAATGGATTGATAATTTAGTTCCAGTGAGAAATAAAAGTGGGGAAATAAAGCTATGTGTGGAATTCAGAAACCTAAATAAATGTTCATTAAAATATATCTACCCCCTAAGCAAGATGGATCATATACTACAAAAAGTAGTAGGGGGAAACATGATATCCATGATCGATGGTTTTTCAGGATACAACCAAGTGGCCATGGACCTAGATGACAGAGAGAAGAGAACCTTCACAACACCATGGGGAACTTTCATGTATGACATAATGCCTTTGTTGATTAATTGGGTTGGTTGTCATTGATGTCAACCCTTGAAGCAAGTCCAGTAGAAAATTCTTGTAGCCCCAACAGTATGATTAAGGGACTTCAGTTTGATTGATGTATAATGGTATGAATTTTAATATATTTTCAAGTTATACTATTATAGATGGATAGTACATGTCATGTCATTTCCGGTGATATGTTGAACGTCACATAATTCGTCATAGTTAGAGAGTTATGGCATGGTGAAGTAAAGAACCCTCATGAGTTATATAGAAGGTCAAAGAAGTCAAATTAATTCTAGAAGATCCTAGAACAAGTTGACTAGTCAAGTGGGTGAAATTAGGAGTTGGTCATGGGTTAAGTTGTTGCGATAAGAAAATAATTAAAAATAATTTAGATGAAACTAGAAGTGGAGAATTTATTATTTGTAGCAAAGTGAGTTAAAGGTGGACAAGTGGTTAGAAGTGGAAACTTGGTTAGAAGTGGGTTATTCGTAAAAGAAAGAAAGTGGGTTAAGTTGGTTAGAAGGTAACCCCTTGAGGAAGTTACATGGAAGTATAAATAAGACAGAAAGGCTCTCCCATTAGAGCCTACTGAATATCATTGAATATCGATTTTGTGAAAGGTTATTTGGGCAGGCATTATTGATAGATAAAAGTGAGGCAGAAAAATTACGGCTGGAAAAATGTGGCAGAAAAAGTGAGGAAAACAAATCGTGGCGGGAAAAGTGTTCCAAAAAAACGCGGCAGAAAAAGTGCGGAAGAAAAATTGCGGCAGAAAAAGTGCGACAGAAAAATCGTGGCATCAAAGTTGCAGGAGCAGAACACTACAAGAATAAAAAAGGTATGGTTTTCATATGTGTAGTGTTGAATTTATGAATCTGGTCGAGGGTTTTCCTTGTAAATTTGTTGGATGCCCTCTTGAAATTTTAAGGCTTGTTGTAAAGTTGATCTGAGGAAGATCTACTCAAGTTTAATATTGGTTCATGTTTGAGGGTTTTTGGTTGAGGTATTTTTCTGACATTATTGGTACATATAGAGGTTGTATAACATTGAGGTTCTAACACATGGTTTAAGGTACAAAATTGTGGTATAGCATTTGAGGCATATGCGATAAGATTAGATTGGTTGATGAGTATACAGTGACAGGTTTCTCAGTGACAGATTTGATAGAACAGGTTGTGATAATGACATATTCAATTTCTACATTTGGCACTTATATTTCAAGGTAGTTGGACGGGGCAAGGTGTAACATCCCTAACATCCAACTGGGTCGTGCCACGTAAAAAAAAATCAAACTGTATGCAAATTAAAACATATACACACAAAAACACTTGTGGAACTTTATATATAAAACACAAAACAGGTAAATACATTTTGTAATTACATAGATTCATATAGAAATAACAGTAAACATATACATGCACCATAGATAGGAAATGCCCATAAATATAAAGACAGGTATAAACCACACACAGGGAAAACCCATAAAAATAAACACATAAATAATAATGTAGCATATCATTTAACACACAATTGACAATTATCTTGGTAAGAATATCACCAATTGAGTGCAGACCTTCCATGAACCTCCCAGCCTTAGACCACGTTGCTCATCACTCTCAGCAGTGGGTCACCCTCGATCTAGGACTAAAATACACCCAGGCAAAGGGATTCCTAACCAGGATAATGTATCTCAAACAACAGGAAAGACTTCATCACAGATTTCAACTCAAACTAACAGTCTATAGTCCCTCATTCCCCACTTGTTTGTCCCACCTTAGGAAGTGTTCCCCTTCTCTACTCAATGATCCTTTGGCTGCCCCACTTCCTTTCCAAGCTTCAGCAATAGGCTGAACCGGAAGACTTAGATCCCTTTAGCTGAAGTTTAGCACCTTCGAGAATCAATTCTCAACAATTCTCTCACCTAGAGAGATTTTCTCATGGGCCTGACAACCTGGGTCTTCAATATCCCATGGGATTGACAACCCGATTCTTCAGTCCAACTTCCAAGCTAAATAGATATAGGTACAAGTACAAATAAGGGTATGGGTACAAGTACAGGAACAATGATAGTAACATAAAGGTACAGAGGACAACAGAATGAGTGAGTGAATGATGATGGAAGGAATGAATGATGAATCCATGGATCGGTAAATGAACTAGGTCCAAACTATATGTTTGCATGTTCTCAACTTGACACTTGTCATGTTGAGAGCTACTTTGGTCCACTTGTCCCCACCCTTAGAACTTAGGATAAAATAATTATCCAAACTTTATTCTTTAGGGAATATTAATATATTCTTTTTTGGCTTAAGCTTCCTAGCTTAGCCCTTTTCCTTAAGTTTTAGCCCCTCGTTTCCCTAACTAGTGGAGTTTAGTCCCCCATGCTCTTTTATCGTGGTTGGTCTACACGCAATGATGTACTATATTAATGATAAGACATATACAAAAATAGATTCACTGACCTTTAGCATTTAGACTCTCCGACATAATTCAATACATAAGCCTCCTAGCTTATAATAACTAGTTCACTAGCCTATACAACACAACATATACACAAATTCTCCCTAGCCTCAAAATTGCATGCACTTAAGTTTGTTATGCGTGGTATCTTGGAATGTGCACACTTCATCATTTTAGTGTGCAGTACATGTGCACACGATGCCATTGAAGGTGCATACAAAAATGATATCAAACAGCTAACTAGATTAACACATTTGCATTTACATTTACAGTTGGGTTCGACCTAGGGGTATTACAATCCCCTCCCATTATTTATGCATTGTTCTCAGTGCATTATGTACAAATATCAACAAGATTTCCAAAATCTTCAAAATGATGTGGGTATCATGTCTGCATTGCATCTTCATTCTCCCAAGTAGCATCCTCAGGACCGTCACAGGTCCATTGGACCTTTACAAGCCCTATGGCTCGATTTCGGAGTTGTTTGATTTTATGATCTAGAATGTGTACCAGATGTACTTGGAAAGAGCCTTCTTGCTCCACCTGAATCACATTCCAATCAATAACATGATTAGCATCAGGTATATATTTCTTAAGCAATAATACATGGAATACATTATGAATGGTCATTGATGAAGGAAATGTAATCATATAAGCTATTGGACCAATCATTTCTAGGATTTCAAACGGCCAACAATAGTGAGGTGCCAACTTTGAACAATTTCCCAACTTTAGGGAACTTTTGTTGGCCTTCACTTTCAAGAATACGTGGTCCCCCACTTTAAATTCCATGTGAATTATGCCCTTATCAACATAGTTTTTCTTCCTGTCTTGGGCAACCTTTAAATTTTGTTTTATTTTCAACATTTCCTCCTCCATTTCCCTGAGTAAATCTGGCCCAACTACTGCTCTATATGTTTGGTTATCCTAGCTTACCAGTGTGTTGCACCTTCTGCCATAAAATGCCTCAAATGGGCTCATCTTTAGAGATGTTTGGTACCCATTTTTATAAGCAAACTCTACTAAGTGTAGGTAGTCTTCCCATTTTGATGGTTTATCCATCACATACATCCTCAACATACCCTCAATCACTTTATTCACCCTCTCTATTTTTCCATCTGATTCTGGATGATAAGATGTACTAAAATTCAAATTTGTTCCAAATCTATTAAATAATCCCTTCCAAAAAATTTAGGTAAATTTTGGATCTCTGTCAA
Organism: Picea engelmannii; assembly: GCA_009831015.1. Classification (NCBI taxonomy): domain Eukaryota; kingdom Viridiplantae; phylum Streptophyta; class Pinopsida; order Pinales; family Pinaceae; genus Picea; species Picea engelmannii. Next base: position 41,835 of record ML780452.1, on the reverse strand, counting down.
ACACAATTTTCTTGGGTATACCATGTAATCGAGCAATTTCTCTCATATAAACATCAACAATGTTGGCTTCCTTGTGAGTGAGCTTTATTGGAATAAAATGGGCAGCTTTATTAAGCTTATCCACGATTATCATGATAGAATCATGTTGTTTGTTTGTTCTGGGCAGTTTGGTGATGAAATCCATTGTTACAACTTCCAAATTCCACTCAGGAATGGGTAATGGTTCTAGCAAACCAGTTGGGTGTCTATGCTCATCCTTTATCTATTGATGTTCCAAACATTTAGTAATAAAATCATCAACTTCTTTCTTCATGTCTGGCCAATAAAATGTTGCTAGAACCTGGGTTGCTCTTAACAGTTGCAATAGTTTTTTGATAACTTGGGTGCCCAACATAAGGTACATTATGCATTTATATCAATATCAGATTTTTCAATTCATGAAAATTTGATATATAAATTATGCCCCTATATATGAGAATTTCATCATTTTCTAGCTTATAGTCTTCAATTTTCTGCTGCAAAATACCTTGTTGTAATTTTGCCATTAAATCTTTGTATTGCAAATCTGATTTTCCAGCCTCCAAAATTTTGTCTTTCAAATCTGATTGGTACATTATAATGGTTGTAACATGCAACTCATGCACTCTTTTGTTGAGTGCATCTGCCACTTTGTTCTATTTCCCCTTGATATGCTTTATATCAAATTCATATTCACTGAGAAATTTTATCCATCTTCTTTGCCTAGCATTTAGAGTTGACTGATCAAATAAATATTTTAGATCATTGTGGTTTGTCCTCAGCTCAAACCTTTTCCCCATGAGGTAGTGCCCCCACTTCCTCAAGGCATGCACTATGGCTACCAACTCCAAATCATGAGTGCCATAGTGTGTTTCATGCTCCTTCAACTTCCTTGATTCATAACATACAACAAACCCATTTTGACCGAGGACTCCATCAAGTTCTTCTTTACATGCATCAGTGCATACAATGAATTCTTCATTTGGATCTGCAATCCTTAGTGTTGGAAACTCTTTTCACAATCCAATGTCCACCAAAACTTCACACCCTTCTTTTGCAAGGAAGTGATTGGGTGTGCAATCTTTGAGAATCCTTCAATAAATATTTTATAGTATCCTGCAAGGCCCATGAATGATATGACCTATGTCACATTCTTTGGTGTTGACCATCCTCTAATGCCTTCTATTTTCTTAGGATCCACTATTATCCCATCCTCTGAAATGATATGTCCCAAATAATGAATTTGCTTCTGATAAAATGAGCATTTTCTCAATTTGGCATACAACTGATGCCCCCTTAATACTTGCAATACCATCCTCAAATCTTTTTCATGCTCTTCCTTTGACTTAGAATAGATAAGAATGTCATCTAAAAATACAATGAAAAACTTATCTAAGTATTCTCTAAAAATACCATTCATTAAACACATGAAAACAACTGGTGCATTTGATAATCCAAAGGGCACCATTGTCAACTCATAATGACCATACAATGAAAAACTTATCTAAGTATTCTCTGAAAATACCATTCATTAAAAAACTTATAATAATACACATGATAATACAATGAAAAACTTATCTAAGTATTCTCTGAAAATACCATTCATTAAACACATGAAAACCACTGGTGCATTTGATAATCCAAAGGGCACCATTGTCAACTCATAATGACCATACCTTATTCTGAAAGCAGTCTTGTTGATGTATTCTTCTTTAATTCTTACTTGATAATAACCTAACCTAAGATCAATCTTGGAGAATATTTTTGCAGCTTTCAACTGATCAAAGAGGTCATCGATCCTTGGAAAATGATACTTATTCTTCACAGTTACCTTCTTCAACTTCCTAAAGTTAATGCAAAGTCTCAATGTTCCATCATTTTTCTTCACAAATAAAAATGGAGCACCCCAAGATGAAACACTTGGGCATACATACCCCTTCTTCAGAAGCTCTTCAAGTTGCATTTGCAACTCCTTCAATTCTGGTGTACTCATCCTGTAAGGAATCTTGGATACTGGAGCTACTCCAAGCATCAAATTTATGGAGAAATCAATGTCTCTTTTAGGGGGTAATCTTTGTATTTCCTTAAACACATGTTCAAAATCTTTTAGGACTGCATAATCTTCAATATTTGACACCTTATCTTTAGGTGTCTCTTCCATATGAGTTGCAAATATTTGACACCCTTTTCTGTAACATTTATTCAGCTGCAATGCTGAAATTTCTCTCATGGTTATTGCCCTGGGAATTCCCTGCACTGTTCTTAGGTTCCCTTCCTCATCCAAGCAAGTAAATTCCTTGTTATGAAAATCTAGGATAGCATGATGTTGGTTCAACCAATCCATCCCAATTAGACAGTCATAGGAACCTAAAGGAAATATGTTCAAATCTTCCCCGGTGTTCAGTCCATTCATGTCCATAAGACAGGACTTAACCATCTCATTAACTTTTATTTTGGCTTCGGTAGCCAGCTGCATCAACCAAGATTTATATGCTTGCTTCTTGTCAAATGCAAACTTTCCACCATCTTAGGATCTATATAACTCTGAATAGCTCCTAAATCAATTAAAATAACAATGGTTTGGTTCTTGATCATACATTCCACTTCAATCATATGTGACTGATACTTTACTTGTTTGTTGTCCAGGGATGCATAGATCCTTGGTACATTTTTTCCCATGTCCTCCATTGTTTCATCGTGTTGTACATTGTGAACAATCCTCTCTTTTTCACCTCTCTGAGGACAATCTCTAAACATATGATATTCTTTACAACCCCAACATTGAATATGTGCTTGTCTTGGCCTTTGACCCCCTGTCTCCATCACTCTGGGTTCTTTGGAAGTTGGTTTTCCCTGAGGATTATTTCTCAAGAATGGTGGATTAGTCCCCATATTCCTTTGATCCATATTGAATTTCTTCTTGGTTTCCCAATATTTTTGAAAAGTTGGCTTTTTTTGTTGATCATATATGAATTTAGCTTGCCTTATGGTCTCCTCCAATGTCTTGGGATCATCATATTGTATTGTGTCATTGATGAATGATGGGAATCTAATCAAATACCTATGAATCATAACTGTCTCATCCTTGATGAAATAAATATACTTCAGCAGTTCTAAAAACCTTCTTTCATATTCATATATGGTCATACTCCCAAGAAGGAGTTCAAATAACTCATTCATTTTCTTGTCATAGTATCTCTTAGTAAAGTATTTTTTTTTTAAATACTTCTTGATTTCCCTCCAAGTAAAATTTTTCTCTTTAATGTGTTTCACCTGCACAAGTTGATCCCACCACATGGGTGCCTTTCCCTTGAGTTGATAGATGAAAATTCTTCCTTCTACATGAGAAGAATAATTATGCAATTGAAAATACTTTCTCATGCCCAACAACCATGTCTTTGCATCTTCATCCTTCTTGTTCTCACCATCAAATGTAGGAGGTTTTATTTTGTTCATATCTCCTCGTAGATCATCCATACCAGACCTCTTATGCTTCCTGACAGGGGATGGACTTGCGTTGTTATGTGCTCTCTTATTGGAATGCCTCAGGGAGTGATGGTAATGTCTGCCAACACTTCGTGTTCTTATTTTCTCATCAGGAGACCTATGACTTCCTAATTTTCTTTAGCCACTCTCATTATCTAATTTATTTTCTATTCCATTAAAGCTCTGCATTAACTTCATGTTGAATTCCTATTGTTTCTCCTTGGCTCTCCTAAGTATTTCATTATAAGCTTTATGGCTTTGTACATCCTTCTACAAATTTTTAATGGTCTCTACCATATTGATGTTTTCATCCCTTCCTTCTCCATGTCCATTGGAGTTTGTTCTTTCAATGCCCATATGGACATCCATCCCTCTTATTAGCACAAAAAATTGCAGTAACAAATTTGGTCATTTCGCAACACTCTTGTTCTTGCTATTTGTATTGTTCAAAAATTGGTGATTTTGTAGCACTTTTGGATTTCATAGCGCCAAGAGTTCCTTGGTCATTCATAAGCGCCCACTTGCCAATATTGGTGCTAGCTTACAAGATTGACATATGAGAAAAATAAAGGCTTGATCTCCTTCAAAATAGGTTAAATTCATGATGGGCTCTACCAATTTCTCATGATTGTGTCACAGTGGCGCTGCCAAATCCACATAGCTAAATTTATGAAGGACGCTTCTGCCAGTTTTGAGTGACTAACTTAAAACTTGTGTTATGAACAAATGGGAAGGTATTTTTGAAAACTGGAGAAGGTTTTTTTTCATCACATACCAAATAAAAAAACCTGCTCTCAGGTTTTTAAAATGTGTTATGGTTAGAGAGATATTATACATAGAAGTGGTGCTACAGAATGTGTTATGAAAACTCTGTTCTAGATTGTTGAACTGATATTTTTGACTAGCTGACTTCCAGGAGAATTTCTGAGTGAAAAAGGATGAATTTTAAAACTATGAAGGAGGTTATTCTCAAGGATGGACCCATGAACATTAACCTCTTTCATTTTTCACACAGGTGTCACGGATTGGGAGATTCGAAATAATCTTTGAGCCCTATTTTTCAGTTTTCGTGGTTTCATGTTTGAGACATGTTTTTGTGACACCTATTGCAGCCAGCTGGAGATGAATTTAACGAAAATGAGAGAGGTGTTTCTTCATAACAAGCTTATATACAAAAATAGTTCTCATATTTTACACATCTGTTATGGTTTGAGATTTACAAGTGGCATTTTGAAGCCTATTTTTCAGAATTTTGCCTCCTGAAAAGCAGGAAATCGGTTAAAACGTGTCATTTTTTGTTTGTAGTTGTTTATATTTTGGGTAAGGGGTTGGAGTTTGAATGGGTGATTTTGAAAGGACCTATATAGATATATATTCATTGTACAATAGGGTAGGGGGGTTGGATTTATTATCCAAGAGAGATGAGAAAGTTGTAGGAGGCACTTTGCCTGCGATCATTGTAACCCTGAGGTGCTTTTGTTTTTGTAAACATTTATGTTATTGAAGGTTCATGATATCTGTGTTATCAGATTCTATCTCTTGTTTTATTTTCCAATTTGTCTTCTTAATTTAATGAATTATACACCTTGAGGATCATGGTTACCTTTGATTAATGGATTCTTGAGCATCTGAGGATCTGATGTATTTTTCCTATTAGTCATTGTTTACATTCAAGTACCTTGAATTCATTTATGCAGAGAGGATCTATGCCTTATAAATGTTCTTCTTTGTGTTATATTTTTATTCCTCTATTCAATAAACCTTTATCTGATATACAGATTGATTACATTTAATGAGCAAGGTGTTTGCTTGACTCCATAGCCCAATGGTCCATCATTGATTTACAGCAGCTTACTATCCTTCCCCTTCCTTGTTTTATTTTTATTAATCCACAAAACCAATCAAGTATGTTTATTTCTATGTTACCAAGATTACTCTCATTTGTAGTCTAGGAGTGACTCTTGGAGTGATAACACCTATGATCTCATCTTTCTGGCTGTAAGCCCTCTGTGCATATTCCATTTCTCTACACTATGTTTTGATCCTAATATGATCTAGTTGTTGTTAACTCTGCAAAATGTGCAGCCAACAGAACTTTGTCAGGCTAACCGATTCAACAATTTCATGAAAATATGAACCATTATGGTTCAATAATGCATAAGAATTATTTATTCTAATTTCCTGAAAATTGAATGCCTAGATCAATTTTTTGGGTGAATAATTGTAATATACTAGATATAAAAAGTATGCAGAATAGAAATAAAATGCTATAAATGGAAGAATAACAACAATATAACCAGAAAAATCACCACAATAACATTGAAATGATATAAGAATAACAACAGAAATAACACTTTGATTCTGAAAGCAATGTTCATGGGCCTCTTCAAGGGGGAAACCTCCAGTTGAGCAGAGCTCTATTACAATAATATCCAAGATAGGGTTCTCATACCCTCGACTCCTATTTATACTAAATATGTCTATCAAAGGAAGCATCTAGAGGAAGATCCTTCTAGAAGCGGAAGCTTCTATTAGGTCTTCTTACATTTGACTTATTCTATTTTACTACAAAGCCTTATTAATATTGACCTTTATTACATCTGAATAAATTGTTCTACCTATGTGTGGGTTAGGACCCTAACATATCCTCCCCCTTAAAAACAGCCTTGTCCTCAAGGCTTGAGATGTGGAAATTGCTGCAGAATGCTAGTTGGTTCCCAAGTGGCATATGCTGGAGTTGTATCTTTCCACTGGACTAACACTTCCTTGACGGTTCTCTAACACAGGTGATGCTCACGTTGGTCCAAAATTGATTTTGGATGTTTCCAAATGGATCCTTCTTCGGCTAACTCGGGAAGGTTGGTTTGAATTTGGCACTTAGTTCCAATCACCTTCTTTAAGCATGAAACATGAAAAACAGGATGTAGCTTTGAATGACTGGGCAAAGCTAACTGATAGGCTACTTGTCCCACACACTTGAGAACGGTATAAGGACCATAAAATTTGGGCGCTAGCTTCTGACAATGCTCGGCCTTGAGGGAAGTTTGCTTGTAAGGTTGCAATCGAAGAAACACCTAATACCCTTCAGCAAATTGATGTTCAGATCGACCTTGATATGCTTGTTGATTCATGTGATTCTATGCCATGACCAAATTCTCTTTGAGGGTACAGAGAATAGCCTCTCGAACTATAAGTGTTTGGTCAACCGCCTGGACCTTCGAGACACCAAGTAAGTATGAGAGAACTGAAGATGGATTTTTTCCATATACTGATTCAAAAGGAGTCATGCATGTAGTTGTATGGTATGAAGTTTTGTACCACCATTCAGCTAGGGGTAACCATTGAGCCCACTGATTTTTCTTTTCCGAGGAAAAACACCTCAAATATGTTTCCAAACACTTGTTGACAACTTTCATTTGACCATCAATCTGGGGATGATAAGTTGTGTTGAGATGCAATCGGGTGCCTTGTAGCTTGAACAGTTCTTGCCAAAAATTTCTTGTGAAAGTTGGGTCGCGATCAGAAACAATAGAGTGTGGCATGCTATGAATCTTGAAGACCTGATCCATGAAAATTTGAGCCACCGTGGATGTTGTAAATGGGTGTTGAAGAGCACAGAAATGAGAATACCTGGAAAGGTGATCAACAACCACCATGATGATTGGTTTATTTCTCGATTTGGGTAGCCAGTAATAAAATCCATAGAGATATCCTTCCAAATAGCAGGTGGAATCGGAAGCGGTTGTAGTGTGCTCGAATATTTGACTATTTATCCCTTGTGCATTGACACACATCACATTCAGTGAAAAATTATGAATGTCCTGTTTTATACCATCCCAGAAAAAAAGAACGTTTGACCCTGTCATAGGTTTTGGTCAACCTGGAGTGCCCCGTTGTGGGTGTAGCATGAAGCTCAGAAAGTACCGTGGATTCAATCTTTGATTGTTTACTTAAATACAAATGGCCTTTGTATCGACACTCATCATGGAGCCAAGAGTACCCTGGGTAAGCTGGAGAATTGGACTGCAATTGTTGGATCAGATGCAAACTTTTAGGATCTTGTAGTCATTCCTGGCGAACGACTTGGAGCCAATCTGGTACAATGAAGGAAAGAGAAAAAAGGGATCCGTCATCTTCATATTTTCGGGAAAGTGCATCCACAACCACATTGTCTTTTCCTTTCTTGTAAATGATCTCATAATCATATCCAAAGAGCTTAGTCACCCATTTTTGTTGCTCCAGGGAGGAAATGAGTTGTTCCAGAAAATACTTGAGGCTTTGATGGTCTGTCTTAATTTGGAAACGTTGCCCCAATAGATAAGGGCGCCACAGATCAATGGCATGCAAAATAGCCAACATTTCCTTTTCATAGATTGATTTGCCCAGATTTATTTCAAATAGTTTCTTGCTAGTAAAGGCCAAAGGCCGATCCTCTTGCATAAGGATAGCACCAATTCCTTTCCCTAAGGCATCACATTCCAAGACAAAGGTCTTTGTGAAATCAGGAAGGGCCAGGACTGGAGTGGTGCACATGGCCATATTCAAGGTTTGAAAATCTTGAGCAGTAGCTGGAGTCCAAGTGAAAGAGTTCTTTTTTAGGAGAGCAGTAAGATGTGCTGCAATCTTTCCATAATTCTTAACAAACTTGCGATAATACCCTGTTAAGCCCAGAAATCCATGCAATCTTTTGAGATTCTTTGGGTGAGGCCAGTCTTGCATAGCTTCAATCTTTTTAGGATCCACCTTGAAGCCATCCATTCCAACCAGATGACCCAAGTATTCTACTTCTGAGGCTCCAAAAGCACATTTAGACTGTTTCAGGAAAAGTTAGTGCTGAGAGAGTAGATGGAGAACTCGATCCACATGAGCAAGATGGTATGTCTAGGTTTTTCTATAGATGTGGATATCATCAAAGAAAACTAAGACAAAATGACAGAGAAAAGGACGGAAGACATGATTCATGAGGCTTTGGAAGGTGGAGGGGGCATTACACAAGCCAAAGGGAATGACCAAAAACTCATAGTGGCCCTCATGATTTCTAAAGGAAGTCTTGGGAATGTTTGCTTCTTTCATACGTATCTAGTGGTAGCCCGAACGAAGATCAAGTTTAGTAAAGAATTGGACGCCACTCAATTCAACCAGGAGGTCATCAATGACAGGAATGGGAAATTTGTCTTTAATGGTAAGTTTTTTGAGGGCATGGAAGTCTTGACACATTCGCTAAGAACCTTCTTTCTTTGGGACCATGACCATAGGAGAAGTGTAGGGGCTCGTACTAGGGTGGATAATGCCTGCATTAAGGAGTTCCTGGACCATTTTCTCAATTTCATTTTTTTGGGAAAAGGGGTGATGATACAGACGAATATTGGGAGGAAGGCTTCTGGGTACAAGGGGAATGGAATGATCATGAACACCACGGGAAGGAGGGAGTCCTTAGGGAGTGGAAAAGACCACTTTATGTTTATAAAGTATGTCTTGGAGTTCTTACGACACCGAGGGTGTCTTTGTTTCTTGTATGGCATGGAGTTGGGAAATAACACCAGAATGACCTTTTTTGAGCATCTTTTCCATGCGATGGGAACTAATGATCTCAGGTGAACCGACAGTGATTCCTTGGAACTTATATGGGTGGCCCTCCTGGTCGAATTGCATGGTTAATTCCTTAAAATCCATGAGAATGGGACCCAAATTCCTTAGCCAGTATGCACCCAACACAATGTCACAGTCACCCATTTTGATAGAAAACATATGATATTTCAGGTGGTAGTCACCAATTTGGAGACACACATTTTCACAACGCCCTCCACATTCATGGAGCCACCATTGGCAATCATGATTTGGAAATTATTGACGACATGGATGTAGAAATTAGTTTCTTGGGAAATTTGATGATGAATAAAATTATGGGTGCTTCCAATATCAACCAGAATGATGAAATTTCGATGCTTGATGTAATCGATTAGCTTGAGGGTTTGGGGAGAAGAGAAGCTAATGAGTGCATTGAGGTAAATGACAGGTTCCACTTCGGTAGGGTCTGAGGGAGGGGTTATGTCAGTGGTTTCAGGTGACTCAGACACAAGCGGAGTTTCAACATCCTCTTCTGAAATATCCTCAGAGATGGCCATAAAAATCTTTTGTTCCTTACACTTGTGGCTCGAGAAATATTTTTCATCACAATTATAACAAATGCCTTTGAGTTGGCATTCATCCATTTTATCCCTGGTCAATTTTTGGATCTTTAGTGGAGAGGAGGGAGTAGTGGGATTTATTGGTTTAGGACGAGGGATAAAGGAGGGTTTTCAGTTTTGATAAAATACAACCTTTTGTGATTCTTTATCTATTTTAGCAGCCTCCACCCAACTCTGAGGTAGAGCCATGAGGACATGGACCTGAATCTCATCCTTGAGGCCACTGATAAAACACTCTCGGAAAAAGGAATCAGACATGCCCTCTGTCCGAAAATCCAGGTGCTCAAAGGAAGCTATAAAGTCTTCCACTGTTCCTGATTGTTTCAACTTTTTCAAACAACCCAAATGGTTGCTGTCAGTGTCAAAGCATTCATAAAACTCTACCACAAAGTGTATCCAAGCAATATACCCTTGACGAGAAGTTTTTCTCCATTTCCACCATTGCCAACGTTCTTGATCTAGATGGAGAACACCATACCGGAGTTTGGCCAAGTCATTTGTAATGCTGTATAAAGAGAAATAATGTTCCATTTGGGTTACCCAACCAGTGGGGTCTGAGCCATCAAATTTGGTCACATCCACCCGTGGAAGGCGTAGGTCACATTGAAAGTGATGGTGCTGAAAGTTATGGGAATGAGAGGAATGTTCACCTTCAGTATGTGGAGGTGAGTCGGAGGAAGGGTTATCTATAGGGATATGAAGCTTGGTGCGGAGTGAAGAAAAGACAAATTCAAGTTGGGTGGTCATGTCTTGTTTGATTTCCTCCATTGAGGACTATATGGTTGTATTGATGGTGACAACATTGGCACTGAGTTGTTTCACTTCTTGTTGGGTCTCAGTGAGACTAGATTGCAAGTTATTGAAACGAGCTTCTAAGTCTTGGCTACGGGTATGGGCCATGAGGACGAGGGAACCGAAAAGGGGTGGGTGGGGTCAAATTTTTTTCCGAAAAATTATATGTATGAATGTGATAAGGGCGAAGAGATGAATCCAATGGAATAGGTCTCAAATAATGGTGAAACAATTTCCAGACTTTATACTTCGGTCTGAAGAATACTGCAGTGATGAAATGCCCAAATGCTTAACAAGGAAGAAATGTGTAGCGATTTGGAAACCCAAACACAGTTGCACGACAATAGATCTTGTCTGTTTGAATTTGTTTATGTTTTTTTCCCCAAGGGTTAGGTATTCAAGGGTTCTACAGACAAGGGTTTTCCCTGTGCTATATCTCTATGATATACATGCGGGGTCCAACAGTAGTACTCGGCCCAATATCTCAGGGCACTAACTAAGGAGTATAGACCATACCCTTAGCCATACTACATGACTACCCAGGTACTAGAGAGTATCTTCCCAAGTGTTTTTCTCGATGGCACTATAACAGTTAGACAACCAATCGGTTTATCTAAAGAGGGCTTCAGGTAATCTAGGTCGATTCATACACACATGTTGTCTGATGCGCTACCACTCGAAAGGGTACCAACAGGGGTTACAAGGGTGGCCAAAAGATGTGTGCTTAAGTACAACTTATATTTCCTGTGTGTATGAATCCCTCAACCATGGTTTTATGCGAGTAACGACAGATCTTTGTGGCTTAAAGACGCCGGAATACGTCTCTACCCTGGAAAAAAAAAATTAATCCACAATTTCTGCTGAGGAAAGTGCTCTGGTACCACTTGTAATATACCAGATATAAAACGTATGCAGAATAGAAATAAAATGATAGAAATGGAAAAATAACAACAATATAACCAGAACAATCACCACAATATCACTGAAATGATATAAGAATAACAATAGAAATAGCACTTTGATTCTGAAAGCAATGTTCATGGGCCTCTTCAAGGGGGCCACCTCGAGTTGAGCAGAGATCTATTACAATAATATCCAATCTATGGTTCTCATACCCTCAACTCCTATTTATACTAAATATGTCTATCAAAAGAAGAATCTAGAGGAACATCCTTCTAGAAGCGGAAGCTTCTATTAGGTCTTCTTACATTCGACTTATTCTATTTTATTGAAAAGCCTTATTAATATTGACCTTTATTACATATGACTATATTGTTCTAACTATGTGCAGGTTAGGACCCTAACAATAATTATATTCTATTATCCAATACCTTTCCAACGCTTGCTTCTGTGCTCAATTCTGATTCTTGAGCAGAAAGTTATGATTATTTGAAAATTGTCCATTAATTTTTCTGTTCACTCTTCAACTTGGAGCAATTCTGCATTGTAATTATGCATTTTTGCACCTAATCCATTGTATTTTTCATAGGATCTCAATTGTGGTTCTTCATATACATATTTTTGACAGTCTGTCCAAGTTTCACCTCTTTCTGGGTTCTGGGCTGCTAGTTACAACCCGTTGAAGTTCTAGGCCAATTAGTGTTTTTGATCTGGAATGTTACAGGTACCTTCTTTGCCATCTTAAACATTTTTAACATGCCCAGAATTTTAATGCATCTCTAGAAATATTTTCTATGGTTCAATAGTTTTTCATAGACTACTCCTATGCCTCAATCTAATTCCAAAGCAGAAAGTTATGGCCCTTTGAAGTTAGTTGGGTCTTAAAATTTACACTCCATTGTTTGTCTTGTAACTTCCTTATAAAATCTTTGTTTGACAAATGATTTACACCATTAGAAAGATCTCTTCGGGCTCTTTCATTTGGGCTACAGGGACATAGTGTACCTTTTTAAAAATCGTTGTTTAGGGCCTCAAAAACATGTTGCAAAAAGATGACCTTCAAACAGTATAAAATGTCGTAGAAACTCATTGGTTTTTTGTTGTTGTACACAATCCAAATGACTCTGCAAGAACAAATTTGAACATGTACACCCATATTTAGCATGCGCAGCAACACCTTAAGGTAATGCATGTTTCACGCACCTATCACCAATGTGGATCACTTCTCTGTCGCGACAATAATTGGTACGTATTACTTTTGTATCACATGCCAATATCCATCGCGCACAATTTTGGTTCATCCACTAATACCTGTTGCGTGCAATTTTTGTGTCGCACGCTAATATTTCACATGCATTTTACTCTATGCGCTACACCATGAAAAATTTTCATACGCCCCCACCGCATACTCGTACTCCACACGCACCATTAACTAAATTGTCACGCGGCAACATATACCCACATTGCCCGCACACCAACAAAATTCATCTGTGCTTTGTCAATACTGCGCAATATGTCAGTATGACACATGTGCCACTCAATCCCCACTGTGTAATTCTAAATTTAGTGTGCACACCCGTGGGTCAATATTTTTCGCGCAGCGCCAAATTTTAGCGTGTGCACCTGCACACCAATATTTTTCGCGCAATGCCACTTTGCACTACACAACACCAAATTTTAGCATGCACACCCGCACGCCAATATTTTTCCGCACAATTCCACTCTACACCATGCAGCGCCAAATTTTACTGTGTGCACTCAGACGCCAAAATTGTTCCACGCAATGCCACTCTACACCACGCAGCACCAAATTTTAGCGCGTGCACTTGAACTCCAATATTTTTCCACGCAATGTCACTCTGCACCGTGCAACACCAAAGTTTAGAGCTCGTGCCCTCGTGCCAATATTTTTCCACATATCAAAATATTTTCAATGCTCATCATACATTTTTAGTGCACCCACCTACACACATTTATTTTTATGCGCAACAATTCCTCGTGAATTCTGCTGCAGAAATTGGGGCTTTTTCCTAACTTTTTCTCAATTTTCACCATAGACATTCTGCAACTATGAAATTTGTTCAATTTCACCCTGATAACATGAATTCAACCTCTGCGACAACAAATCGTTGTTGGTTGACATTTCTGGAATGAATTTTTCCCAAACTCATTTCACAAATTGAAAATTTTAAATCAAATAATCTCGCTCCATCTGTCATGGCTTCCCTGTAACTTCAAATTCGACCAATTCCAAGTCTGAATTTGATACAACAAATATTAAATCAATTATATCTCACCACTTGGCCAAATTTCTCAATTTTCCCATGAATTTAACAACAACAATTGGGGATTTTGCCCAATTCCACACCATTGCTTCTAATTTTTACCATGGACGCTCTGTAACTTGAAATTTGGCCACTTTGAAATCAATTCTCTATGGAATTTCACTTCAACTCAACTTGTTCGGCCCATCTAGGATCAGTGTTGAAAACTAGATCTCTAGTACCATATTGTAACATCCCCAACATCCAACTGGGCTATGCCACGTAAAAAAATTCGAACTGTATGCAAATTAAAACATAAACACACAAAAACTCTTGCAAAACTTTATATATAAAAATAAAAACATGTAAATACATTTTTTAAACGCACAAATTCATACAGAAATAACAGTAAACATATACATGCAACATACATAGGAAATTCCCATAAATATAAACACAGGTATAAACCACACACAGGGAAAACCCATAAAAATAAACACATAAATAATAATGTAGTATGTAATTTAATACACAATTGACACTTATCTTGGTAAGAATATCACCAACTGCGTGCAGACCTTCCATGAACCTCCCAGCCTTAGACCACATTGCTCATCACACTCAGCAGTGGGTCACCTCCGAGTTGGGACTAAACTCCACCCAGGTAAAGGGATTCCTAACCAGGATAATGTATCTTAGACAAGAGGAAAAACTATGTCACAGGTGCCAAATCAAACTAACAGCCTACACTTCCTCATTCCCCACATGTCTGTCCCACTCTAGGAAGTGTGTCCCTTCTCTGCTCAACAGTCATTCGGTTGTCCCACTTCCTTTCTAGGATTCAGCAATAGGCCGGACAGGAAGTCTCATAGGCCTGTAGTTGTAGTTTAGCACCTTCTGGAATCAATTTCCATCAATTCTCTCACCTATAGATATTTTCTCACGGGCCTCATGACCCACCTCTTCAATATCCCATGGGCTTGACAACTTGCTTCTTCATTCCAACTCCCAAGCTAACCAGGTATAGGTACAGGTACAGATACAGGTATGGGTACAAGTACAGGAACATTGATAGTAATAGAAAGGTACAGAGGAAAGTTGAATGAGTGAGAGAATGATGATGGAAGGAAGGAATGATGAATCCATGGATCGACAAATGAACTAGGTCCAAACTATATGTATGCATGTTCCCAAATTGACACTTGTCATGTTGAGAGCTACTTTAGTCCTCTTGTTGTCACCCTTAGAACTTACGATAAAATAATTATCAAAACTTTATATTTTAAGTAATGTTAATATAATATTCATTTTTGGCTTAAGCTCCCTAGCTTATCCCTTTTAATTAAATTTTATCCCCCCTTTTCCTAACTAGTGGAGTTTAGTTCCCTATACTCTTTTATCGTGGTTAGTCTACATGCAGTGATGTATTATATTAATGATAAGACATATACAAAAATAGGTGCACTGGCCTTTAACATCTAGGCTCTCCGGCCTAATTCAATACATAAGCCTCCTAGTTTATAATAACTGCCTCACTAGCCTATACAAAAAAACATGTACACAAAGGCTCCATGGCCTCAAAATCACACACACTTAATTTTGTTTCACATGGTATCGTGGAATGTGCACACTTCATCATTTTAGTGCACAGTACATGTGTGCACTATGTCATTGAAGGTGAATACAAAAATGATATCAAATATCTCACCAGCTTAAGTACATTTGCATTTACATTTACAGTTCGGTTCGACCTAGGGGTATTACACAAGGATAGGTGGTTGTATCCACCTTCCAATTGTAGCCGGAGAACATAGGGGGTTCTAGCCTCCTTCTAGTTGTAGCCAAAGAATTGGTGAGTTGGAGCTTCCCTCTGGCTGTAACCTGGAAATAAGGGGTCGGAGTCTCATTCTAGTTGCAACTGGGAAACAAAAGAAGTTGGTGTTTCCAATTAATGTAATTCTTAAAGAAAAATAAGAAAAAACATTATGTGGTTTTCTCCTGCATTGGGTTTTCACGTAAAAAAAATATACTAGTGTACTGTGTATGTGTATGATTGCTCATTTGTTCATGGTTTATTCACTCTGCACTTATTGGATGATAATGTTATATTGATCATAAAGATAAACAACACTTACATAATGTGGTTAAAAGGATTAAAATTCTCTATTACCGATTCACCCCACCTTTCAATGATCCAACAATTGGTATCAAATAAGGTTCCTTCAAAAATCATTTTAACCACTGAAAGGTAGATCATGGAGAGAAACAGTATGTATAAAAATGGAATACCATAGTTTGATGGACAAAAGTATGTATTCTGGAGAAAAAGGATGAAAACATATGTACATGCATAGGGATTTGAAGTTTCGCAATCAATTGTAGATGGATACAAAGAACCAACAGTTCAGTCAAAAAATGACAACGGAAAGAAACTAAGTGTAATTAATTCAAAAGCCACAAATGCACTTCTGAATGTTCTTTGTGATTCGGTATATACCAAAGTTATACATTGTTGAATTGGTGTCCATCACCTCCTTTGGGACTCGCGACATGGTCTAACAGCCTCCTGTGGATCCATTAACTCTGGCAGTGATGAGTTTACTAATCACCCACGGGTTTTGGTCTAATGGCAGTCGTTCTACCTTAGACCTGGTATCAGAGTGAAAGGTTACGGGTTCGAGTCCGCTCGATTGGTGTCGAGTATCTCAGTTGGTGCTGAGGGGGAGATTGTTTAATTGGTGTTCATCACCTCCTTCGGGACTCGCGACATGGTCTAACAGCCTCCCATGGATCCATTAACTCTGGCGGTGATGAGTTTACTAATCACCCGCAGGTTTTCGAAAATGTTTAACAGATAACATATGTTTTTCATTGATGGAAAGAACAGCAATGAAGATGGCATGGGTACAGGAAGAATGTACAAAGGATTGTTGGCATGTTTTACAGGTAGCATAGACTTGTCATTGATGGAAAGTACAGTAGTGATGATGGCTTAAGTACAACAGTGAAGATGGAAAGATCAGAGTGTGCATGTGAAGGTACAGGAAGAATGTACAAAGGATTGTTGGCATGTTTTACAGGCAGCGTAGACTTGTCATTGATGGAAAGTAAAGTAGTGATGATGGCTTAAGTACAACAGTGAAGATGGCAAGATCAGAATGTGCATGTGAAGACTCTACAGAGACGCAGAAGTCCAAGAATCCCTTGGGGATTCGGAAGTGAAAGATCAGGAGGAACAACGTCAAGGAGCACGTGCGCAACAAAGCTCAAGATAAAGGAGTTCACAGAAGAGAAGGAAGACAGAGATCCACATCCATTGGATCTCATTCAGAAATCCCGTCAGCCGTCAGATCAGACAGGAGCTGCACGAGGTTTACCATCGTGAAAAGCCAAGGTGAAATCCCGACAGAACGAGGGTCATCAGATCTGAATATAGACAAGAAGAGTGCGCTAAAGAGGGAGACAGATCTCAGTTGTCAAATCTGAGTGCAGGTTCCGATCACCGTTGGATCGAAGAGAACCTGGACGATCTTTAAAGTGCAAGGAGAAGTGGGCGTAATCACAATATGCAAAATCACGATGAAATTTGAGCCGTCAGATCAAGCTTTGATCTGGACCATTAATTCTAGTTAGTATCGGGGATCGGGACTTTGAAGTGACAAGAACACTTGACAACAAGAACCCCGATTTCGCGATATACGATATCACGATTCAATCACAGCCATTGAATTGAGAATGAGATCTGGACCATTGATTTTCTTCATGGAGTATCGGGGATCGGGACTTTGAAATGTCAAAACCACTTGAAAACAAGAACCTAGAAATCGCGATGTGCGATTTCGTAATTTAATCGCAGTCGTTAAGATAAGAAGTGATCTGGACCGTTGATTTAACTCCTTATCGGAGTTTCGTGGATTAGGATCTGGAAGTGACAAGAACATTCACCACAGGAATGTCGATTTCACGATATGTGAAATTACGATGCAATCGCAGCCATAGAATCAAGATTGGATCTAGACCGTAGATGTAACTCCATATCGGAGTTTCGGGGATCGTGAATTCAAGAGGCAAAGAACTCAATGCAACAAGAATGTCGATTTTGCGATATGCGAAATCACGATTGAATCTGGACCGTCAGATCAACAAATGATCTAGATCGTTGATCTAACCTCTCACGGAGTTTCGGGGATCGGGATTTGTAAGTGACAAAAACTATGAACGTCGGGAATTCCGATTTCGCGATGAGTGAATTCCTGACTTAATCTGAATCATCAGATCTGATTATGATCTGGATTTTTGATCTGACCTCTTTATGGAATTTTGTGAATCGGGATTTGTAAGTACATTGAACATAAGGAATGTTGAAACCCGATTTAAAAAGGCAAGAATAATAAAGGTCATCCAACGGTGCAAATAAAACTTGACAGTGATCGGAGGGTTACTGTTCTCTTTCATAGTTAACTATTGAGTTTGGATTCTGTTAGCAAAATGGACTCATGATTGAAAATCAGTTAGCATTTCAGTTGGCCTTTCAGTTGCTTGGACAGTTGTCTTTCTTTTTCCTAAGGAAATGGGAAGTGGAACCTCCATGGGGGTGTGTATAAAAGAAAATGAGATAGGCTGTGTATGTTTGGCGATTCTAGAGGAAAAAGAGCTTGTAATTGAAACATAAAGGATGAGCTTGACTGTTACAGAGAATACGAAGAGTATCAACTGCCAGAGAGGCTGAGGAATCTCAGCATAACACCCAGTGATGTTGAACGCGTGGGTAAACCGCCAGAGAAGGTGAAGAGTTACCATGATGATCAGGCAGAGCACTCGAGAGGTGGAGGATATCGAGACAGTGTGAGCATGTAGAGGGAAGGGGAACATTGCATGTACGAGGTGCATAGAAGCTATAAGTATACGGTACAGAGAAGAGATGCGGTTGTTGTTGCTGTTGGAATTTGTTGTGATTGTAGCTGGTGAAGGTGATTCATGTGTGAAGAAGAAGGAGAGTGCATCAGCTGAATTGAACAAAAGAGGATCTGTGCAGTGAATGGGTATGGCGCACAGAGCTTAAAAGGTAGAAAAATAGACAACACAAGTGAGGTGTCCAGGAAGGCAATGACGCAGACAGAGTAACGAAATGTAGCAGAACAGTGATGAGTCTGGTAAGCCCTTGTTGAGCATTATATCACTGTGATAAGTTTGAGTAACAAAGAATTAATATATTAGGGAGGTTGGGAGGTGCTCGAGAGGATTGTTGTCCTCAGAGGTTCAAGTGGGTGCTTGAACACAGGGAGTTGTAGCTTCCATCTGGTTGCAGCCAGAGAAACCAAGGTGGTAGGGTGGTGCAAGGGAGAACTCTTGTTCTCTGTTATACAGGTTGGTGCCTGTATGATTGGAAGTTGGTGCTTCTATCCAATTGGTGCTGGAAACACTCAGGGAGTTGGTGCTTCCTTCTAGTTGGTTCTAGAGAAACCAAGGAGTTGGTGCTTCCTTCTAGTTGGTGCTAGAGAAACCAGGGAGTCGGTGCTTCCTTCTAGTGGGTGCTAGAGAAAACAGAGATTTGGTGCCCTCAGCAAGTTGCATCTTTCAAAAAATAGGTTGTAGCCTCATTATGAGTTGGTGCTCATATGTATGATAATGTAAATAATGTAATTATTACTTATCATATAAAGAAAAAGAGGTTTTTACCCTACATGGGTTTCCTTGGAAAATATTTGTCTCTGTGTTTCTCATATATGTGACTGATGTTGAATGTTCCTGTGTTTGTTTCTCTGCATTATTGTGATCATCATTCA
>ML780452.1:0-21978 GCA_009831015.1 Picea engelmannii | reverse complement strand
GGACAAGCTTCAAAATATTTATGAAGGAGATTCAAAAGTCGAAGCAGCAAAGCTTCAAACTTACATAGGTCAATTCGAACAACTAAAGATGAAGGAAGATGAGAATATTGCAGCATACTTCTTACGAATTGATGAAAAGGTGAAAGAAATCATAGGATTGGGACAAGAAATTGAAGAATATATAATTGTTCAAAAGATACTAAGATATCTTCCAATGATATTTGATCATAAGATCTCAGCACTAGAAGAAAGAGAATATCTGGATTCATTAAGCATGGAGGAACTACATGGAATCTTCACATCCTATGAAATGAGAACGGAACAAGAAAGTCCAAGTATAAAAGAAGCAACATTCAAAGCATACAAAATGTCAAAGAAAAAGGGAAAGAAAAAAGAAAGAGAATACAACAACAATAGTGACATCTTAGAAGATGATGAAGAAGTGGCCAACTTTGTCAGAAGATTGAAAAAGGGAACCAGACACAGATATAAAGGTAAACTTCCATTGATTTGTTTTAATTGTGATGGTATTGGTCATTTTGCTAACAAATGTCCTCATAAGAAAAAGAAAATAAATGATGAAGATGATTCAAATAGCAAACAAACATATAAAGGCAAAATAACAAAAAAGAAAGTCTTCAAGAAAAAATTTTGCACCAAAGAAGACAACTCTTAACCAGATGAAGATGAAGTCAGTGTAGTGAGATAGAAAGAGTTATATTCATGGAAATAGAATATTCCGGTAAAGAAGACGCCAAAGAAGAATATGAAGACACAGAAGTTGACTACTGAGAAGAACTGTTGAGTGTTGTAGAAGTTATAAAAAGATAACAGAAGAAAAACAAGAAGCTCCAAGCAGAACTAGACAAGAAAGAAGACACTCAATAACTAGAGTAGATGATCATGGAATTGAAGGTTCAAATAGAAGAAGATAAAAGAATTGAAGAAGCACTCAAAGAACAGTTATAAGAAAGATATAGGATCATTGGAAATTTGTAAGCAGAGACTGTCACATTGAGAAAGGATCTTCAAAAGAAAAATATGCAGAACAGCTCAAAAGTTTTGGATGACATTATCAATAGTCAAAGGCCTAATCATGACAAGTCTGTACTTGGATACAATCAGACATAAAATGGATCAAGCTCCAAAATGATAGATCAAGAAAAATATCCAAAAATATATGCAGAAACAATCAGAGGGTATAGGAATTTCTACAAGGAAGATCACAGGGACACTCCTCCACCGATAAGATTCAGATTTCAGAATCAATGACAATCAGAAACAAATAGACCTCGGGAAGAAGAAAGATCTGTAAGAGAAACTCATTTTAAAACATATTCAACTCCCAAGTATCAAACTATATTTTTTGGTTTATGTTATGCATGCAATAATTTTGGACATAAAGTTGTAAATTGTAGAGCTAATAACAGGAACATAAAAAAAATTGAAAGTAATACACAAAATGGTTATCCAAGAAGGCCCAGTGAAACACATAGAAGAAGCTATAACATGTTTGAATTATTGAGCATTGAAGTGGAATTCGACAAGTGCAACAACTTTAGACACATGGCCATATATTGTAGAATGACAGTCCCTCCTAGAGAATCACAACATAATAACAACAATCATAGACATGAACCTCATAAGAGAACATGGATAAGAAAGAAGAATCAATATAGCAATGAAGAATGCACACTCGCTCTACAAAATAAGCATACGAAACATATTTGGTGTTGATTTTTCAATAAGCAAGGTTAAGCATGAAGTTCATTCCATTTTAGCATTTAACCATAACCATTTATGTTGTAGCAACCAAGATCATAAGAAGAAGCACCATGCACAAAAACACAAGAAGTATCCTGGGAAACCCTTCTCAACAAGGGAAGAAAACCCAACCAAATTCTTTTCTATATTCTTCAAGAGAAAGACCTTCACCACTAAGAAAGACCTAGCACACAAGAGAGTGCTCAAATCCTAGAAGACTAGTGCCCAAGAGAGGTGTGCACATTTTCCCAAGTAGATGTACTTGCTGAAATTTCCTAACTCACATGAAATATATGATTCCTCAATGGGTAATTTACCTTTACTTATAATAACATGAACCTGTCAACAAAAGTGTTTATTGGCACAACAGGGCCGACCTCAGTAGCTTATAATATAATTAATAATAACCAGATTAATTATCTTTTACATTAATTAACATTTACATTAAGGTGGGGCCGACCTCTACCCTTTACATTACAATTAGGGTTACAGGCAGGTCTGAATCTTGTACAAT
Source organism: Picea engelmannii (assembly GCA_009831015.1). Classification (NCBI taxonomy): domain Eukaryota; kingdom Viridiplantae; phylum Streptophyta; class Pinopsida; order Pinales; family Pinaceae; genus Picea; species Picea engelmannii. The sequence continues at coordinate 19,700 of ML780452.1, read as the reverse complement.
ATAGAAAAGGATCTAATACACCCACTAGTGCTAATCCACTAGGGGCACAGCCATAGGTATGTCCATATCTCTGGCTCACTATACTACATAGAAGAACCAGATCTTCACCCGTTCACTGTGCTCCTCCACAGGGACGTCCACTCTACAGATATTCTTTCCCATTGCCTCACATAGGAGAATCATCTGGATTTTCTCGTCAACTTTGTTGTTCATAGGAGGCTAATACATCATATTCATTTCTGTTCACATGACCATGCACCCAACACTTTGGTATTTCACATGTTCACCTTGTGCTCAGCCACTGGAACGTCTAACTCAACAGATCACCTTTCCCACTGGATAATCATCTGGAGTTCTTCTCAACTATCTGAATGGAGGAGGTCATATCTAAGTTCCAACTCTGTCTTAGGTAGGAACCATGTACCCTTATTAGGGGCTTTCTCTCAAGTTTGTAAGCTAGAGAAATACTCACATAACTACAATGATCCACATATCACAAGTTTGTAAGATGGAGAATGTCTCGCATAATTGCAATCATCAACAGTTGGTATTTTGACAGTGGTTTCTCAAAGCACATGACAAGTGATGAAAACAATTTTCTAACATTGAGAAAGGAAAGAGATGGATCAATCTCCTTTGGAAACGACAACTCACCTAGAATCATTGGAAAGGGAACAGTTTGAATTGGAAACAAGGATACCAAGGAAGAAAATGTTCTACTAGTGGAAGATATGAAACATAATATTTTAATTGTAAGACAAATGTGTGACCACAATCACAAGCTTATGTTCGATTCACATAAATGCAAGATAAAAAAAGTAGGTTCAAGAAAATTTGTTGCAAAAATTGTAAGAACTTCAAGCAACATATATGTATTAAATGAAATTAGAAATGAAAAGTGTTGTCTAGAGAAGGAAGATAAAGTTTGGCCATGGAACAAAATAATGGGTCATGTTATCACTCTGTAATTTCTCAGGATGAAGAAGAAATGGGCAGAGGTAACTACAAAACCACTTGGAGTCAAGGATCTATCCCTCCTAGACTCAGAGAGGGATCTCTCTGTAAGATTTAGCTTGGTTTGGATTAGAATGTTAGGCTAGTTATGATAGATTTGGGTTTGGTTTTTAAATCTTTGGGTTGGGACAAAAAAAGAGGGCCATTGGTCAAAATGGAGTCAAAAAGGTTTAAGGTGATCAAATGAAGGAATAACGAAGTTTATATGCAATAGGGAAAGGTAGGCATGTTAGTGGATCCTTGTAGTTTGTGAGATGGAAAAAGAGGAACAGATTAGGGTTAACTTCAAATGTAGAGCATTATTACCTGAATTCTACATTCAAACTTCAGAAGAAAACATGAATATTGTTTTAAGCCAGAACAAGGTGTTTGAAACAAATCCTGAACTTAATCTTCTTATAAACAATAAAATAAAGAAACAAAATGTGAAAACAAATAAAAATAGATTACATCAAGACACACTTCACCTCATAGCTATGATACAAGAATCCTAAAACATAATGTCTTGTATTCATAAAAAAGAAACACTTAAAACCTCGTGAAAATATTTACAATGGATGGTAATCTTTCAATACTATTTTACCATTCAGGTCGAACCCTTAAACCTCGTAAAAGATACAAATCTATAGTTTTTGGCTATAGATCTGCTTCAGATAGGTTTAGTTACAAAGATAAGATTTTACCAAAAATAGAAATAACTGCCTCATGAATGGTATCCTAAAATTTGGGAAGTTACAACAAAAACCCAAAAAATAAGATAGACTTTGATTTTCTTTAATAACCAAATATAATTTGATCTGAACTTGACAACAATATCTTAAGGATGTGTTACCACTGAAACATCGTGGAAGCCTTTGAGAAAATTCAGGAATCGATTTACCTTGATCTAGGACAATTTTGTGCTTTCTGTCCATTACAAAATTTTCGGTAGCTATCGAGGTCAAAACAGTGTATGTTTAGCTGTCGATTTTATAGGAATGATTTTTGGTAGCTAATTATGGAAATTGAACCGATTTTAGCTGGAGAAACCTGTAACTAATTCTTGAACTAGTCAAAATGATTAATTTTTATCTTTAACCCTGCTTCCTCCATTATAAACACTTCATTGCAAAACAAGGGCAACTTCAGCTAGATCATCAAGATTGATTTGAGCTTTAGGTTTTGTCCTTTTGTGAGCAAGATTAAACCTCAAAACTTTATTCACGTTCTGTAGTCTATTATTTTGTTTGAAGAGCTTCTTATTCTTGTTCTTTAGAGTCTCATATTTAATGGCCAGTTTATCCAACGCAAAACCAACTTTAAGAGATGACTTCCTGAGAGTTTTATTCTCAGTTTTAAGATGTCTCTCTAATAAATTTAACTCTGCCAGTTCTTTTTCTAGTTTCTGAACCATAGGTTTTTTACTAACCTTTTTCTCTGATGATGTTTTAGGTATTCCCTTTTTAGGGTCTTCCATTTCTGCAGGAGATGGTTCTGGGTCTGAATCCAAATATGGCAGATTCAGGATGTTTGTAGCTTTCGATTTTCTTTGACCCTCTGCATCTTTCCCAAATCCTAGTTTTCTTTTTATTTTCGTTGATTTTAATGGATAAGCTTGTGTTGCAGGTTCTACAGGTGACAATGCTCTCATTTTCCTTTTACTGGTTTGTGGAGAAGTTACTCGTTGTGAGGGAGTTCTTCTCTGTGGTTGAATTTCTTGTCCAAACTCTCCCCAAAACAGAAGATAATCCCAAGTCTTAGTCCTTCTGTTGAGATCCTCTAACACTATTATCTTGATTAGACCATGATGAAATAAATTGTTGCTAGCCTTTTGATGTTTGGCATGTACTTTGGAAGTCATCTTGGTAAGACTTTTAAGAAGATAAAAGGGCATATTCAGAGGTTTCTTACTAGTGAAATGAAGAATCAATCTGAAATGGTAGAACATGGTCCTTCCATATCTCCCTTCACACATGATGTAAACTTGAATGATTTTTAACAGTATTTGTCATTTCTCCTCCAAGTAGCCTCTGGGAATTTCCTTTTGCATTTCATATTTTGATGCTCTTTTTTGAGAAATGATCTAAAATCAATTTCCTTGACTGAGGTGGTTTTAAACCATTTTTCACCTTCACCAAGCATCTATGTAGCTATTGTGATACTGGCTTCATCTATTTTCATCAAAACAGGTCCGAGTTGAACTTTAAATCCATCAAAACTCTTGGAAAATACCTTTGTGACACCATGATGGTACCCTTGGAGTTTCTGGCAGAACCTATAACATCCAACGCTTTTGAACAATTCCCAGGCCTCAGGGTGTGCCTCAAGGTACATGGCATCTGGAAATTCCTTTCTCAGAAGAGAACCTCCTATTGCAATCTTCATGACTATGACTGGTAAAAATGATTTAAATTGGGCCGATGATAAAGAATCTATGATGTGTAAGGTGAGAGATTGACTCAAATAAGCATGAATGGCAGGATAAAATAGGGAAACTCAAAAACAAGACTCAATGGATGAAATCTTTGGGCAACTGTGGGCAGATTTAAAACAAATTCAAAACAGACAATCAGTCGATTCATCCATAAGAATAATGACGGTTGTTTTGATCATATTGATCGGATTTTATGGGCACAATCTAGGGTTACAATTGCTCGATTTGACAAGGGACAGACAAAGCATCATGTTTTTCTGAAACCGGACGAATGATAACTAAAATTGGTTTTGGCAGCATAACAAAAAATTATGACGTGTGTACAACTGCCCGTTATGAGAGTGATAAGACCTTTTTAAACACTTGAGATATTCATTACTTTTGTCAGCTTATAACCGGTGTGGATAAGTCGTTTAGCTACCGAAATTTTTAACTTGCAGTAGCTAACAGCTACAAGATTTTGACCGTTAGCTACTGAAAATCAAACTTACTACCATAATTAAAATATGACTCCAGCTCATGAAGTCTCTGATTTTGCCACTCTAAAACTCATATGAATACATCATAACCCAAAATTAGCATGTGGCAGTATCTTTCTTGCGAACTCTCGGGAAGGTGATGAGATTTGTGTAAACTTATGTGCCTAAACACAAAGATCTTTTATTATTTTCACCTTTTTGCTATGAGTCATGAAGCAATGTTAAGGTATTTGATTTTATGGAAATAACTCAAAACATGTAATATTATTTTCAATTCTAAAATCACTGAAAAATGGATATAAATCAGCAATAATGATTATCATATAGAATTATAGGATGCTAACAGGTCACATAAACTTCGATAACCTCGTCAAAGCCAACAAAAAAAGAAGCAGTCAAAGAAATTCCCCAGATCACGAAGCCAACCAACACTTTATTCAAGAATTGTCAACGAGGAAAGAAAACAAAGACGAGGTTCAAATCAAAGGAATACTCAACGATAAGACCACTGGAAATTGTGCATAATAATCTAGTTGGACCAACTAGAACAAAGGTTTAAAATGTGAAAAATATTTTATGTTATTGGTTGATGATTATACAAGAATGACTGCAGTTTTTTTTCTTAGGAATAAGTCAGAAGCATTTGAAAACTTCAAAATATACAAGGAAATGGTTGAAAATAAAATGGATTCAAAAATCAAATGCTTGAGATCTGATCATGGAGGAGAGTTTACTTCAAAGGAATTTATGGATTTATGCAATAAGCATTGTATAAAAAGACAATTCTTCGTTGCTAGAACACCTCAACATAATGATGTCATATAAAGAAAGAACGATATAGTACAAGAAATGGCTAGAATAATGTTAATGGAATCCAAGTTGACAGATGTTTTTTGGACACATGCAATGCATACAATAGTTCACATTCAAAACATAGTAATGCTTAGGAACAACAGTGAAAAAACTCTTTACGAGCTATGGAAAGGAAGACCAACAAATGTGAAGCACTTCAGATTCTTTGGAAGCAAATGCTACATCAAAAGAGAAGATGGTAGAACGGAAAATTTTGATTCGCATGTGGTAGGGTCCTATAATATAGTCATCTATTTTCCAGTCATCTAGTTGGGAATTTTTCTAATCATGTTGAAAATGATTTAATGATAAGGTGCTTAGGAATAATGGTCCAATGGTATATCCAATGCTTCAAACAGATATCCAGGTATATCCAATGTTGTCACGTGGTAAGTTGGAATTATGATGCATCCACATAAGTTTGTTGAAGGTTTAGAGAGGTGCAATTAGATATTTCATGAATTTGGTTCACATTCTAATTGTGGCAGAAAGTTTGATTTTTGATAGCTAAACATAGAAATCTTATAGCCTTTAGCTACCGAAAGTTATAACTTTCGGTAGCTAAATGGATTATTCATGCATATCATAAGCTGTCGAAAGCAATGAATGTCTCAAGGGTTTAAAAGGGGTCTTATCACTCCCATATTGACGATTGTACACAAGTGATGATTTGTTGATATGCTGCCAAAACCATTTTCGGTTGTCATTCGTCCGATTTTCAGAAGGGATTATGATTCATTTATCCCTTTTCCAATCAAGTAATCATAACCCTAGATCATGCCCACCAAACTCAATTGATCCCGAAAAAACGGTCATGAGCCTTCCCATACTTTTAATCGGTCGATTGTCGGTTTGTGATTGTTTTAAATTTTTCCACAGTTTCCCAAACCCTTTCATCCTTTGAATCTATCCTTGATTCTTACTATTCTACCCCACCTCCATGTTCATCTGATTCCATCATTTTCCTTCACATACCTTGGACACTTTGTAATCATCACATTTTTTAAGCGTTTTCAGAAATTCTAGTAATGAAGATCTCAACAGGGGGTACCCTTCTGAGGAAGGAATTACAAGATGCTTCATACCTTGAGGCACACCCTGAGGCCTATGAACTATTCAAGGAGGTTGGATGCTACAGGTTCAGCTAGAAGCTCCAGGGGTACCATCAGGGTGTCACAAAAGCATTTGCCAAAAGATTTGATGGCTTTAAGGTTCAACTTGGGCCTGTTGTGATGCAGATACATGAAGCCAGTGTAACAACAGCCACAGAGATTCATGGTGAATGAGAAAGGTGGTTTAAGACTACCTCGATCAAAGAAATTGATTTCAGATCATTCCTCAAAGAACATCAAAATATGAAGTGGCAAAAGAATATTCCCAGGAGATACTTGGAGGAGAAATGGCAAGCATTGTCAAAGATGATTCAGGTTTACATCACTTGTGAGGGGAGATATGGAAGGACCATGCTTTTCCACTTCAGACTGTTCCTTCATTTCACTAGTAAGCAACCTATGAACATGCCCTTTTTCCTTCTTAAGAGTTTGACCAAAATGGATTCCAAAGTTTAGGCCAAACCTCAAAAGGCTAGTAGTAGTTTATTTCATCATGGTCTGATCAAACTCATAGTTTTAGAGGAGCTCAACAAAAGGAATAAAACTTGAGGTTATCTCTTGTTTTGGGGAGAATTTGGACAAGAAGTTCAACCCAAGAAGAAAGGAACTCCCTCACAGGAATTTCCTTCACCAAAAACCAGTAAAAGAAAGAGAAGAGCATTGTCACTTGTAGAAATTGTCACAAAGGTTTCTCCATCAAAGTCACAGAAAACAAAGAGAAAGTTAGAGTTTTGGAAGAATGCAGAATATCAAGGAAAAGCTACAGCAACAAATGTCCTAAATCTGCCATATTTAGATTCAGATTTAGATCCATTAGCTGAAGAAGTGGATACTCATCCATTAGCTATAGAAATCGAAACTCCAAAAGAAGGAATACTTGGAACAACATCAAAGAAAAGAGTTAGCAAAAAATCTAGGGTTCAAAAACTGAAAGAACAATTTGTTTAGTTAAAGGTGCTAGAAAGACATCTGAAAAGAGAAAATGAGACTCTTAGGAAGTAATTGGTTTTGCATTAGATCAGTTGGACATCAAATATGAAACTGTAAAACACAAGAATAAGAATCTCTTTAAAAAGAATAGCAGACTGCACAACATTAACAAGGTTTTGAGGTTCAAGCTTGTCCACAAAAAGCTAAAACCCAAAGCTTACTTCAGGCTTGATACTCTAGTTGAAGTTGCCCTTGATTTCAAATGAAGTGGTTATAATAAATGGAGCAGGGTCAATGAGCAACTTAATCATTTTTTACTAGTTAAGGAGCAGTTACAGGTTTGGATAGCTAAGATCAGTTTCAAAGCCCATAATTAGCTACCGAAAATCATTCCCAGAAAATCGGCAGCTAAATACACTCTGTTTTGGCCGCATTAGCTGTCGAAAGTTTTGTTATCAGTAGAAAACACATAGATCTCCTTAGATCAAGGAAAATGGATTCCTCGATAATCTCAAAGGCTTATAGAACGATTTTCTAGTTATGACTCGTCCTCAATATGTTGTTTTCGAGTTCAGATCGAATTATATTTGGTTTTAAAGAAAGGCAAAGTATAGCCCTTTTCTTGGGATTTTGTTTTATTTTCCCTAGTTTGATGATCATAGTCAGCAGATAGTTATTGTTATTTTTACCCTTTCAGTGGTATAAATTGAATATATTGTAATGAACTCAAAATATATGATATGATTTTGAAAGGAGATCAAATCTTTATTTTGGGTAAGATCATCAATTAGGTAGTTTCAGAAATATCTGGAAATAGTCCAGGAAGGGCTCTGATCCCCTGCTCTGTAGGATCTGAATGTACTGGGATACTATAAAATATAGAATACATTATAGCATAAGGTTTGGACCTGAAGGGAAGGATGGTATTGAAATATCACCATCTATTGTAAAAATATTCAGGAGGTTGTAAGTGACCCTTTTTTTTATGAATATAAAGACACTATGTTTCAAGATTATTGTGTCATAGTTATATGGTAAAGTGCTTCTTGATGTAACTTGTTTTTTCTCTATTTTCACATGTTGTTTACTTTCTTTATTGTTTATAAGAAGATTATGTTCAGTATTTGTCTCATACACCCTATTATGGCTTAAAACAATATTTATGTTTTCTTCTGAATTTTAAATGTAGAATTTAGGTAGCAATGCTCTGCATTTGAATTGAACCATAATATGTTATTCTTTTCCATGTCACAAACTACAAGGATCCACTGACATGACTACCTTTCCTTGTTACATATGATCTTATTTATTCCTTCACTGAATCACCTTCGACCTTTTGACTCCATTTTGCCCAATAGCCCTCTTTTTGTTGTCCCAACCAAAAACTCAAAACAAACCTTTCTATCCTCACAACTAGCCTAATATCCAATCCAAAAAAATTTAAAACATACAGAGAGATCCCTCTCTAAGTCTTGGAGGGATAGATCCTTAACTCCAAGTTCTTTTGTGGTTACCTCTGTCAATTTCTCCTTTAGCCTAAGAAATTACGGAGTGCTAACAACATGTAGACAAAGGCGTACTTGTTGGTAACTCAAGTACAAGGAAAGAATACAAATGTTACAATCTAAGGATCAACAAAGTTATGGAAAGCATCAATGTAACAGTTGATGAGATAGGTGGATGAAAATTAAAGGAAGAAGAAAAAGAGTCAATGGAACAGGTTTACGAAGAAGCAAAGGATGAAGAAGCAACAGAAGGGGAAGAGAAAGAAGATAAAATAGAAGTAGAAGAGAAAGAAGAACAAGTACCTCCAAATACACCTATCAAATGAATACATAAGAATCATCCATCATATCATATTATCGGGAAAAAATATGCACGAGTTGAGACTAGAAGAAGAATTTGTTCACCAGAACAACTGCTCCTAGCACTCTTATCTTTGATTGAACTAAACAATTTTGAAGAAGTCGGCAAGGATGAATTATGGATAAAGGCCATGAATGAAGAATTGGATCAAATATAGAAGAATGACTCTTGGGAATTGGTTCCAAGACCAAGGTACAAGAATGTGATCGACACAAAATGGGTCTTCAGAAAAAAAATGGAATGAAGATAGGCAGGTTACTCGGAACAAACCTATATTGGTATGTAAAGGATACACATAGGTTTAAGGTATCTACTTTGAAGAGACATTTTCCCCAGTTTCCATAATGAAGAAATCAGATTGATACTAGCTTATGCATGTTCAAATAATATTAAAGTGTATCAGATGGATGTGAAATCAACTTTTCTGAATGGAGAACTAAAAGAAGAAGTCTACATTGTACAACTAGAAGGATTTCAGTTATAAAAAATTGAAGATTATGTTTGCAGATTAAAGAATGCCTTGTATGGTCTCAGGAAGTCCCCTAGAGCATGGTATTCCAGACTAGATAGATACTTATAGTAGTAAGCATTCAGGAAAGGTAATGCAGACAACAACCTCTACATCAAGGTAAATCAAGATAGTATTTTATTAATTGAATTTTATGTTCATGATATTATTTTTGGAAGTGATGATGATAGGTTGAGACAAAAATTTGCAAAGGATATGCAAAATGAATTTGAAATGTTATTACTTGGAGAACTATCCTTCTTTCTAGGTCTTCAGATATGTCAAAGAAACCAAAGAATTTTTATTTATCAAACCAAGTATAAATCAGAGAAATGTTAAAGAGGTTTGAAATGGAAGATTGCAAACTAGACAATACTCCTATGCAAACTAGTTTCAATTTAAGTAAAGATGATGATTCAAAGTCTACAAATCAAAGGTAGTACAGGTCATTATTTGGAATATTACTTTATGTGACACCATCCAGAACAGAGGTAATGTAGACAGTTGGAGAGGTGGCAAGATTTCAAGCAACACCAAAGGAATGACATGTTCTAGCAGTAAAGAGGATATTCAGATATATCAAGGGTACATAAGAGTTTGGATTATGGTATCCAAAAGTAGGATTTATCAATTATTTACTACACCGAAACAGATTGCGTAGACTGCATTGATGATCGACTAAGTACCATTGGAGCAGTGTTCTACTTGGGTGAGTGTTTGGTATCTTGGCTAAGAAAGAAATAGTAATCAGTATCATTATCTATAGTCGAAGCAAGGTATATTGCATCAGTAGCATGTTGTACACAGGTTCTATGGAAGAAACAAAATCTGACAGATATACAAGTATGATGAGCTCATTCCAAACTATTGTGATAATACAAGCACCATCAATATCTCAAAGAACCCGGTGATGCACTCCAAGAAAAATCACATTCCAATCAAGTATCACTTTCTACGGAAACAAGTTACAGAGAAGAGCATCAGGGTTGAAAATATGGGAACAAAAGAACAAGTGGAAGATATCTTTACAAAACCGCTTCCAAGGGAAGCCTTTGAGTATCTTCGCCAAAGACTCGGAGTAATTTCTAATCCAAAATGAATTATTTTAAATGTTTATATTATATGTCTAAGATTTACACGAGGAAGCACCATAAAGAGGACAATTTAGGTTGGGGGAGAAGTTTCAGAAAGAGTTCAGTTAGGGGAAGCAACCCCAAGGATAGTTCAATTAGGGGGAGCAACCCCAGATGGGAAGTTACATTTGTTATTGATGTCAAAGGGGGATATATTTATCAGATGCAAGATAGAGAGTTAGATGGTTGGACACAGATCATACAGGCATGGTTCCAGGGGAGCGATGGTCACAGGGGGAGCATGAGTGATATGACTTTAGTATTGCATCAGAGTGTTTCCATCAATGCGAAAGGAGGATATTGTTGATTAATTGGGTTAGTTTTCATTGATGTCAACCCTTGAAGAAAGTTCGGTAGCAAATTTTGGTAGCCCCAATAGTATGATTAAGGGACCTTAGTTTGATTCATGTATAATGGTATGGAGTTTAATATATTTGTAGGTAAGACTATTCTAGATGGATAGTACATGTCATGCCATTTCCGGTGATATGTGAAACGTCACATAACTCCTCACAGTTAGAGAGTTATGGCCTGGTGAAGTGGATAACCCTCATGAGTTATATAGAAGGTCAAAGAAGTCAAATTAATTCTAGAAGCTCCTAGAACAAGTTGACTAGTCATCTGGGTGAAACAAGGAGTTAGACATGGGTTAAGCTATAGCAATAAGAAAATAATTAAAAATAATTTAGTTGCAGCTAGAAGTGGAGAATTTACTATTTGTAGCAAAGTGAGTTAGAAGTGGACAAGTGGTTAGAAGTGGGTTAGCCCTAAAAGAATGAAAGTGGGTTAAATTGGTTAGAATGTAACCCCTTGAGGAATCTACATGGAAGTATAAACAAGAGAGAAAGAATCTCCCATTAACACCCATTGAATATCATTGAATATCTATTTTGTGAAAGGTTATTTGGGCAAACATTATTGATAGAGAAAAGTGTGGAAGGAAAAGTGCGGCAGGAAAATCATGGCAGGAAAAGTATGGCAAAAAAATTGCAGCAAAAAAATCGTGGCAGAAAAAGGGCAGCAGAAAAATCGCGATAGAAAAAGTGCGGCAGAAAAATTGTGACAACATATTTGCGGCAACAAAATCGAGGTAGCAAAACCGCGGCAGTATAACACTATAAGAAGAAAAAAGGTATGGTTTTCATATGTGTAGTGTTGAATTTATGAATCTGGTTGAGCGTTTTCCTTGTAAATCTATCAGATTCCCTCTTGAAAGTTTAGCGCTTGTTGTAGTGTTGATCTGAGGCAGATCTACTGAAGTTTAGCATTGGTTCATGTTTGAGGGATTTTGGTTGAGCTATGTTGTTGATGTTATTGGTATAGATAAAGGTTGTATAACAATGAGGTTCTAGCACATGGTTTGAGGTATAGACTTGTGGTATAGTGTTTGAGGTATATGTGATCATATCAGATTGGTTGATGAGTATACAGTGACAGGTTTCTCGGTGATATATTTGACAGAACAGGTTGTGACAGTGACATATTTAGTTTATACATTTGGCACTTATATTTCAGGGAAGTTGGATGGGGAAAAGATAGGTGGTTGTAGCCACCTTCCTATTGTAGTCGGAGAACATAGGGGGTTGTAGACTCTTTCTGGTTGTAGCTAGAGAATTGGAGAGTTGCAGCTTCCCTCATGTTGTAGCATGAAAATAGGGGGTCGAAGCCTCCTTCTAGTTGCAGCTGGAAAACAAAGGAAGTTGGTGCTTCCAATGAATGTAATTCTTAAAAGAAAATAAGAAAAATCATTATGTGGTTTTCTCCCGCATTGGGTTTCCACGTAAAAAAAAATATCGGTGTACTGTGTATGTGTATACTTGCTCATTTGTTCATGGCTTATTTACTCTACACTTATTGGATGATAATTTTATATTGATGATAAATATAAATAACACTTGCATATTGTGGTTAAAAGGATTAAAAATATTTATCACTGATTCACCCCCCCTCTCAGTAATCCAACAACCTTTTGTTCTGATAAATGCAGGAGAAATTTTTTAGAGAGCTATGGACATTGTTTTTGTGGGTGAGAGACAAGTTCATTGTCATATACCTTGATGACATGACTCATTTCTCAAATACATATGAAGATCACATCAAACATTTAAGGAAAACCTTTCTGAAGTGTAGGAAGTTTGGGTTGTCCTCCAATCCCAAAAAGTCTTGTTTTTATATGGAAGAAGGAAATATTCTTGGCCATGTAGTATCCAAACAAGGGGTGAAGATAGATATGGAAAGGGTGGAGGCAATAAAACAACTTGATCATCCTAGGAACAAGAGAGAAGTACAATGTTTCCTAGGTAAAATATGATTTTTGAGAAGGTTTGTCCCCAACTTCGCTGAAATGGTGAAACATATTACCAACATGTTGAAACAATACCATGAATCCAAGTGTACAATTGAAGCTAAAGAATCCTTTCAGCAGATCAAAATAGCCTTGGGATAAGCTCCAATTCTTATCAACCCAAATTATGATAAAGAGTTTCTACTTTTTTATTTCGTGTCAGTCCATACTATAGCTTCTATGTTACTGCAGAAAAATGAAGAAAATGAAGAGAAGATGTTTAGTTGAAGTATAGTAGCATGGAAAAATAGGCTTATGCATTAGTCAAAGAATTAAAGGCTTTCATAGATTATATATTGCACCCTAATATATTGGCTTATGTACCTACCAACACTATAAAGGAAATTCTCACACAACTTGACAGTGAGGGAAAAAGAGGTAAATGGATTGCTAAGATTCAAGAGTATGATGTGGAGATTAAGTGCACAAAGCTAGTAAAAGGATAAGGACTAGTCAAATTGTTCACTAAATTTAACTGCAGAGTTTTGGAACTGAATGCATAGTCAACAAACATCATAGTAGCAGAGTATGCAGAGGATGAAACAAAAGAACCATCCTTAGAGGTAAGTGCCAAATTTTCTTAGTCTAATTAGTATAAAGACGTCATCTTTTACTTGCAAAATTTTAGTTGTTCATCAACATGGGATAAATCCAGGGCTAGGTCTATTAAGAATAAGGATGTAAAGTATTTCATTTTGGGGGGGAATCTATTTTGGAAAGACCTGGGGGAATCCTACTATATTGCCTCATTAAGGAAGAAATTGAGGGCATATTCATTGAGTTTCATAAGGGTGTGTGTGGGGGTCACCATGCTTGGAGAGCCACTGCATATAATATCCTTAGATATGGGTATTATAGTCTCTCTTTATTTTCTGATGTAAATTTCATGGGTAGAATGTCAAACATTTGTAGGAAACAAGGTGCTTCTCCCTCTCCCACTAAAACCAATCAAATTTGAGACACCTTTTAAGCATTTGGGATTAAACTTTATCGATGAGATTAACCCAAATTCAAGTGGACAATGAAAATGGATATTGACAGGCACAAATTATTTTACAAAATGGGTAGAGGTCATACCCACAAGGGTAGCCACAAATAAATTCATCATAAATTTCCTAGAGGAAAATATCTTGGCTAGATTTGGGTGCCCAAGAAATATCATTGTTGATAATGCCCAGGCCTTCAAATATTCCAAATTAGCTAAGTTTTGTCAGGATTATAACATAGAGTTGGGACACTCTACTACTTATTGTACATAGGGAAATGGTTTGGATGAATCCTCCAATATGAACCTTATCAAAATTATCAAGAAAATTTTATGTTAAAACAAGAAGGCATGGGATTCCCACATGAAATATGTTGTTTGGGCAGACAAAATTAACATCAAGAGGGACATTGGAACTTCCCCTTTTCAACTAGTCTATGGGTTGGAATCCATTTTCCCCATTCAACTCATCCTCCCCGTGATGAAATTACTGCAAGATGAGAAGGAAGAATTAAATGACATGCAAAGAAGAATTAATCAACTAATTGAAATTCAACGGGTAAGAGATAAAGTTCAGATAAATTCTCAGGCTCATCAAGAAAGAATAAAAGAAATATTTGATAAAAGGACCAAACAATGAAATTTCATGACAAGGAACTTGGTCCTGAAATGGGATGCCCAAAAGGAAGCTAAAGGGAAACATGGAAAGTTTGGTAATCTTTGGCTTGGACCCTTTCAAGTGGTTGTAGTTCAAGATAACAACACTTATGATTTAGCTTAGCGATATGGAGAATTTTTTGGGGCTCCTATAAATTGGAGGTTCCTTAAGCACTTTTTGTAGTACTTCATTCAATTTTTATTACTTGAGAAAGTAGGTAGGCCACTAACGTCGTAAGTTGTTGAGTGCTTTTGTTTCCAATATCAAATCAATTTTCAGGTCTGAAGGAGATGTATTTTTTAGGCAGACTCCATAACCCAACATAAGAAGGCACTTGGTCTACAGTTCTCAGCAGAAAACAAAGGCATGTTGTCCCTACTGGAGCCAAATGTTAGTACTATTTTTGTTCCTATCAAAGAAATGAGGATGACTAGAGTTATAAGGCTGAGATCAAATAAATTAACAACAAAAAGTCGAGCTTCCAGAGCCTCTGCACATCCCAGAGTCAATTGTTCCTAAGGAAGCTTGAAGAAGACAACAGAAAATCCATGCCCTTGTACACATAAGAAATAAATTAATCCCTTAGGTGCTTGCCACAGTCCAAAAGGGCCTTTCATGGTCCAAAATGGGCTTGTCACACACGAAAAGGGGCCTAAGTATATTATCCCAGGAGTCTATCATGAGACCACAACCAATTGGCCTAAAATCTCAATATTTCAGTAGTTTTTTGGACCATGATAGATAGACAACTCAGATCACGTCGTGTACCTGACCTTTTAAATCAACGGTCATCAGAGTTCCCCTAGCTACCTAGCTCCCAAGTTCTTTGATGGGTGCACCTCCGACGAATGACCCAGATTTGATAGGTGCCATCAATAATACACCTCAAGAAGATCAATGATCTATATCTTCTCTTGAGTGTTAAAGCCTCCTGGCCATGGGTCACGTCAGCATGCCAACGAGGTATTTTCAGAGCCAATAAGAGAATTCCATGTGGGCCTGTGGAATCCACTGTATGCACAAGGTAAATGTGTCAAAGCTAGGTGACACGTGTCATTCTCCCATGCCACATCAGTGCCATCATGGGCCAATAGAAATACTCCACGTGGTCAAAATGATGTCAACATGACGGACTTTTCCTTAGTCATTTCTAGATTTTCGTCGAGCACATATCAATGACTCTTTCATTTTTAGTTACAGATCAATGCATTTCCTGGTTTTGGTGAAATATTAACGATTTATATCAGCACGAAGATCATCGTCGAAATGCAAAGAAAATCTCTCGACACAAGTTGTCACAGTGTTGATGATGACATCGTTGTCGGAAAAATGAAGAAGAGATGACAACTAGGCATGCCAATGGGGAACTGTCATAACCAATCTGGATCTGCCACATGGACATGCGAAATCAACCACATGCATACAAAAAAATATCGAATCTGGGTGACACGTGTCCACAGTGTTGTTAGCCTAACCATATTTTCCTTAGCCAAATTTTTCATTTGAATGTGACCAGATGAACAACCCTCAATGATTCTAGAACCTCTTATGGACGACCCAAATTTGTCTTACCAACCCTTCAGAGTCTCCTCATCGTAATCATTTTTGCACGCCACACCACGACCACTGTGATTGAGCACCTTCGATGGATGGTCTAAATCTTCTCTTGGGCCTTGAAGCATCTGGGTCAGGTGTCATGCCATACCTCAAGTAGAGCACTGTAAAATTCAATCAACGGATTCCACATGGACATGTGGAACCCACCATATGCATAGGTAAAAGTCTCAAATCCGAGTGACACATCTCCTTCTCCCCTGCTAGCACCATCGTGGGCCAATAGAAAATTTCCATGTGTCTAAGCTGGCGTCAACATGATGACTATTTCCTTAGTCAATTTATGATTTCGACCGTGGCCATATCCACGACTAATATTTCATCACACGCCCGTTTTCAGATCGATGGTCGAGATGCAGTTTTGGAGTCTTCTCTTCAAAGTCACATTTGCAACCTAGACCCAAACTACTTTGAATGTGCACCTTTGATGGATGAACCAAATCTGATGTCACATGTAGCTTAATATTGACAGTTTTCGGAGTTCTTTCGTCGACTTCCTCATGGGTCCTGGCTCTGAATATCTCCAATAGGTGCACCTCTGAAGGATGGTATAGATGTGGTAAAGGAGAGTGAGATCAATGGCCCAGGATCCATCATGGTTCCTCTCCTACATAAGTGACTATAAATGGACATGTATCCCTGGTGACGTATGCATGAAGTCACTACCAGCAGGGCACCTGTCATATCAATACCAAGATTCCATCTATTCGCAAGACCCATGTGATGTTATCTTGGGGCCATCAAAACCTTAGAGAACGTTGGTTTTCAATCAATATCGATCAACGATTAGCATTGGATCATATTCCAAATTGACGGTCCAGATTTGATTTATCCATCATGCCCCTCGAAGTTGATCTTGTTGTAGTCTCCATTTATACCCTACCCTTGAGAACTTTGATAGATGGTTTCCCCGATGGGAGCGACCTCAATCAATGGTCAAGATTGCTTGCCAATTTTGATTCGATGGTTGTTGTGTCTCACACCCATGCAGTTTTAATTTCAAGTTGTTATAGTGAGGTAAATGATTATAGTGATTTTTTTATGGACAAGGTGTGATGGATATCTTATCTTTTGAATCTCCAACTACTCCATGATCTCAACATAAAATAATTTCACTTGTGTGAAGGTAAGCCAAATTTTACTAGGAGGAAAACCGCTCAAGAATCAAGAAGCTGGAAATAATTTCAAGAAGTGGTTTTAGGGCATGAGCGAGAGAAATAAAATATGATGAAGGCACCCATTTTCAAAGTAGGGACTTTGGGGGGTTAAAGAGTTTCTTGCAACCAAAGTTGTTCGACCACAAAAACCTTAAGCACAATTACTTGATAAATGCAATTGGAAACAGAGAGTCATCCCCTGCGTTTAAGTTTCAGTTTGTATTTCCTTCCTTATAGTGTTTTTGTTCTTGTAAAGCATCTCCTCCCACTTTTTATTTTCTTGTATAAAATCTAATTTATAAAATCTCGAGCAGCAAGCCATTCACCTTGTCTAGCATTATTGTATGATGTCTGGTAATGACACAAATGTGATTTCCTATGAATGTATGATTGTTTCTTGTCATTTTATTTGTGCATTTAAATGGTATGCAGAGGATACCTCCATGTATTTGAATGTGTGAAGATGTTAATTGTTTGAAGCATGTTTTTATTGATCTTTTACACTTGTTAGAGTTACTGAATTCTTAATTTCTCATCACCTTATTCATTTCACATAGGCTACATTATTCATTCTTAGCATTGTCATGTATGTTTATTTTGTTTTTCCTCTAGTCCACCATTTCATCCTCCTTTCAAGCTTGATTGTCTAAAAAACTCGTGGACAAATGCATTTGATAGTTGAGAGCATTTGTCATCAAAACTGAGATTTGTTTGAGGTTCTATAATTTCAAAAGAGGAAGAGAGAGATAGGGAAAAGCGTCCCAAATATTGCATAATTACCTTACTGCAAATCTGGCCTTAAGATTCATCCTGAGTCTTGTCCCCTGGGGTGCCTCGGCATCATTCCAACAACATCCTAGAACATCTCGAGGGATAACAAAAAGAATAAGTGTACTCCATAACAAACTCAATTATATACCCCTCCTTTACTTGAGAAAACCATAATTCAATAGCTCGAGCCCACTTGTTGTCCAATGCCTTCAACCTATCAACCATGGCTTGATCGCAAACTATCATCTCTAGTGGCGTCGAAGTAGTATTAGTGACAGTCATTTTCAACCATTCATACAATAGACATGGAACTTAAGAAAAACAATTCTCATGCATATCAATGTAGAGATACATATATTTCCATCACTTCACATTGGCTCTCAGACCTTGAGTTTTCCACTAGGAAAACTCATTTTCCTTTGCAGTTAATCAATCTTGAGTTTCCTCCCCTAATGGATACCACCTCATTCTTTTCCTTCATCTCTCAATTACAAACCTTCAATTCCCGGCAACAGAACCATTTTTTGGGTCGTTTCGCACTTTTGCACGTCCTTCCTAACAATGGGGGTTAAGACCTAGGGTGTTTCCAGAGGTAACATACAAAACCCCCAAAGAATCAACATATCAATCCTCAGCCAAGGATGAATAAAGTCTCACCTAAGATGCTATGAGGATCATAGAGACCATATGGTCTTGTGTCAAGGATGAAGGGATAAATACATAAAAATCCATCAGGGAGTGCATTCATATCATTCGTTGCAACTTACTTAACATATACCAAAACATAATGGAACTCACACATTCATTTAAACGCATAATTGAAATATCATAGGTTCAAAATTAGTGCATCTTTATTATCATCCTTATTCCTTCAGACATAGGCATATATTAATAAACTCATATATCTACCACAAAAAAGTCTCAAATTCCCTCATATAATATTCCATATTTACAATACATTGCACCATGTGCATTTTTTTAGGCCTTTAACATAATGACAGACTCAAACACACAAGTAGAGACACTACAATAGTATAGAAGCTCAGATTAAGCTAATGGAATAACCCTGGAACAACGAACAACTAGCAAAAATCTAGTGAATCAACTGAGTGAGTAACTTTGTTTGTGTTGTTGTTGCTTCCTTGTATACCCTTCTCTGCTCTGGCTCTCTATCTCTTTTAGTTCTGCTCCACTCACTCTACTGACTACCAGTCTCACAAACTTATGTCACCTACCTACACTCCACGTAGCTTTTCTAGAATGTGGCCAATCTTAACTACCTAGTTATCACATCTTCTTTATGCTCCATGCTTCCTCGTGCTTCTGGTAGTAATTATTCGTGGAGATTTCCTGAAGATTCTTTTCTTGATTTCGGCATACAGGCGTTGTCTTCTAGGTTTCTGGTATGCATCAAGAAAATCGGACCGATGTGCATTTGGAATAATTGGAACTAGAGTGTAAATATCAAAACTTGATTTGGCGCACACTTCTTGTCAATCCTTGCACATTTGCTTGATCATGCATAAATATGGAATGAGCGTGCATAACTTCGTTTGTGCACGCACACGATATTAACCCAAAAATTTGGGTGCCAACACATGAGCTACATACAATTGACATCCTTTCCTAAAACATCTCTTCAGTTGTAAGGATGAAATATCACTTACATAAATGGGTCCTGGAATTCCTTGTACCATGTTCTTATTTATTTCTTCATCAAGACATGTAAATGTCTTATTATGGAAATCTAGGATGGCATGATGCTTGTCCAACCAATACATTCCAATTAGGATATCATAAGATCTTAATGGTATGATATTCATATCAACATTTGTATTTACTCCATTCATATTTATTGGAAAAC
>ML780451.1:1226964-1250506 GCA_009831015.1 Picea engelmannii | reverse complement strand
TCTAATCATGGTTTGATTTTATTATCTAAATAAGTTCAAGATAATTGATCCAAAAATAATATTGGATTGCTACAAATAATTTATGAGCAACAACAGATAAGATTTGGAAATGTGTTCAAGAACAAAAAAAACAATTTTGCGGGACTGATTGCAGCGAAACCGTAAGGAATTTGAAGAAACGGTTGAAAACCCATCTGCATAATGGACCCATTTATCTTACGCTCGACATTTTTCCCAAACAAATGCATGATTTCAGATATATGCTTGTCTCTTTACGAGGAAAATTTCAGGTGGTGGAAATTATTAGTGACGCCTAGATTGTTCATTCATTGCATAAATATATGAGAAAGTTCAGAACCCGTGGAACTGAGGAAATTGAGAGGAGGATCTTTATCCTTTATTTTTTGTATATTATTTATTTAGTAAACTTTTTTCTTTTCAACTGGAGTAACTGATGGTTGGAATCTTTGGGAGAATGGACCAATATTTTCGAAGAAGAAAATGGAATTTCAGGTTGCTTAATGGCTTTTGTCCTGTGAGTAAAATGGTTTTGTTTTCATTATAATATCTTCATATTCTTTGAGTATTTGATTATGCATTGATTTAGATTAGCTTTAGTCTATTTTATCAATACATGGTTAATTGCTATCATTTATGTATTAATTTTTTCAATCTTTAAGAGTCTATTATCCCAAAAATTCCTTTTGGACCTTATGATGAACTTATTATACTGAAAATATATGGGATACGGTTTACTCTTTGGATTTTTTCCTTTTGTAGACTCTGCAATGTTAATATTGTTTCTCATATAATTTTTGAATATGAAACTTTATTTGTATTGAACTAGCTTTAGATTGTTCGCATATAATTTTTCATGTTATGTTTTCATTTATATGGTTCATTATATTTTGGTTCCTTTAATACCCGTCGTTGATCGTCTATTGATACATTTTGAGCTTAAGTCTAATGTTGGATAGTTTATAATATCACTTTCTTAGGGTTGGAGTTTATTTCACTTTTATCTATTGGACATTTTAAAGTCACATGATATAAAATCATTTGTCTTTCTGTCATCTCAAACTTGTTCCAGAATATAAAAGACTTCTTTGAGTTTTCTCAGGAAGTATCATGGTTGCTTTTTTCATAGGTTTACACTTGAAATAGGTTAAGAGGAGCTTATACAAATAAAGAGAGGTCAATCTATCTTAGTACTACTGATCAACGTAAGGTTAGTTAGTTTATTATTTATTCAATTTGTTGACGTGCGAATGAATAATGATTGCATCATTTAAACGTTGAATGCTTTGTCCATTATCGTCATATCATTTTCAATCTTATTCACTCATTGTTATTAGTTTGTTAATTATAGTATTAGTACAAATTTGTTTATTTTTCATCTTGTTTTATCCATTAGGTGAAAACAATTATTTTCACAAGGCTTTACTTAAACCTTGTAATTGTATATATCTATTGTATACAATACCACTGTTAGTTAAGAAATTGTAATTAATGTGTCAATTGATAGAATTGTACATATATTTAGTTCACATATTTTAGTTATTTTAGAATCCTAGTTGGCTAATGGAGCCATAAAACCTGTCTGGGTAGATTATTCCAAATGGCTTGGGTTAAATAGACAACTCTAGACCAGATCTTCCCTTCCTGTTGACGGTGTGTCAAAAATGCCCATCAACAGGGTTCCGTCAGGGGTCTAAAGGATATTTTGGAGTCTACAGAGTCGTTTTAAGTGTTTTTGGACTCTTGGAGTCAATTTGAACACGATGAAAAAGTTTTTGAAAAAGCCTATAAAGGCTTATTTTGAAGTAGGTCAGTTTGAACAAGATGAAGAAGTTTTTGAAAAAGATTATATAAAGGCTTGTTTTGAAGTAGATTAGATGTATAGGTTGTATAGTTCCTAAAGAAAGCCTACAGAAGCTTGACCTGAAAGACTGTAACATGTATATCCTCATATGAATATAATTTTTTTTTTCTTATCAAAACAAAAATTCAATGTATAAATACCATAAATTATTCATCTAAATAAAGGGATTATTTTTTTCCATATTTTTGTCACCACTTATATGTTATGAGAGATAATAATTATTGTTTATTCACCCATAATCATTATTTAAAATTTGTATTTCTTTCATAATTAAATATTAAACAAAACAAAAATTAAAATTGAAATATAATATTATTAATTAATTCTATGAATAACAACATAAATTTTGGGTTTCCCCCAAATTGAGTAATTGACCAAGGCACCAGTGCCACTACCATGTGAAGGATAGGTGATTGAAAAATGTTTCTCCAACCATTACTTTCTCTATGAGATGGTATAGTTCAAGATGCTAAGCACAAATGTGTGTTTGGAATATCTTCTTGAGATTCAAAGGCTATTGATCAAGGGGGTGGAGATGATATTCTCCATTATCACGCTATTATACTTTAGGTGGAGAAAAATTATGGTTTCTAGTTAATTTGCAAGGGTGTGGTCATAATGGATGTGTGGACGATCATGTCCTATAGTGGACATGGATTTCTTAAGCTTTGAAGTAGGGGTTGGTCATTTGGTTTTCCTAGGAGCGAACACTTTGGACCCTCTCTGCATTGGAGCAACCATCTTGTCAAGAGTGACAATCCCTCCACTTCTATGGGTTTGATTCTTTCTAGTTCTTACTTGTCTCTATTTTCTATTGGTGAGGCTCATTTGTTGGTGTGGTGTTGGTGTGGCCCATCTATTGGTTTTACCTCAAGCTTGGTTGTAGACTCTTTGTTTCGAGGGTTCACTCATTTTTATTTGGAATTTCTCTTCTCCTTTATTTCCCCTGCCTAGGTCCCATTGAAAATAAAAAGTCTCGTTGAAAATTATCTCTCCCTCATTTGGGCTCAATTTATGAGTGTGGTCATTTCAATTGGTCTTTAGCTCAAAATTCGATGAGACACTACCCTTCCCATTTTCTCATGTAATTCTTGAGAAAATGGGAATCTTTTCTATTATCAATAAGAATTTGGTTACTTGTATTGGAATAGTATCTTCCCCAAGGGTCATATCTATATTTAAAGCTACTTTGATGGGGTGGTGATCAAATTATGGCTCGTTATCTTCATTTATTTTAATATTATCAATTTTATTCAACAAAGGAATAAATATATGACATAAGCAACAACACCTCTACCATTCAGTGAATGCAAGTCATATCAATAGAGTCAGGATGTTATCTAATCCAATACAAATGTCAAGTCATGTAAAGAGGTCATCCAAAGAAGATTAGTGCCTTATAATTTGTTTCAATATATTTAGATAGTCTCTTATAATTAAGGGTTAGGTTACCATACCCTTCTATCGATAAAGGGATAAGATTACTATTATGAGTTAAAATATTGGATTAATCCCTACCTATTATAGCATTAACATATTTAAGGGGATGAATATATCCTCTATATTTTAGGGTAGAAATATCATAATCTAGATTAATAAAATGGTGGTCATCACAATATTAGGGTTATTGTAGAAGGTAGAGTTGAAAGGAGCAAAGTAACAAATAACAAGGAAAATTGTATCAATGTATTCAAAAGTGATATTAAGCCAAATTTATTGGTTATATGGATTATTCTTATACAATGAAATCCTTGATTTAAGCTCCTTATTGATGTAGAAACAAATACCACATATCCTCCTACACATTGATCTTTTAATCCATATTAAGAAAATAATATATCCATCTAAATGACGGATTCATGACTTTTCGTGTTATCATATTTCAATAAGAAATATAAGATCAATTGAGGTTTCCATTTGATTTGGATTATGTTGAGAAAAAAATGAAGGTAGAGATGCAACAAGAAAACAAATAAAGATACTGCAAGAAACGCAATAATACAGTTAAAATCATATTCTATTAATGAATGAAATACAAAAGAGTGTAAACCTCAAAGCACAAAAACTAGCTAGAATGGTGGTAGCTTATCCTTGAAGAAAGAGATGTGTCACCTACCCTCTTTCATAAGAATCTTATTACAAATACGCCAAATATGAATTTTAACATAAAGCATCGGTGAGAAAACCATAAACATAAAAAACCTAACCCGAGAAGATGAAGCACCAAAAGGTTTGTGGGCCCTGATGTGGTTATTTGATACATCAACTTCCTAGGGGCACAAATTCTGCATACGATCTCCATTTGGGGTACTCGATAGCCCATCGGAAAGGTCTAGTCGAGAAGTACACATTCCAAATGGCCTAATATCTACCTTCAACTACATAATGACCACCTCCATGCCAAAAAAACATCGTTTAGGGCCTCAAAATGGCCCCGTAAGTTTGGGACCCAACAAACTGTAGAAAAATGGCAAAGATGTGGAACCATTTGAAATTAGTGGAACAGGTGGGTGGCCAATAGTATCCACTTGGATCAATCCTTCCCCCTTAGGAATTAATGTTCCCCATTGTGTGAAGCTCCTCCATTAGATGGGGAATCTTTTGGTAAATATGACTCCTAGTGAGACACTTGCCTCGGTGAAGAAGCTACCCTACTTTGATGACCCAATAGAGTTGGATGTTCTACCGGCAGGCGCTCTTCATATTGGTTTCCATGATTCGATCAATTGTCACTTTCTCAATGTAGTCAAGATTGAGTTCTCAGTTATGTAGGAGTCAAGTTCTCAGCCATGCCCGTAGTATCTAGGAGAGGTGGAAAATATGGTCAAAGTGGATCCACACTGAATATGGGATATAAGCCAATGAAAGGGGGAATACTTAATTCAAGATAATTCTCACCCACAAAATTGGTGATGGTGTAAGGCCCGTATCGAAGTGGGTGGAGATTTCGATGGGGTCCTGTGAGGTGTTATTTCTGCAAATGCAACATTACCTTATCTCCCACCTGAAACTTGTGTGGTACCTGATGTTAATCGTGGCAATGCTTGTACTTGGCATTGTCTTTATGAAAAACATCATGAAATTGTTGTTGGATGTGTTGTATATATTCAAAAAATTTGGTTGCTCGATTAACCTCAGTCTGAGCATGGGAGGAATCTTCCTATGCAGTTGCAATGTGCAGAGTTATGTCAATAGGCACCAATTGAAAAAATTAATTTGTAAAATTAACTTAGAATATTAATATATTTTTGAGAAGTCACAAATATTGACAACATTAATTTGTAAAATTGAATTAAAAATATAATTTTTTTATGTAATTACTATGTAGTTATGTCTGATTTCTCACAACATTTTATAAATTATAAAATAAAATTGAATTAAAAAACCCAAATATTCTTCCATATTAAAAACAATAAATTAAAAAAAATAATAATAAAATAATAAAAAATTGAAATGAATAAAATAAAAAGGTATTGAGACTATTTCCATTACCTTTTTCATATTCCCTCAAATCGTGTCCTTCCCAACAAAACTTATAACCAATTTTAATATAACTTTTTTAATTTTATAAAAAGTGATAATGAACTCATTTTTAAATCTTATTATCCTTCTTCCCCAACAAAGCTTATAGTTATTCCCCCTGATGGGGTGCCACATAGTCCAACAGAGACACATGGAGTGGAGGTAGGCCTAACCATTAATGAGGTCGGCTGACTTCCATCCCCTCGACATTAAGGATGGGAGCTGGCTCTAGCTACCGCCCACCTGATAGAGGACTTGCCCCTCGTGCGAGCAGTCCATTTATGCAACTCACTTACGAGGGGGACTTAATGGTGATGAAAGTCCCATCGTCCCTCTTTCTCTTGACGCGCCCGAGCCATGCCTTCTTCCATTTCCGACTCATTTTGCACTAGCTCTGCAACTGGAAGCCTCAAAGCAGTGACCTTTATGCCCTCTGCACAAAATTTACCTGTTTCTTCACCTCGATGCCCCACGAACGAGGGAAGCCACATCATGGCTTAGCCTGATATGCCTTTGCTACCCGATGGAGGCGGATGCAAAAGATGGAAAGATAACTCTCCATTGCTTGGACCCAAATCTTGCACATAAGGATTGAGCACAGAACGCCTCCTAGGTCGTCGATTGCAGAAGCGATCGTGGAGCCACCAATGTCATACATTGAAGAAGTTATCTCAGAGGAGCCAATTCAGGACCCTCCAGAGTATATTCTCTTCACGGTGCCTGACAGTTGGGTGCCACCAAGTGACTTTCGAGAGAAAGCCTCCATGCCTATCACCAAGAAACATCAAGACGGTGAGAATGAGCCGACATGGGAAGAATTCTCTACCTACTTCATTGAGGAGGAGATACCAGAAGAAACAACATCTCAAGCTGTAGTCCCAGAAGCTGGAACCACCTTGGATGAAAGAGAAAGAAGTGAGGGAGATGGTAGGGAAGCAAACCTGGAGCGGCACAAAGAAGCAGCTTCAAGCGAGCTCATGGAAATGCATTAGGGAGACACGACAAGGGAGGGTGGCACAATCTTCATGCCAACTCTCATTTCTTCCATGTAGAGTCAATGGTGTGTCCCACAACCTCTCCTCCACCCGGACCACCTTTACTTGCTTTTTGATCTGCGAGGCCAAATAGTGGACCATGTCCACTGTGGCACCCTCATGGGCCAGCGTTTGGACATGCTCTATGATGCCTTCTCCAATGCACCACTGGGACGGAGATACCCAACTTTCTTGTAGTTTTTCGTCATTCCAGCTAAGGAACATGCTCAGGATATAGATGCCACCTCAGACGCCACTGGGTAACTGTCATGGTTTTGCTTAATATTCCAATCTTACTTTTATAGCTCCGTGTATGATTACAATTAATTTCCTTAAGACAATAGTCATAGTTAAGAAAATGAAACTCCATCAGTTCTGGTTTCCTACGGGCATGACTGTTGGTAAACTAGTCTATTTTGGACAAGGGCTGACACGTTTCGGTTTCCGCTTAGGCTGCGGAATGGATGGCAGTCCAGGTACAACTGTATTTTTTGCCAATTAATATAGCAGGAACTTCCCTCTTTTTACTAAAAAAAAAAAGTTAAGCTTATAACTATTCTTAATATAATTTCAATTTTATAAAAAGTGATAATGAACTCCATTCACAATTCTGCCAATCTTTTTTTTATCTAAAATACGATTTTATAAAAAGTGATAATGAACTACATTCACAATTCTGCCATCTTTTTTTTATCTAAAATATATCATATCATTTTTTAAAATTGCAAAGTTTTTTTTAGGCCTTGCCAATACGTAGAGCAATGTGCTCCATTCCGTGACACGAATAAAGGAAATCCATATGTACTTGGATCAACGAGTGAGAAATAAAATTGCACTCACATTATCCCTAAATCGGGTTCGAATCTCTATGTGTCACCTCGAATGCTTTCTTCATGGGAGAAACTTTGAAAAGTTGTGGTTTGTCGTGCTCTCAAAAATTTGTGTTTGGTGCTACAATGTGCTAGCATTGTGCCATTTAAATTTTGTGGCTTGCGATGAGTATCATGAAAGAAATCTTTAATGTTACGATATTTCACATGAAACAAGATTTTTGGTTTGTAATGTGTGGCTTGGATATAAATTCTTTAGACATGCGATATGTTTTCTAACAATGTATTGCAATGAAAGAAAATTTCTCAAGTTGCGATATATAGCATGGAAATTTTTTTGAAAGTTGCTAAGCGTCATAAGTGAGAAAGTTTTTTTAGAGTTGAAAAATATTGAATAAAGAAATTTTCTAAGTGATAAATGGTTTCCTTACCTAATATGAAGAAATAGGAAGAGACTTGAATAAATAAATTTTTAAGTGATTTAATATATATATAGAAGAGAGGAGATTTACTATTGTAAATAAAGTAATCTCAAATTTTGGTATATGCTGGGGTGTGCTTTTAGGGTTGAAACTTGTTGGCACATTGTATCTTTTCTCTTGGGCTTCCTAGCATGTGGGGTTGAAGTGAAGTGAAATATTCTTCATTGGGCACACATCTATTGAAACATAGATTTATTAAAAGACAATGGATAAAACACTTCTCAAAGGGAGTTAGTTTCTCAATGAAGGGAGTTACCTACCTAGGAGGAGGAAAGTTGAGCACTTGGAGGAGAGAACATATTCCTTGTAGCTTGGATTCATGCAGTATATACCTTGAAGGTTCGACACTTCACTTGAGGATACCCAGGCTAAGGAGCGCACTTCATGGAGGTTAGTGATGGAATCAAACAAATATGTTGAGGAGGAGCATTCGAGGTTAGTGACCACATTGGCACACATGAGAGTAGTGTTAGGAACATGATAGGACATGCGACACATAGTTCGATAAGTGGCACACCTTGTTGGAGGAGGGACATTGAGCCTAAGGAGAATCATGTTTGGATGGAATTTCACTTTGGGGTTGGGCAATAAACCCTAGTTTGGTGATGTACATCGTTTTATTGTAGAGAGATCCATGTGGGGTTTCCTTGTTGGAGACTTGTATGGACTTATGTCCTTATTTTGTGTTAGGTTCCCTCATATATTGTATATATGAGGGAGGAGAGTGCTCTTGTATTGACCATTCGTCATTATACTCTTTTCTTCGTACTTTTTATAGTGATAGGATTCATGATGAAACCTTAGGTGATGACAAGGTGAGAGAGAGATGTCTTGGAGGTTCATGGAGAGATGGCTCTTGTGTGATGCATAGGTTTTCTCTTGTGATGCTAGGGTTTACACTATACATGTAAACCATAGAGAAGAACATTATTTGGGAGATGATGATGGATCTTAGGGTTCGTATTGTAGAGATAGGGTTTCTACCCTACTAGATGAATTGGAGAGTGGAGCTAACTCCTTGCATGATTGTGGAGTCTTATTCTTGTGTGATACAAGGCTAGGGAAAAGATCATGGAGATATTATTTTGATGATTCTTGAGTTTGGTGTGAATCATGTCTCGGAATAAGACTCAGTTATTGTATCCGCGATGTTCCATGGAGGTTTGAGTGCTTGTGTTGAGGCTAGATTTGGAGGATAGCACTAGAGTTTTCTTGCCATGTACTTGCATGATGAAACATGGTTAAGCTTTGTAAACCCTAAGAAAGAAAAAAAATCCAGTATGGAGAACTTGTGTGATACAAAATTGATGTTGGAGCCAATTAGGACTTGCCAACATTGATGCTTTCTTGTTATGGATCTTTGGTGGTGGCTAGGGTTTTCATCGTTATCGTAGCTAGGGTTTTGGAGAGCTTGAATATTGTATCATCTTGTGATAAGTTTTGAGTATGTACACATGTACTTCATTTCTTCTATTTTATATATGAAATTTCTAGCTATCCAAAATTGTGCAATTGCAAATTTGATTTTTAGATTGAATTGTCTTCTTGATTGGTTAATTTATAGCAATTGTTGTTCATGCTAATTTGACATAACATAGGGTTGGAATTGCTAAGTGATTTAACAGATATCTAGAAGATAAGAGAGAAGATTTACTTTTGTAAATAAAGTGATATCTAATTTGGTACATGCTTGTAAAAGTGGGCCCTTAGCATTGAAACTTGTTGGCACATTGTATCATTTCTCTTGGGATGAGTAGTGTGTTGGGTTGAAGTGAACTGAAATATTTGAAGTGAAGTGAAATATTGTCCATTGTTTGCTATTGTAAATTAATATACTAGATCAACCCTAATGTTGAAGTTTTGAATTAGATTTGGGAAAGCTCAAGTGTGAAGTGAAAATTCCAAAGTTGCAATATAAGTCATAATGCATAAATTTATTTTCATCAATTATTTTATCCCACCCAACTATGATAAGGTTTAGAGCTCGTTTGTTGTGTCTATGATTGACTTTGAGAAGCTTGTTCTTTTTGTCCCATGTTTGGATATCCATGTTTGCATTTGAAATTGGTGACGAACCAATCATCTCCTTGAAGTCCTTAATTTTGAGGTCAATAATGATGGTATAACTAAAGTTCAAAAATGACTTTTTAACCTCTTCCATGTCTTGTTCTAATTAAACACCCAATTTAAATTTCTTGTTGTTTCTCCATTAATTAGTTTAATTTTCCTTCTACTTAAACCAATTTTAGTTGAAGTTTTTCTTCTATAATGTATATGATGCTAATTTGAATATTAGATATTAAACTTATAAAAATCTTTTAAAGCTTCTAACCATTCTTAATATAATTTCAATTTTATAAAAAGTGTCAATGAACTCATTTTGAACTCATTTTTTTTTTTTTAATAGAAAGTTGAATCTTCATACCTAAAATATCATTTTTTTTAATTGCAAAATTTCTTCTTAATATAATTTCAATTTTATAAAAAGTGTTAATGAACTCCATTTTTTATATAAAGTTGTATCTTCATACCTAAAATATCAAATTTTTTAAATTGCAAAGTTTCTTTAGGCCTTGCCAATACGTAGAGCAGTGTGTTCCATTCCAAGACAGGAATAAAGGAAATCCATATGTACTGGGATCAACGAATGAGAAATAAAATTGCAGTAACATTATCTAAAAATACTTATACATTGTTAATCAATATTGTTTTTCTTCCTACCGGCGTCCACTACAACGAACTCCTCAAATTCAAAACCCAAAACCATAGTGATAAAACACCAAAAAAACATTTATGCAGCCTTCTTGGAACCTAGCAAAAACAAATCATAGTTTTGTTTGATCCAGGGCAATTGAAGTTTTTCTAAAACTCTGAGTCGATCAAGAGACACACAAAACTCTTGGATATAGTGGAAAAAAGATCGAAGGGTAACTATAAACAGAGCTGTGATTCCCACCAGAATCTATTGCTGGGGTTTTGTCAACTGTTTACCCCACTCTTCCCTTCAACCAGCCACTGAACATCCTTTGGTGACGCCATCTGCAATACATGGTTACAGGCCCAATACATGCATCTGCACATTTAATGGAGGTAAGTAATCCCTCATTGCCCCACTACTTCTTAAGGTAACTAATTCCCCCCTGCTCCAACGTCACAAACAGCTTACATCCTCTCTTGAAATTCCTTTGAGACCACCATTTGTTGCCCCATGCCGCCATAAAGAAGAAAGAGGACGAGATAGATTTAACAGATGGTGCAGCCATTGGGATCCTCATCTCTCAC
Source organism: Picea engelmannii (assembly GCA_009831015.1). Classification (NCBI taxonomy): domain Eukaryota; kingdom Viridiplantae; phylum Streptophyta; class Pinopsida; order Pinales; family Pinaceae; genus Picea; species Picea engelmannii. Next base: position 1,239,474 of record ML780451.1, on the reverse strand, counting down.
AACATTGTATGACGAGTATCCTTCATATGGCCCGTACACATAATTGGGATTCAGTTGATGATCATACACGACTGCCGGAGTCTCCGCAGCCGCCTTCTCTTCATTGCCAGAACCCACGCTCAGCAGCTCTGTAAATCCGAGTTTCATCAGTTTCTTTGCAACATCCACAGGATCTGCTTCTCCGATCACAGTTATCTTCCTCTCCTTCATATCAACTGTAACAGACTCTACCCCTGCAATTAAATATCATATCACTACTCAAAACCCAATTCAGTGTAATGAGAATTGCAATGGACAATATTAGATTGATATTTACCTTCAACCGCTGCAACAGCCCTCATAGCTCTTCTCTTKCTTTTCTCGTCCTCAATCGCCACTTTCAGCACCATTTTCTGCWAATATAACACATGCAGSGACATCATCGTCAGTGAGTGGTTTCAATAATTCRTAACATACAGAATCTCAAAACCAATGATTCTGGTGGAACAGAGCTGATGTAGTGGCATACCTTCATATTTGACAGCCTTCCAAAAACTCTCTGCAGAATCAAATTGGCAGTGGAAGCCTTCCGTTTCTTGTTAATGAAAGCCCGAAGAATCAGTCTCATAGGGGATGGTGTGGTCGAGGCCCAAGGGAGAGCGCAGACATATATATTGTGCAGAGGAAGAGGTGTGGTACGCGGAGGGTTTCAACGCGCTGGCAACACGCCCAAATCAATACGCGGCGGACTCGTTCCTTTTGACGAGAGAACTGCCAGGGGTTCAGCGGGTCTTCTGGAGTCTTCTCAGTAGTTGAAAATTTTTGGACTCTTTTGAGTGCTACTTTTTTTTAACTCTTGTGTTTCTTGGACTCTTTTGAGTTCCCAAATTGAACGGTCAGTACAAATGGATACGCATCATGACCAACACACCAAACCGAGTCTTTCGGTGGCCAAAAATATATATTATTTTTCAAATGATATTCATTTAAATAAAGGACAAATAACCACTCATCACCATGGGTATTCTAAAGCCCGCATCCCTTCCGGTCAGGGAGTACTTACAAGACTTACGGCTTGGGTATTTGTGCGATGCCCTAAAAAAAGCAATATTTATTTATTTTTTTAAATTGGCTGAGCTCGCGAGGGTTGGAATATCTATGTGTCACCTTGAATGTTTTTTCCATTTGGGAAAATTCCTCTCTTTTTATGTCGAAGGTGTTCTTTTAGGGGGAGTTTTCTCTCACTTTTTCGTCGTTTGTCGTCCATCAACTAGAACTCGCCATTTGTATTCATCTGTATTAAACTTGATGTACATCACTTCTTCTTCCATAACCATGCGATGTATGTTCTCTCACTTCACTTTACCGACTCCACACTGCTACTTCACCGACTCCACACCGCTAGATATATTGCAACACCGTTCACAACTGCACCCAAAGTGGATTCCTGCTTGAGTTTGGAACTGGTGGTGCCTCGACTGGGCATGGTGGAATAGAAAACACTCAAAGGAAACATGCCTCCTAAATTGTAGATGTGATTGAACTTTGCACCTCTGACATGCCTCCTAAATCGCAGACGTGATTGAACCTTGCACCTCTGAGTGCTTGGTCGTTTACATGGCGGGTTTTGGCGTTGTTGTCGTATGCATGAGTTGTTGTCTGTAACATCCCGCTCTAGCGCGCACTGATCGAACTTAGTCTTTGAGGACACTTGCTTGCAAGTGATCCAGATTATTATACTATTGGGCATTTGATTATGATTATGAGGCGTTAGGGATTGACGACATGTTATTTTGCGGCATTGACATAGACAGGTGCTATTGACTCAGTTTTCCTGAGTGTGCAGGATTTTGGACCTTGAGGATGCAGAGGCATCAATGGGACCCCTTGGACTTTGGATCAAGTCAGGGAGTGGACTATTGGGGTTTGATTGTTGTATATATGACATTTGTGCATTTGATTAGATGATATGATTATGGATATATTTCTGACATGAGTCGTTGATGATGCAGGATGACGATAGCTTGCCGACCAGACTCACATGTGTAGTAGAGGGGTCATGCACAACTACCAGAGACGTTGAGGGAGAGGTGTGGAACGCAGCTCTGCCACAACCTACTAGAACTCTCGTCGTGGTTCAAAATGTAGGTTAACGAGTACCTAGTTCGAGAAGACCCACGATGTCGTGAGGGTCGACTACGACAGTCGCTCACGATGATTCTAAGGGGTGTGCAATAAGGCAGGGGCCTTATTCCTTAGAGGCCCTGAGTCTCCCACAAGATCACCTGGTGGAGTATTGACTCAAGGGGTTTTGATGTCTACCAGGTCAATGAAGAGGCGAGTGGCACCCTTGGATCACATATTGCGTCCTGAAGGGCACATCGCATAAGGGAAACATAATGGGGCGAGTGGCACCCTTGGAGCACCTAGTGCGTCCTGAAGGGCACGTCGTGTTGTTAAATAATAAATGAATAAACCTATATGGCCTTAGAATTAATACTGTGATGAGAATGATTTAAAACAAATTCCCTAATAAAATGTCGCCGAGCCTAGGAAATTAAAGTCTAGGTCTAAGTGATACTTGTGATATATATATATATATATATATATAACAATAAAAATAAAAATAAATAAATAATAATGATAATCATCATTAATCATGTGACGAGAAAGGGGTAAGCAATTCATTAATTTATAAAAATCTTTTGGGGGATAAAAATAAAAAGGGGGGGAAATGGGAAATAATTGTTTTGTCACATATACTAATTAAAAATTTATTAATTAAAAAGGAGAAGGGGGAAAAGTTAATGTTCTACACCTGCCAATTTGAGTTTTAAATAAAAAGGGAAAGAGGGAAATTAAAAAAAATTAGGAAACTAGGAAAAAACAGGAAACATAAAAAGAAAAGGGAAACACAAGAAAAAAGCAGAAAAACTAACTTAGTAAGGTATCTAGAATTTAAGAACTTTCTAAATTAAACTTAACTAGTAAATTAGTAAGGGGGTAAGTCATTAAAACGTGTAAGGGAATATGGGGACACCTAGGAACGATTCTAGGAATGCTTTTAGGTGGGTGAGGGAAATATGAGTAATTAATTAATTAAGGAAATTAATTTATGGTAAAATGAAGGGGATGGACGACACATGCATGGGGAGGATTTTTATGAATTAAATTGTTGAAAAATAAATTTAATGGGAATATGAGAAAGTAAAGGACTTAGAAACTCTATATAAAGGAGGGAGGAGAAGGATGATAGATCTCTTATGTTATGTGTAACATTACGCTGCAGAATTTTAGACTTGACTGACTTAAATTGTGGGATATCCAACTCAGTGAGGAGTGGTAGCTTGGCCTTGCGAGGTGAGCTGGGAGCTAGCTAATTCTCTGGTTTAGTGTGTGTGGCCCCTTTGTGGCTCGAGGGCTAAGGGGGAGGAAGAGTACCCTTAGAGTTGGTTGGGAGGTACCGGTGAGGTCTCATTGGTCGACAAGGGGGAGAAGCACGGAGCGCGTGGGACAACGACTCAGAGAGGGCGACTCGGGGTACAGTACGCTTCCTTTATTTCTGCATGGTAGATTATTAATATAATTTATGCTTTTATTTTTGTACTTTCATTGGGTAATGAAAATGTGGAGTTAGCATTTCAACCGGGAACGTAACTTTCCCCGTAAGCCTTAATCCTGTTGTTGACTTGATTCCCTCGGCCTTCGATCCCTGCATGTTGAGACTGCCCTTTGGTTTGTTGATTGTTGTGAAGTTTTGTGCTTTTCATCCTCATCCCTATCTCTTCAATCCACGCCTATGTAGTCGGCCAGGAGCTAAATCGATGGTCATCACTTCGGTGCACAACGACCTATAGATTCAAATGCCCTGCTTTTCTATGCGTGGATGAGGAGTGAAGGATGTGTTTGCCCATGTTGTTTTCCCTTTCTCATCTCTGCGTTGATCTATGCATTGTCTCGGTCTCTGCATGTTATATCACCTCTGCGTCTTAATCGTTCTCGACAATATGAAACTGTGTTGGGGTATTTTGTGCATTTCAACAGCCTCACCACGAAATTAACTGTGTGTTTTTATATGTTGCTCGACAAATTAACTCTGCATTGTAATACCTTCCCCACAACTTAACTCTGTGTTTGTTTTGATGGCATTTTTCTCTGCATGTTTTTTTTTTATATATCTCTGCACTTTAATAGTTCAATATGATTTGAGTTAGCGTTATGTCCTCTTGTTCAATAGCTCCTTTTTGGCTATCACTGTGATCTGTTGGTGGTTGATAGTTATGTATAACTGCAGTTATAATTCTTTCCAAGTTGTATATTGTAGTTGATAGCTAGACTTGTAGTTTTCTTGTTGTTTTTAGCATTGCTTAAGTAATGCCTTCATCCGCTTATCCCATCTTGAATTCCTTCTTTTTGGGCCATTTTTACCTATCTCTGGGCTACTATAGAACCCGTTTTTTACTGTGATTAAATTTCTCTACAAGTCTTTAAGTAGAAGGCAAATTTACCCTGCGTGTTACTCACACTGGACTACGTTTTTAATAAATTTTGTGGTGGTTAAGAGTTTGGAAACCAAATTTCTGGCATTTAACGACAACATTTTTTAGTATGGATAGCCATGTATATTCAACGATTTTTCCTTTTTTTTCCTGTGGCAGCTGGACTTCATTCACAACCTTCATCTAGCAAAATTTTATTCACAGTATAAGAGTAGCGATTTATTCCCACGGTTAAATGTTGGGTCAACTTATTTGTTCAGCGTTATGATACCCATGGTAGCAAACCCCCCCTTGAACAAATGGATAGAGAATATTGTACAACAGTATTCCTGAATTTTGGTTGACAGCGAAATGAAGGGGCTGCGATTGACAGGTATTTGGCTGGTGGATTTATTCCATCTTCGGACTGTGTATTGGCAACACTTAGGTTTAACCGTGCAACGGTGGAGTCCTACGAACTTATTAGTAATCAACTATCATATTTTTAGTCGCAACGACTAATCATTCACCGGTCCTTAATTGCCCTTGTAAATGTTTACTCTTTGCATCTTCTGTGATCCATATCCACACTTATATTCTACTATTGTATTCAAACCCTGCGTTTCATTTTTTTCGTGCAATACTTATTGTATTTCACACTCGGCTGTATAACCTACCCTTTACATACTTACACTATTTTTGTTGTATCATAGTTTAATTCTTCCTTTAAAGTGTTTAGATGACAACAATGTATCTTACCTAACCTAGAGACACCACGTTTTAATTCCCAGCTTCCCCACCTATCTTAAAGATGATTTGGACAACCATTTATACCCTTTTACAACTAATTTCTTTTAAACTTTAATTACTTTAAAGACAACTGGTAGATCATCGAAATTGGGTGTCAGTGCCCCTTCAAGTTAGGATCATGAGATAGCATTTCGTTTTTTACAACCATTGTATAATTGATTACAACATATTATATTTCTGGTTATATTTTATTTGATTGCAAGGTGACTTGTCAATCTACATGAAATCTGATTTTAATTTGACAACCCATGTATAATTTACACAGTAGCTTTATAGAAACATTAATTTATATTTACTTTATACAACAATTTATTAGCATTTTTGTAGACCNTTTATTTGATTGCAAGGTGACTTGTCAATCTACATGAAATCTGATTTTAATTTGACAACCCATGTATAATTTACACAGTAGCTTTATAGAAACATTAATTTATATTTACTTTATACAACAATTTATTAGCATTTTTGTAGACCGCCTCTTCATTTAAATAGACAGCCTTTAAAATTTAATTTGACTAAACTTGTCCTTTAGTTTTAACATTAATTAAACCAGACTTGTTAAATTAGAATGTAATTATTGTTTATAGTGTTAGTATTGACTTAATTTAGACTTGCTTAATTTGATTTGCATTTAATGTTAAATTAGATGGTACATTGATGACCAAATTATAAATTAGACTTGCTCCATTTGATTTGCATTTAAGGTTAATTTAGAGGGTACATTAATGACTAAGTTGTAAATTAATATCGTTAACATGTGTGATAATTGCAGCTTGTACTTTGATATTGTTAATGTTGTTCATGAGGTTAATTGCTAAGTTAGATTGTATTTAGTGATTAATTTGGAATTGTCATTTTAGATTGTAATTAATGTTAAATTAGATTGGCGTGTATTGACTAAATTGTGATTTAGACATGCTAATTTAGAGTGTAAGTTATGTTAATTTAGAATGGTAATTATTGACTAATTTAGACATGATTAATGGTTTGGGTGGCTAGCGAAGACATGTAATGGCTTGCGCTCTCTTGTTGACATCATATCGTGTCTTGGCGACCCCTTGCTTAGGGGGTGGGTGTAGTCATGTGTCAGCTATTTCGGTCTCCTAGCACGTGGGTTGGTCTTGAGTCTATGGTCCAGATAGAATATGTTTGCGCCAGGGTTATTGTCGTGCCTCTCATCTGGGGACGACATGATTCCTGCAAAGGGGATCATGGAGCTCCCTATTGGACAAAGGCAAATGATATCGTGGTCACAGTCTATGCTTCCCGTGTGAGTGTTGTTGATTGTTGTAAGTTGTTTTTAGCACTTAGGTTGTAACACCTTCATGCATTGGGTTCACGTGCCTTGAGGTTCTAGTCATTGGTCATCAAGGTCGTTGTGTCGGGAGGGGGATGTTGTCCCTTAACTTGTAGGCGTGGTCTTGTTTGCATCGGGCGGGTAGTCGTTCCTCTTTGTTGTTATACGCACGTTTCACCCACTTGCTCTTGCGATAGTGCATGGAGTCATAATTGCATGTTGCCTGTACTGCGTGCTTTCATTCATCATTAGTTGTGTGGTTAATTTGTTGTCGTTGTCTCCTTCTTTCCTAAAAAAAAATAATTTTCACCTTCTGCTTCACTTGTATTCGTAATGACGGGGTCGTTACATATGGTATGAGAGTGGGTTCATCCCGTGACTTGGGATCACTATGGATTTCATTGATATGATATTTGATTATAATGTTGTTAATTAAGTTGATTTGTATTCGTGCAGGTAATCATGGTTAGAGGACGCCGTGGAGGCAGACGATGGGGTGCTAGGGGAGGAGGCATGATGCCTCCAACGACATCCACACCTGGGGGGCCTTACCCCCAAGGATATGAGCAGGTTGTCGGGCAGGAGCAGATAGCAGTGGGTGATGTGGTTGGGCTGATGAGATGTTTTCAACACATGTCTGAGGCACTAATCAGTCATTTGGACAAAGATGAGACCAGAACGTCGGCACCCCCTGAGGGTCCACTGCACGCTCCGGTTGGTACTGGTAACATTTACCATGAAATCGAGAAGGTCAAATTTCTTGAGTTCTTTGGTGCCCTAGACGACGCAACCGTTGAGGCATGGTTGGAGAATATGGCAATGTGCTTTTCACTTCACGACTATACCTCCAACATGAAGTTCTGCATGGTGGTCTTTCAATTTAAGGGGATCGTTCTTCTATGGTAGAAGATGCTCATACCACAACTGAACATGGTCATCGAAGATGCGTCATATGAATTTCTAGAGAAACGGTTCCGAGAGAGGTACCTATTAGAGGAATCCATTGAGCGTCAACTCAACAAGTTCAACGCCTTACGACAGGGCATTCGTATGGTGCCCATTTTATGGAGTTACTTTGGTATGCTTCGCATCATAATACAGAGAAACTTAAGGTCAATAGGTTCGTGTTTGAACTTAATGGCAACATACGTGCAAAGGTTAGGATTCTGATGCCTCAAACCTTGCATGATGTCATCCAGAAGGCTTTCATAGCATAAGAAGAGATTATTAGTGGGGGTCAGAGGAGGACTCCAGCAAGACCAATAGGGTAGGTGTCATTTGGTGCATAACAACATCAGATACTAGCTAGACATATGCCAAGATATCGTGGCTTCCAGAGGGGATCCACTTTCACTACACCTCGATGACCGACACCTCAACAACGAACACCTTATCGGGGACCGCAACATCAACAACAACATTGATTGTAGCAACAACATTTTAGGCCTGTTCAGCAAAATAGACCAGGATTTCAGGGCGGTGGGCCATCAGCTTCTACTTCGGGTACCTGGAGTACTAGACTGAAGAAGGGGTGTTGAAAGTGTGGGGAGCCACACTACCAGCACGACTTCCCAGTGAAGAGGACTAGAGCGACTGGATCAGCCAGAACCACTACCATGGGAGATTTGGGCAAGGCCCACCGGATTCATGCAGCAGTGAATAAACACTAGGAAGAGAACCAGTCGACTGTGCTCGAGATGTCAGGTACCATCGTTGACCAGACCCTTATTATGTTGGTAGATCCCGGTGCTACCGAGAGTTTCATTTCTGGTGCAACGCTAAAAAGGATTAAGGTAAAGACAGTCAAATAGGATGAGTTTAGCTTCATAGAGATGGCTTCTAGAACCAAAAAAAAGGTTGGAGGAGAGGTTACAGGCTGTACCCTCAACCTGGGAGAGTTTGTCAATAGGGCCAACCTGTACGTCACGATCTTAGGATCTTATGACATCATGATTGGTATGGACTGGTTGGAATCGCATGAGGCGATACTCAACTGTAAGAGGAAATGGGTGAGCTTGATCGATGATGAGGGACAAAGATGCATGATTGTAGGATGGAACCAGGGGGTTTCCCTGAGGTTCATCTCTTCCTTACAACTACGGAAGAGCATGCGCAAGGGATGTAATCTTTATGCGATCCTTGCATTAAACAAGAAGGGAGTAGCGGAAGGTCTAGAACACCTTCTGGTGGTGAGAGAATTTGCAGACATATTTCTGAAGGAGTTACTTCGGATGTCGCTGGAGAGGGAATTAGAGTTTACTATAGACCTAAAACCAGGGACTAAACCGATAGATAGAACACCTTATCGGATGTCGATCCCAGAGTTACAGGAGTTGAGAATGCAACTGAAATAATTGTTGGACCTGGGAGTGATATGTCCAAGTGTGTCACTGTGGGGTGCGCCTGTTATTTTCATACAAAGGAACGATGTATTGTGGAGGCTCTACATTGACTACCGTCAATTGAACAAGAAAAAAATCAAGAATCAATATCTGTTGCCGAGGATTGATGATCTGTTCGATCAGATGTAGGGTACGACGATGTTCTCAAAGATCGATTTGCGATCAGGATATCACCAGTTATGGATTAAGGAAGATGACGTCCCTAAGACCGCCTTTAAGACGAGGTTTGGGCATTACAAGTTTACTGTTTTACCATTTGGACTAACGAACGCCCCAGGGGTATTTATGATTTTGATGAACGGGGTGTTCTGCAAGTACTTGCACAAGTTCGTCCAAGTATTCATTGACAATAATTTGATTTACTCTCAGACGATGGAGGAGCATGACGAGCACTTGTGCTTGGTACTACAGTGTCTGTGAGAGCATAAATTACATGGGAAGTTTTCCAAATGCTCGTTTTATCAATCGAGGATTCACTACTTAGGGCATGTCGTCTCTGGCGAAGGTATCAAAGTGGATGGAGAAAAGGTTGAGGCTATTATGGAATGTCCTATGCCGACAAATGTATCAGAAGTGTGTAGCTTCATGGGTTTAGTAGGATACTATCGAAGGTTCGTCGAGGGATTTTCGAAGATAGCAAATCCGATCACGGAGTTGTAGAAGAAGAATAAGAAGTTTGTTTGGACCGAGAAATGCACAGAAGCTTTGACAACGACATTGATACTAAAGGTACACGACATGGACCCAAATTTCTTGGTATGCACTGATGCATCCAAGGAAGGCTTAGGTGGAGTCTTGATGCAAGACGGTCGAGTGATCACTTACATCTCGAGGAAACTGACAAGGCATGAGGAGAACTATGCGACGCACTATTTGGAGTTGTTAGCCATTGTATATTCCTTGAAGGTTTGGAGACACTACATTGTTGGATGAAAATTTGAACTAAATACGAACCACTATGGACTACAACACATCTTTACACAAAGCGACTTGAACGCGCGACAACGACGTTGTTCATAATTTCTTAGAGAGTATGACTTCGAGATTACTTACATAAACGGAACAGTGAATCGAGTGGCAGATGATTTGAGTCGGAGACCACGCATATTTTTGGTGTTGCCTCTTTAGACGAGTCTACGTGAAAATATTCTAACTTTACAGCACGACGATGACTGGTACAAAGAGGTCGAGGATTTTATTGCACAAAACACAATGATGGTACCAAGATTTGAAGGATTTACGTTTGACGACGATGGATTATTGAGGTTTAAAAATTGGATTTACGTACCACCGAACAACGAGTTGAGGAGTTTGATCCTAAACAAGGATCACAGAGCAGTGTACATGGCCCACCCAGGAGTCACGAAGATGAGGGTTGACCTTAAACCCTTATTCTTCTGGAAGGAATGAAGGCAAACATAGTCAACTATGTGGCTAGATGTCTAGAATGTCAGTTGGTAAAGGCTGAACATAGACATCCAACATGATTACTACAGCCACATGCTATTCCAGAATCGAAATGGGAGGTCATTTCGATGGATTTTATTGTTGGATTTCCATTGACAACAAGGAGACACGACTTGATTTTAATAGTAGTCAACACTCTGACGAAGAGTGATCATTTTATTCTCTGTACGTATGATGTATCAGGAACCTAACATAGCTAGGGTTTTCATCAGTGAGATTGTGAGGCTGCATGGTGTGCCTAAGAGGATTATATCTGATCGGGGATCGATGTCTACTGAACGATTTTGGACTAGTTTCCAAGAGGCCTTGGGAACCCAACTTAACTTTAGTACTATGTATCACCCGGAGGCTGACGAGTAGACCGACCGAACGAACTAGACCTTGGAGGTCATGTTGTGCATATACGTGATGGACCAACAAAAACATTGGGAAGAATTCTTGCCATTTGTAGAATTTTCTTATAACAACACTTACCAAAGCACCATTAAGATGGCACCTTTCGAGTTCCTGTATGGGTGACCGTGTCAGACGCCTTTGAGTTGGGATCGGCTTGAGGATACCGACCTGGTGGGACTAGAAGTGATCCAAGAAATGGAAGAACATATGAAAACAATAAGACAAAGGATTAAAGAAGTGCAATATCGGTAGAAGAGTTATGTCGATGCCCATCGTGTCGACTGTAGTTACGAAGTTGTCGATCGAGTCTTCTTGCGGGTAAAACTGCATATGAGTTCGATCAAGTTTGGAAAGGGAGCTAAACTCTCTCTTAGGTTCGTGGGACCTTTCGAGATTGTGGAGAGGAAGGTTCCCATGACCTATCGACTAGCCTTGCCTGATTCTTTGAGGCGTATGCACGATGTTTTACAGGTTTCTGTTTTGAGACATTATATTAGTGATCCTACACATGTTATTGACATGAGTTCCTTGTAGGTATCAAACGAGGAGGTGCTCATAGCTAAGTTGATTCGCATCCTGGATCATCACATTCGATAGCTACGACGTCGAACAATAGATCAAGTCAAGGTCCAGTGGGATAACTATAGTCCGCACTCAGTGACCTGGGCAGACACATATGATATGCCCCAACAGTTTCCATTTTTGTATGAAAGATAGACTTATGATTTTGTGATGCACATTATTTCGGCACTTATATACTGTGAAACTTCGGGATGAAGTTTAGACCAAGAGGGGGTGTATGTAACATCCCTTTCTTGAACGCACTAATCGAACTTATTCTTTAAGGATACTTGCTTACAAGTGATCCATATTATTATATTATTGGGCATTTGATTATGATTATGAGGCGTTATGGATTGATGACATGTTATTTTGAAGCATTGACATAAACAAGTGCTATTGACTCGGTTTTCCTGAGTGTGCAGGATTTTGGACCTCGAGGATGTAGAGACATCGATGAAACCTATTGGACTCTGGATCGAGTCAGGGAGTGGACTATTATGATTTTATTGTTGTATATATGAAATTTGTGCATCTGATTAGATGATATGATTATGGATATATTTCTAACATGATTCGTTGGATGCAGGCTGACGATAGCTTGTCGACCAATCTCACATGTGGAGTAGAGGGGTCATGCATGACTACCAGAGACATTGAGGGAGAGGTGTGGACAACAAACCTGCAACAACCTACTATCATTCCCGCCATGTCTCGAACTGTAGGTCAACGACTACCTAGTTTGAGAAGACCCACGATGTCATGAGGGCCGATTGCGATAGTCGCTCATGATGATTCTAAGGGGAGTACAATAAGTCATGGGCCTTATTCCTTAGAGGCCCTTAGTCTCCCACAATATCACTTGGCAGAGTATTGACTCAAGGGGTTTGATGTCTACCAAGTCAGTCAAGAGGCGAGTGGCACCCTTGGAGTACGTAGTGCGTCCTGAAGGGCACGTTGCACAAGGGAAACAAAATGGGGCTAATGGCACCCTTGGAGCACGTAGTGCATCCTGAAGGGAACGTCATGTTGTCAAATAATAAATGAATAAACCTATATGGCCTTAGAATGAATACTGTGATGAGAAATATTTAAAACAAATTCCCTAATAAAATGTCGT
>ML780451.1:1213877-1226907 GCA_009831015.1 Picea engelmannii | reverse complement strand
ATATATATATATTACAATACAAATGAAAATAAATAAATAATAATGATAATCATCATTAATCATGTGATGAGAAAGTGGTAAGCAATTCATTAATTTATAAAAATATTTTTGGGGATAAAAATAAAAAGGGGGAAAAAGGGGAAATAATTGTTTTGTCACATATGCTAATTAAAAAGGAAAAGGGGGAAAGTTAATGTTCTACAACTACCAATTTGAGTTTTAAATATAAAGGGAAAGAGGGAAATCTAAAAGAATTAGGAAACTAGGAAAAAGAAGGAAACATAAAAAGAAAAGGGAAACACAAGGAAAAAGCCAAAAAACTAACTTAGTAAGGTATCTAGCATTTAAGAAATTTCTAAATTAAACTCAACTAGTAAATTAGTAGAGCAGTAAGTCATTAAAACGTGTAAGGGAATATGCGGAAACCTAGGAGCGATTCTAGGAATGTTTCTAGGTGGGTGAGGGAAATAGGAGTAATTAATTAATTAGGGAAATTAATTTATGGTGCAATGAAGGGGATGGGGGACACATGTACAGGGAGGATTTTTATGCATTAAATTGTTGAAAAATAAATTTAATGGGAATTTGGGAAAGTAAAGGACTTAGAAACTCTATATAAAGGAGGGAGGAGAAGGATGATGGATCTCTTCTGTTATGCGTAATGTTACACTGCAGAATTTTAGAATTGACTGACTTATCTTGTGGGAGTTGGGATATCTAGTTATGTGAGGAGTGGTAGCTCGGCCTTGCGAGGTGAGTTGGGAGCTAACTCATTCTCTAGTTTAATGTGCATGGTCCCTTTGCGACTCATGGGGCTTAGTGGAAAGAAGAGTACCCCTAGCGTTGGCTGGGAGGTACCGGTGAGGTCTCATCAGTTGGCAAGCAGGAGAAGCACAGAGCATGTAGGACAATGACTCAGAGCGGGCGACTCGGGATACGATACACTTCCTTGATTTTTGCATGGTATATTATTAATATAATTTATGCTTTTATTTATGTACTTTTATTGGGTAATGAAAATGTGGACATAACATTTCAACAGAGAACTTAATTATCCACGTAAGCCTTAAGCATGTTGTTGACTTGATTCCCTTGGCCTTTGATCCCTGCATGTTGAGACTTCCCTTTCGTTTGTTGATTTTTGTGAAGTTTTGTGCTTTTCGTCCTCATCCCTAGCTCTTTAGTCCACGCTTGAGCAGTTGGCCAATAGTTGAATCGACAGTTGTCTCTTCAGTGCACAATGACCTATAGATTCAAATGCCCTGATTTTCTGTGCCTGGATGAGGAGAGAAGGATGGGTTTTCCCATGTTGTTTTCCCCTTCTCATCTCTGTGTTGATGTCTTCCTTATCTCAGTCTCTTCATACTATATCACCTTTATGTCTTAATCGTTCTCAGCAATCTGAAACTATGTTGGGGTATTTTCTGCATTTCAACACCCTCACCACGAAATTAACTTTGAGTTTTTATATATTGTTGGACAACTTAACTCTGCATTGTAATACCTTCCCCGCAACTTAACTCTGTGTTTGTTTTGATGGCATTTTTCTCTGCATGTTTTCTTTTTATATACCTCTGCACTTTAATAGTTGAATATGATTTGAGTCGCGTTATGTCCTCTTTTTCAACATCTCCTTTTTGGCTATCATTGTGATGTGTTGGTGGTTGACAGTTATGTATAACCACAGTTTTAATGCTTTCCCAGTTGTATATTGTAGTTGATAGTCAGACTTGTAGTTTTCTTGTTTCTTTTACCATTGCTTAATTAAGTCCTTCATCCGCTTATCTTAGCTTGAATTCATTCTTTTTGGGGCATTTTTAACCATCTCTGGGATGCTACAGAACCCATTTTTTACTGTGATTAAATTTCTCTGCAAGTCTTTAAGTAGAAGGAGAATTTACCCTGTGTGTTACTAGCACTAGACTGCGTTTTTAATAAATTTCATGGTGGTTAAGGGTCTAACAACCAAATTTCTGGTATTTACAGAAAATGTTTTTGAGTATGGATAGCCATGTATATTCAACGATTTCTCCTTTTTTTTTCCCTATGACAGCTGGACTTCATCCACAGCCGTCATCTAGCAAAATTTTATTCGCAATATAAGAGTAGTGATTTATTCCCATGGTTAAATGTTGGGTTAGCTTATTTCTTCAACATTATGATACCCATGGTAGCGTACCCCCCCTTGACTGAATGGACAGAGAATATTTGTACAACAGTATCTCAAAATTTTGGTTGATAATGAAATGAGGGGGTTGTGATTGACAAGTATCTGGCTGGTGGATTTATTGCATCCCCAGATTGTGTATTGGTAGCTCTTAGGTTTAACGATGCAACGATGGAGTCCTACGGACTTATCACTAATCAACTATCATATTTTTAGTAGAAGTGGCTAATCATTCATTTGTCCTTAACTACGCTTGTAAATGTTTACTCTTTGCATCTTCTGCTATCTATATCCACAGTTATATTCTACTATTGTATTCAAACCCTACGTTGTGTTTTTTTCATGCGATACTTATTGTATTTCACACTCAGCTATATAACCTACCCTTTACATGCTTACACTATTTCCGTTGTATCAAGGTTTAATTCTTCCTTTAAAGTGTTTAAATGACAACAATGTATCTTACCTAACCTAGAGATACCACGTTTTAATTCCCATCTTCCCCACCTATCTTACAGATGATTTGGACAGTCATTTATACCCTTTTACATCTAATTTCTTTTAAAATTTAATTACTTTAAAGACAACTGGTAAATCAGCGAAATCTAGTGTCAGCACCCCTTCAAGTTACGATCACGAGATAGCATTCTTTTTTTGACAGCCACTGTATAATTGATTACAACACATTATATTTTTGGTCATATTTTATTAGATTGTCAGGTGACTTGTCAATCTACACGGAATCCAATTTTAATTTGACAATCCATGTATAATTTACACAATAGATTTATAGCAACGGTAATTTATATTTACTTTATACATCAATTTATTAGCATTTTTGTAGACCGCCTCTTCATTTGAATAGACAACCTTTAAAATTTAATTTGACCAGACTTGTCCTTTAGTTTTAACATTAATTAAACCAGACTTGTTAAATTAGAAAGTAATTATTGTTTATAGTGTTAGTATTGACTTAATTTAGACTTGCTTAATTTGATTTCCATTTAGTGTTAAATTAGATGGTACATTGATGACCAAATTATAAATTAGACTTGCTCCATTTGATTTGCATTTAAGGTTAATTTAGAGGGTACATTAATGACTAAGTTGTAAATTAATATCGTTAACATGTGTGATAATTGCAGCTTGTACTTTGGTATTGTTAATGTTGTTCATGAGGTTAATTGCTAAGTTAGATTGTATTTAGTGATTAATTTAGAATTGTCATTTTAGATTGTAATTAATGTTAAATTAGATTGGCGTGTATTGAATAAATTGTAGACATGCTAATTTAGAGTGTAAGTTATGTTAATTTAGAATGGTAATTATTGACTAATTTAGACTTGATTAATGGTTTGGGTGGTTAGCGAAGATGTGTAATAGCTTGCGCTCTCTTGTTGACATCATATCCCATCTTTCTGACTTGTTTCTTGGGGGGTAAGTATAGTCTTGCGTTAGTTATTTCGGTATCCTAGCGCATGGGTTGGTCTTGAGTCTATGGTCCAGATAGAATATGTTTGTGCCAGGGTTATTATTGCGGTTCTCATCTGGGGACGGTGTGATTCCTGATGAGGAGATCATGGAGTGCCCTATTGGACAAAGGCGAATGATATTGTGGTCGGATTTTGTGCTTCTCATGTGAGTGTTGTTGATCGTTGTAAGTTGTTGTTAGCACTTAGGGTGTAACGCCTTCATGCATTGGGTTTGCGGGCCTTAAGGTTCTAGTCATTGGTCATCAAGGCCATTGTGTTAGGAGGGGGATGTTGTCCCTTAGCTTGTAGGCATGGTCTTGTTTGCGTTGGGCAGGTAGTCGTTCCTCTTTGTTTCTCTACACACGTTTCAACCAGTTACTCTTGCGCCAGTGCGTGGACTCATAGTTTCCTGATTCCTAAACTGTGTGCTTGAATTCATCGTTAGTTGTGTGGTTAAGTTGTTGTCATTGTCACCTTCTTGCCTAAAACAAAAAAAAAATCACCTTCTTCTTCGCTTGTATTCATAATAATGGGGTTTTACATATGTTATCAGAGAGGGTTCAGCCCGCGACTTGGGATCACTATGACTTTCGTTGATATGATATTTGATTATAATGTTGGTAATTAAGTTGACCTGTATTCATGCAGGTAATCATGGTTAGAGGACAACGCAGAGGCAAATGACGGGGTGCTAGAGGAGGAGGCGCGACGCCTTCAGCAACATCCATGCCTGAGGGGCCTAACACCCAAGGAGACGAGCAGTTTGTCGGGCAGGAGCAGATAGCGGTGGGTGATGTGTTGGGAAGATGAGATCTTTTCAACACATGTCTTAGGCACTGATTAGTTGTTTGGATAGAGATGAGGCCAGAGCGTCGACACCCCCTGAGGGTCCACCGCGCACTCTGGTTGGTACTGGTAGCATTCACCGCAAACTCGAGAAAGTCAAATTTCTCGAGTTCTTTGGTGCCTTGGACGGTGCAGCCACCGAGGCATGGTTGGAGAATATGGCAATGTGCTTTGCACTTCCCGACTATACCTCCAACATGAAGGTCTACATGGAGGTGTTTCAACTGAAGGGGAGCGCTCTTCTATGGTGTAAGAGGCTCCTGCCACAACTGAACATTGTTGTCAAAGACGTGTCATGGGAACTGTTCAAGGAACGGTTCTGAGAGAGGTACCAATCAGAGGAGTTCATTGAGTGTTAGCTCAACGAGTTCAATGCCTTACGACAGGGTGGCCGTATGATGCCCAAGTATGCAACCCGTTTTATGGAGTTTCTTCGGTATGCTCCGCATCTTAATACATACAAACTTAATGTCAACAGGTTCATGTTCAGCCTTAATGGAAGCATACATGCAAAGGTTAGGATTCTAAAGCCTCAAACCTTGCATGATGTCATCTAGAAGGCCCTCATAGCAGAGGAGGAGATTATCAACGGGGGTCAGAGAAAGACTCCAACAAGACCAATAGGGTAGGTGTCATTTGGTGTGCAACAACATCATACACCAGCCAGACATACACACAGATATCGTGGCTTCTAGAGTGGATCCATTTTCACTACACCTCAGCGACCGACGCCTCAACAATGAACACCTTATCAGTGACCACAGCATCAGGAGCAACAATAGTTTAGGCTTGTTCAACATAACAGACTAGAATTCCAGGCCGGTGGGCTGTCAGCTTATACTTTGGGTACCAGGAGTACTAGACAAAGAAGGGGTGTTGGACGTGTGGGGAGCCATACTACTAGTGCGACTGCCCAGTGGAGAGGACTAGAGCATCTGGTTCATCCGGACCCACTACCGTGGGATATTTGGGCAAGGCCCATCGGATTCATGCAACGGTGAATAACTGCCAGGTAAAGCACTAGTCGACTATGCTCGAGACATCAGGTATCGTCATTGACCAGACTCTTAGTATTTTGATAGATCCCGGTGCTACTGAGAGTTTCATTTCTGGTGTGGCACTAAAAAGAATTAAGGTAAAGGAAGTTGAAGAGGATGAGTTTAGCTTTGTAGAGATGGATTCTGGAGCCAAATAGAAGTTTGGAGGAAAGGTTATGGGTTGTACCCTCAACCTGGGAGAGTTTGTCACTAGGGCCAACCTGTACATCACGATATTAGGATATTATGACGTCGTGAATGGTATGGACTGGTTGGAATCGCATGAGGCGATACTCAACTGTAAGACGAAATGGTTGAGCTTGGTCGATGATGAGGGATACAGACGCGTGATTGTAGGATGAAACCAGGGAGTTTCCCTGAGGTTCATCTCTTCCATATAGCTACAGAAGAGCATGCGCAAGGGATGTAAGATTTATGTGATCCTTGCGTTAAATGAGAAGGGAGTAGTGGAAGGTCAAGAACACCTTCCGATGGTGAGAGAATTTGCAGACCTCTTTCTAGAGGAGTTACCTGGGATTTCACCGGAAAGGAAATTAGAGTTTACTATAGACCTAAAACTGGGGACTGAGCCGATATCTAGAATGCCTTATCGGATGTTGACCTTGGAGTTACAGGAGTTGAGAATGCAACTGAAAGAATTGCTGGACCTGGGACTGATAAATCCAAGTGTGTCACCATGGGGTGTGCCTATTATTTTCATTCGAAGGAATGATGCGTCATGGAGGCTCTACATTGACTAATGTCAATTGAACAAGGCAATGATCAAGAATCAGTATCCGTTGTCGAGGATTGATGATCTGTTCGATTAGATGAAGGGTGCGATGAGGTTCTCAAAGATTGATTTGCGATTAGGATATCACTAGTTAGTTATTAAGGAGGATGAAATCCATTTAAGATGAGGTTTGGGCATTACGAGTTTATTTTTTTACCGTTTCGATTGACAAACGCCCCAGGGGTATTTATGAGTTTGATGAATTGGGTGTTCTGCGAGTACTTGGACAAGTTCGTCCAATTATTCATTGACGATAATTTGATTTACTCTTAGACAACAGAGGAGCATGACGAGCACTTGCGCTTGGTACTATAGTGTCTGCGAGAGCACAAATTATATGGGAAGTTGTCCAAATGCTCATTTTATTAATCGAGGATTCACTACTTAGGGCATGTCATCTCCGGTGACGGTATCGTCATGGATCCATCAAAGGTCGAGGCTATTATGGAATGGCATGCGTCGACGAATGTCCCATAAGTGCATAGCTTCATGGGTTTAGCAGGATACTATTGACAATTTGTTGAGGGATTTTCGAAGATAGAAAATAT
Organism: Picea engelmannii; assembly: GCA_009831015.1. NCBI lineage: Eukaryota > Viridiplantae > Streptophyta > Pinopsida > Pinales > Pinaceae > Picea > Picea engelmannii. The sequence goes on along the minus strand of ML780451.1, from coordinate 1,220,044 downwards.
GATCACGGAGTTTTAGAGGAAGAACAAGAAGTTTGTTTGGAGCAAGAAATGCACGGAATATTTTTGGAGGCTCAAAGAGCTATTGACAATGACACCGATACTAAAGGTCCCTGACATGGACACAAACTTCTTAGTATGCACTGATGCATCCAATGGAGGCTTAGGTTGAGTCTTGATGCAATATGGTTGAGTGATCGCTTACATCTTAAGGAAACTGAGAAGGCATGAGGAGAACTATGCGACACACGATTTGATGTTGTTAGCCATTGTATATTCCTTGAATGTTTGGAGACACTACCTTGTTGGACAAGAATTTGAACTAAAGATGAACCATTGTGGACTACAACACATGTTTACGCAAAGCGACCTAAACGTGCGACAACGAATTTGGTCGGAATTGCTCAGCGAGTACGACTTCGAGATTACTTACATAAAAGGAACACTGAACCGAGTGGCAGATGCATCAAGTCGGAGAACACGCATCTTTTCGGTGTTGCCTCTTCAGATGAATCTATGTGAAAAGATTCTAACTTTACAGTGCGACAATGACTAGTAGAGAGAGGTCAAGGATTTTATTGCACAAAACACAATGATGGTACCAATATTTGAAGGATTTAAGTTTGACGATGATGGATTATTGAGGTTTAAAAATTAGATTTATGTACCACCGAATGATGAGTTGAGGAGTTTGATCCTAAATGAGGCTCACAAAGAAGTGTACATGGCCCACCCAAGAGTCACGAAGATGAGGGCAGACCTTAAACCCTTATTCTTCTGGAAAGGAACGAAGGGAGACATAGTCAACTATGTGGCTAGATGTCTAGAATGTCAACAGGTAAAGGGTGAACATAGACATCTAGCATGATTACTACAGCCACATGCTATTCTGGAATCGAAATGGGAGGTCATTTCGATGGATTTTATTGTTGTATTTCCACTCATGACAGGGAGACATGAATCGATTTTCGTAGTAGTCGACACTTTGATGAAGAATTCTCATTTTATTCTTGTGTGTACGACGTATGAGGCACCTGAAATAGCTAGGGTTTTCATCAATGAGATTGTGAGGTTGCATGGCATGCCTAAGAGGATTATATTCGATCAGGGATCGGTGTTTACTTGGCGATTTTGGACTACTTTCCAAGAGGCCTTGGGAACCCAACTTAACTTTAGTACTATGTATCACCCAGAGAATGAAGGGTAGACCAAACGAATGAACCAGGCCATCGAGGACATGTTGTGCATGTACATGATCGACCAACAAAAGCATTGGGAAGAATTCTTGCCACTGGTAGAATTCGCTTATAACAACAGTTACCAAAGAACCATTAATATGGTGCCTTTCGAGTTCCCGTATGGGTGACCATGTCGAATTCCTTTGAGTTGGGATCAGCTTGAGGATAGGGTCCTAGTGGGACTAGAAGTGATCCAAGAAATGGAAGAGAAAATGCAAATGATAAGACAAAGGATTAAAGAAGCGCAGGATTGACAGAAGAGTTATGTCGATGCGCACTGTCTCGACCGTAGTTACGAAGTTGGCAATCAAGTCTTCTTGTGGGTAAAACTGCATAAGAGTTCGATCAAGTTTGGAAAGGGAGCTAAAATATCTCCTAGGTTCGTGGGACCTTTTGATATTGTGGAGAGGAAGGGGCCCGCGACCTATCGACTAGCCTTGCCTGATTCTTTGAGGCGTATGCACGATGTTTTTCATGTATTTTCTTTGAGACATTATATTATTGATCCTCCACATGTTATTGACATGAGTTCCTTACAGGTATCAGACGAGGGGGCGCTCACGACTGAGCCGATCCACATTCTGGATCATCAAATTCGACAACTATGGTGTCAAACAGTAGATCAGGTCAAGGTCCAGTGAGACAACTATAGTCCGCACTCGACGACCTGGGAGAACGCATATGACATGCGCCAACAATTTCCATTTTTGTTTGATACATAGACTTATGATTCTGTGATGCACATTATTTCAACACTTATATACTATGAAACTTCGGGACTAAGTTTAGACCAAGAGGGGGTGTATGTAACATCCCTCTCTTACGCACACTGATTGAACTTATTCTTTGAGGACACTTTCTTGCAAGTGATCCGGATTATTATACTATTCATAATTTGATTATGATTATGAGGTGTTATGGATTGATGACATGTTATTTTGCGGCATTGACATAGACAGGTTCTATTGACTCGGTTTTCCTGAGTGTGCACGATTTTGGGCCTCGAGGATGCAGAGGCATCGATGGAACCCCTTGGAATCCAGATTGAGTCAAGGAGTGGACTATTGGGGTTTGATTGTTGTATATATGACATTTGTGAATCTGATTAGATGATATGATTATGGATATATTTCTGACATGATTCGTTGATGATGTAGGCTGACGATAGCTTGCCGAAAAGACTCACATGTGGAGTAGAGGGGTCATGCACGACTACAAAGACGTTGAGGGAGAGGTGTGGAAAGTAGCCTTGCCACAACCTACTAGCACTCCTGTCATGGCTCAAAATGTAGGTTAACGACTACCTAGTTCAAGAAGACCCATGATGTCGTGAGGGTCGACTGCGATAGTCACTCACAATGATTCTAAGGGGTGTGTAATAAGGCAAGGGCCTTATTCCTTAAACTCCCTTAGTCTCCCATGAGATCAACTGGAAGAGTATTGACTCAAGGGGTTTTGATGTCTACCAAGTCAGTGAAGAGGCGAGTGGCACCCTTGGAGCATGTAGTGCGTCCTGAAGGGAACGTCGTGCAAGGGAAACAAAATGGGGCAAGTGGCACCCTTGGAGCACCTAGTGCATCCTGAAGGGCACATCGCATTGTTAAATAATAAATGAATAAACATATATGGCCTTAGAATGAATACTGTGATGAGAAAGATTTAAAACAAATTCCCTAATAAAATGTCGCTCAGCCTAGGAAATTAAAGTCTAGGTCTAAGTGAAACCTGTGATAAAAATAAAAATATATATTTATATAACAATAAAAATAAAAATAAATAAATAACAATGATAATCATCATTAACCATGTGACGAGAAAGGGGTAAGCAATTCATTAATTTATAAAAATCTTTTGGGGGATAAAAGTAAAAAGGGGAAAAAAGGGGAAATAATTATTTTGTCACATATGCTAATTAAAAATTTATTAATTAAAAAGGAAAAGGGGGAAAAGTTAATGTTCTACACTTGCCAATTTGAGTTTTAAATAAAAAGGGAAAGAGGGAAATTTAAAAGAATTAGGAAAATAGGAAAAAGCGAGAAACATAAAAAAAAAGGGAAACACAAGGAAAAAACTAACTTAGTAAGGTATCTATCATTTAAGAACTTTCTAAATTAAACTCAACTAGTAAATTAGTATGGGGGTAAGCCATTAAAACGTGTAAGAGAATATGGGGACACATAGGAGCGATTCTAGGAATGCTTTTAGGTGGGTGAGTGAAATAGGAGTAATTAATTAATTAAGGAAATTAATTTATGGTGCAATGAAGGGGATGGACGACACATGTACGAGGAGGATTTTTATGAATTAAATTGTTGAAAAATAAATTTAATGGGAATTTGGGAAAGTAAAGGACTTAGAAACTCTATATAAAGGAGGGATGAGAAGGATGATGGATCCCTTCTCTTATGTGTAACTCTACGCTGCAAAATTTTAGACTTGACAGACTTAGCTTGTGGGATTTGGGATACCTAGCTCGGTGAGGAGTGGTAGCTCAACCTTGCGAGATGATCTAGGAGCTAGCTGATTCTCTAGTTTAGTGTGCATGGCCCCTTTGTGGCTCGGGGGGCTAAGGGGGAAGAAGAGTACCCCTAGCGTTGGTTGGGAGGTATCGGTGAAGTCTCATTGGTTGGCAAGCGGGAGAAGCACAGAGCGTGTAGGACAATGACTCAGAGAGAGCGACTTGGGCTACGGTAAGATTCCTTTATTTCTGCATGGTATATTATTAATATACTTTACACTTTTATTTATGTACTTTTATTGGGTAATGAAAATGTGGACTTAGCATTTCAATCGAAAACATAATTTTCCCCATAAGCCTTAAGCTGGTTGTTGACTTGATTCCCTCGGCCTTCGTTCCCTGCATGTTGAGACTTCCCTTTGTTTTTTTTATTGTTGTGAAGTTTTTCACTTTTCTTCCTCATCCCTAGCTCTTCAGTCCATGCTTGAGAAGTCGGCCAGGAGCCGAATCAATGGTCGTCACTTTGGTGCACAATGACCTATAGATTCAAATGCCCTACTTTTCTGTGCGTGGATGAGGAGTGAAAGATGTGTTTGCCGATGTTTTTTGCCCCTTATCATCTATGTGTTTATCTCTGCCTTGTCTCGGTCTCTCCATGTTATATCACCGCTGCGTCTTAATCGTTCTCGGCAATCTGAAATTGTGTTGGGGTATTTTCTTCATTTCAACACCCTCACCATGAAATTAACTCTGCGTTTTTATATATTGCTGGACAACTTAACTCTGCGTTGTAATACCTTCCCCACAACTTAACTATGTGTTTGTTTTGATGGCATTTTTCTCTGTATGTTTTTTTTTATATACCTCTGCACTTTAATAGTTGAATATGATTTCATTCGGTGTTATGTCCTCTTGTTCGACAGATCCTTTTTGGCTATCACCGTGATGTGTTGGTGGTTGACATTTATGTATAACCACATTTTTAATGCTTTCCCAGTTGTATATTGTAATTGATAGTTGGACTTGTAGTTGTAGTTTTCTTGTTGTTTTTACCATTTCTTAAGTAATTCCTTCATCCTCTTATCCCAGGTTGAATTCATTTTTTTGGGGGCGTTTTTACCCATATTTGGGCTGCTACATAACCCTTTTTTTACTGTGATTAAATTTCTCTGCAAGTCTTTAAGTAGAAGGCGAATTTACCCTGCGTGTTGCTCGCACTGGACTACGTTTTTAATAAATTTTGTGGTGGTTAAGGGTCTGGCAAGAAAATTTCTGTCATTTAGCGACAACGTTATTGAGTTCGGATAGCCATGTATATTCAACGATTTCTCCTTTTTTTTTCCTGTGGTAGCTGGACTTCATCCGCAACCTTCATCTAGCAAAATTTTATTCACAGTATGAGAGTAGTGATTTATTCCCACGGTTAAATGTTGGGTCATCTTTTTTGTTTAGCATTATGATACCCATGGTAGTGAACCCCCCCTTGACCGAATGGACATAAAATATTTTTACAGTAGCATCCCCGAATTTTGGTTGACAGCGAAATGAGGGGGATGTGATTGACATGTATCTGACTGGTGGATTTATTGCATCCCCGGACTGTGTATTGGCAACGCTTAGGTTTAACTCTGCAACGGTGGCGTCCTACGGACCTATCACTAATCAACTATCATATTTCTAGTAGCAGTGACTAATCATTCATTGGTCCTCAACTACCCTTGTAAATGTTTACTCTTTGCATCTTCTGCGATATAAATCCACACTTATATTCTACTATTGTATTCGAACCCCGCGTTGCATTTTTTTCGTGCGATACTTATTGTATTTCACACTCAGTTGTATAACCTACCCTTTACTTACACTATTTTTGTTGTATCAGAGTTTAATTCTATCTTTAAAGTGTTTAAATGACAACAATGTATTTTACCTAACCTAGAGATACCAGGTTTTAATTGCCAGCTTCCCCACCTATCTTATGGATGATTTGGACAACCATTTATACCATTTCACAACTAATTTCTTTTAAACTTTAATTACTTTAAAGACAACTTGTAGATCAGTGAAATCTGGTGTCAGTGCCCCTTCAAGTTACAATCATGAGATAACATTTCATTTTTTATAGCCATTGTATAATTGATTACAACACATTATATTTCTGGTCATATTTTATTAGATTGCCATGTGACTTGTCAATCTACATGAAATCCGTTTTTTCATTATCTCATCCTAAAATTTGATTACTCGTTATGTTCTTGGTTTTATCTCATACCTATTCTTATATACTACTTGTTTTATTTATCCATTATAGTAATTCAACATCTTATGATACTGCCGGAGGCAGGGAGGTAGTATATAAAAATGAGTTAGCATTGACTTTCATATTAGTTTTATGTTGACTAAAAAAATTTGTATAAATTTTAATGTTGAACACAACAAATAAAAAAAAATATTTTTCAATATAACAAAATTGATAT
>ML780451.1:1185001-1204178 GCA_009831015.1 Picea engelmannii | reverse complement strand
TTTTTTTTTTTTTTTGCACAATGTATATATTATAATTCGAGTAAAACGCCGTCTGTATGCTCACCAGAACAATATGTGTAGAAATTAGGCATACATATATGATTTGAAACATAGAAATATGAGTTTGCAATATGTTTGATGTATATGTCATAATTCAAGTGAAATACCAATTGTATCGTGATTAGACCAATATGTGTCGAAGACAAACATACTATATTGAGGAATGGGCACATTGGACCAGACATGGTCAATAAGTGTGTTTTGCAGATGGCCTGTGTTGTTCAAAAGAAAGCAGAGACTATATTTGCACATGTAGTTTTCCAATTCTTTTGTTCTGCCAGTATTTTGTAGCATGTCAATATTGAAGTCTCCTACAAGTACAATGGGTCCATTCAGATGGAAATGGCCCAATGCATTGGAAATAACATGCACTATGTTGGATAATGTTGCATGGGGAGAAGCATACAGATTCAATATTGCAACTTTTGTTTGATGGGAAATTTTTTTTGCAAGCACCAGTTCAACATTATTTTCTTCGATATGTATATGGTCCAAAATTGGTACATGTTTTTTCACCAGTATCATCACCCCATGTGTAATGTAACTTGATATGCAATTGTGATTTGGGCATTGTTTGTTCTGCATGCATAATGCCATGTGTGTTTCCTGCAAGCACAAAATATCGAATTGCATTATATCATAGTCATTCAGTATATAATCCATGTGTGCATTTAAGTTGCGTGTGTTAAGCAAGAGAATTGATACAGATGAATTTGTTTGTATGGATTGGTAATCATAATGCAGATGCCATTTTGTGGTGGTCCTGAGTCGTTCCATTTCAATATCAACTTTCAGTTTCACTTTGAAGTTATGTTTTGTGAGAGAACTTAGTAAATACAAGGAGTCTATTCTTCTGACACAGGACAATGCTGTGTAAACAAGTCCATGTATGCGAATTCTAGCAGGCTGAAATGCAACATTATCAAGTGTTAGTCCTTGTGATCTATGGACTATACGTGCACATGCAAGCTTAATCAAATTCTTTTTAAGAGCAATGCCCTTTAGAATTGCTCGTTGTTCACAATTCAACAAATGTCTTATTCTGCGGTATTCATTATTTTCAATTAGGAAAGGATGTTTTTTAACTTGAAAACCAAGATTGATACGTTTTTCACTTCCAGCCACTGGAGGATGAGGCAAATCCGTTGTAAGTCATAGGAATCGGAAGGAGTTGTGGTTTTTTTTGGGTTTCTGAATGTCTCATCATGATCGTCAGAGTTTTCTAGGTCATTAAGTGCAACTTCTAGATCGCCCCATGTTGGATTAACATTGTAGGTAAATCTAGCTTCATTGATGTGCACTATACTCTCAGACGCAACATACGTAGCCTCCCATGTAGATAATTTATGTATCAATGTGTCTTCGTTTTCATCGAATGGAAAGTACAACAATAGTTTTTCTCTACAATAGTTTTCATAGTCACAATGTTTATTGTATTTGACAAACCGTATCAAAGAGGGTTTTTTTCTTTTTGATATGGCTGCACCATTTTTTTTGTAATGCGATATGAATTCTGCGAAGAAGATATGCCTAATAGGAGATGGACACTAGATGTAATAATAAATAATAGAGTGACATACCACGTCCTCTGAATTGTCAGGCTCTTGTTGTAGCAAAACCTGTGGTTTAAGCACAAATGTGTGTTTTTCAAGTGGAAATGTGTTTATGAAGACACATTTTCTTGAACTACAAGTGAGGGGCAAGGAAAGTACAATGTGAACCGCTTGGTGAGCAGAAATTTGTTGAAGATTAAGGAATGTATTGTCAAGTGTGTGTATCATTTGTATGGCATCAATATGACTTCTTTCATGTTCTTTGCGTATTCTTCTGAATGCACTTGTCATAGATTTGTCAATCTTCTTCATATAAGAGGTACAGTACGATGTTGCAACATATGAATTCAACACGTAATGCGGATCTGTATTTTCTTTCCACATAACTGGAATGTCCTTGGAGAAACTGTTGTTCCAAATATGGGAGATTTTTTGTTTAAGGAAAAGTGTTGGTTGCCTAAGCATACATTGTATGGCTTGGATGTACTCATCTTCTGATAGATTTACCCATGTCAAGAAGGCATCAAAGCTCATCATTTCATCAAATTCTCCTTGTTCTAGAAATGTTAACAAGGATTTAGATTTCTCAACAACATTTTCCTCTAAACTAACTTGCTCTATGATTCTTGTAGATCTCATTGGCGGCACGGGAAAGTTGTATCTGCAGTGCGATTTTTTTCGTTTTCTACAACTTCTTGTATGGTAATGTCTATGGACTTTCGCAAGTTATGGATCCAAATGATCTATGTTGCATGTTATGTATTTATCCACAAATTGTTCGATCTCTGAATTGTTGTCAGCTCCATAGACGGGTGCACCCTCTATCCACAACAATGTGTGGTCATGTTCATTTCCCCTATTCTGGAATTTAGTCACAAAAAAGTAGTCTGATATTTTTTCAAAAAACGTTTCATCATGGCATATCAATTGTCTCAAAGCATTTATTCTATGTCTATAGTAGCGAATACATGTCACCGAGTCTTTTCTTATGAGGTAGTCAATGTCGTTATTTTCCAGTGTATTAGTTTCTTTTTTACGTTTCTTGTTCCTATGAAAGTCAGATATGGAAGCCACCAATGGATCACAACAATGCTCTGCACTTGTAAATGTGACAAAAAATGTTGGCAAGCCCAATTGCCAGATCAATTCAAAAATATTTTTTTGTTTTGTTGCAAATAGTCAGGAGAGGTGTGGATGTTTTTGAAGTCTATGTATCCAATATCGTATTTCAAAATTTTTTCTAGGTTTAATTTTTACTTCACATCCTTGGCCAACAACTTTCTTCCTTGTAACTGGCCTTTTCTTATTCGGACCCACATGCACGACAGGACTTTCTCTATTATTATGCGCATTGTTTTGAAAAACAAATTTGTTATGTAACAGAAAAAGTAACCGCTTGAATGTCGTAGCTCCCATCGGATTATTTTATGATAACTGAATCATTTTGTAATATCAGTGCCACGTGGATCTCCATAGAAGAGTGTTGGAAATTTCATTTCCTCAACAAATTTGTCCTTGAATATTCCAAGTGGATGTTGTCCCTCGGCAGGTGCAATTTCAAAAATTTTGTCTTGGAAGTCACGAATGCACTGTGAATCAGTGAATCCATACACCAATGTTTAAGCAGGTGTTTCATTCTCCGATTCATCACTTGTATTAAAATCACTAGGATTTTTTAGAGTGTCTACAGAGTTGCCATGTTCTTCTACGAGAACACTGTTCTAGTTGCCATTTATACAAATGTTCTCTGCTTTGTACAGGGCCCTGGAACATAATTCCTTTAATGATTTCATAACAACATGCACATGCACTTTTCCTGTTTGATAGGCATTTTTGTATCGCAAACATCTTTTCAGAGACACAACTTGTAATTGTATTGTTAATGAATTGTGGCAACATTTTTTGCAAAACATCTAGTTGAGCAGGCACATTAATAATTGATCTTGTTAAGCCCATCTGGGGTCGTTTATAGCCCCAAGGTATGATTTGAACAAATGCAATTCGCAGAGACACAAGTCTCTCCTCAAGTTTCGTAAGTGCACTTACATCTAATAGTGGTGTATTACATCTTATTCAGTCAGGGGTTGCAAACTGTGGCAATTTTCCATTTTCAAGCGATCGTTTGCATGGAAGAAAAACTTTCCCACTGGAAAATGGTTTATCGTGCACTGTCAAGCAGAGGTATTCTTCTTGCAAATTAAGCATGAAAGACTTACGGTTTTTTGAAAAATTCAATTGTTCACAAATTGCACATGCAATGGAAGGAGTGTCTTTCATTTGTTTCATGTAGGTCTGTCTTGCATTTTTCTTTCACAGGGAAGTATGGGTAGAAACTGTTTCTTGGTTTTCATTGCTACTACTGCATGGTGTTGCTTGTATAACACGAACTGACACATTTTCATGACCATTCTAGGATATGCGATCGCACCTGTTTATGTTCTTTTATGCATGGACAAATTTCTTTACATTGTGATATGTGAGTTTCTCTCTAAAAGGAAGTGTAGCAATGTATTTTTTTCTCTCGCGCATGAACTCTTTCAAGTTGTGGTAACTTACTCTATGTTTGTTTCCCAAGGGCAGAATGAGCTGGTGGCAACAAGGATGAATTTCACTCTCACCCATCTTCTAAGAAACTACTTTACATTTTTTGTTCAAGGCCTCTATGGCCTTATCACAACTCGGACGAATTTGATGAATAATTTTTTTCAAATTGTGATAACTTTCTCTACGTTTTTTGGCTAAGCCCTCTATGGCCTCATCACAACTGTCATGAATTTTATGCATGTTTTGTTTTGTTCAGTACCTATCTGCCCATATCACAACCAAGAGGAGTTTCATTTTCACTAAAAAAAATTCGACGCCTATGCAGATTCGATGTCGTTTGGGTGGCATGGACAGTCAAACCTGAACTACCAATATGTCCAAGCAAAGGTTCATAATGGATATGTGTTGTATCTATTTTCAACGAGATGATGTTAATTGTTCGATCATAATTTGAATCAGTAACCCAGGAATGGAAAGTGACATCTAGAAAGGGTGACCACACCTGGATATTCACCCTGAATATCATAGACAACCATTGAAAATGGAATCTGCAGCCCTCCATATTCCCTTTTTCATATGGAAGTGCCATGTTCACAAGGTATTCCTTCCAACTTCCAACTACCGGCATATTTTCTACAAGATATGGGAAAAGGTGTTGATGCAAGCACCTAAAAGCATGTTGGTTGCCGCCTATAATCACATTGAAAAAGGACTGTATAGTGTAAATCCACAGTGACTGAACATCGAACCCCACTTCCACCAAACAACAAATTGCATTGAACAGACTATCTCCACAGCTAGAGACAACATTTGTTGTCAGCTATAAGCCATGGCAATATATGCCATGTAAAATCCGTTTCCATTGTGATTGAAGGTATTTGCAAATAATGTACAAGTAAATACGAGGACCTTCTATATTGCATATGGACATTTTTTTGTACAATAGTGGTTCATAATGGCCATTGAGGGAATTGGAATCATGGAACAAGATGCAATATGGATTGTCAGATGCAGTTTTGTTGAATATTAGATATCTTGTTTTTCTTGTCAATGACCATATGCCAACTGATATATTCAACTAGTTAGACAACCACCGTATACAAAATGTATCTCCCCAAAGTCCCCACTCATGTGCAGGCAGAACTGGAGATGCAGACAACCACATCTTTGAAAAATACGTAGCGACATCATGTATTCCATGCAACTACTGAAGAAAATCAGATTCTAGATTGTATTCATAGAATTGTAAAGCCTCAACATCACCATTTTTAAAATGGGTCAAGAAATAATCTATCAATCCATTGCCCAACTCAGTCGACGAATAGCGGAAATGCAATAGAACCTGGAATGTATCGAAAAGGAAATCCCCAATAGTATACGAGAATGCATCCAATCTAAAAATCCCATTGCTATGCAAAACCACATCAATGTTGTCATGTATAATGTACTGTGTATCTATTTCATACGACTCAACATCTATTACTTATTTCATCTCTTCAACTGTCATTTTCAAGATTTGCTACATACTTTTAGTTTCTATGAAAACAGATAAAAGCATGGGAAAAAAATAAGAGGTAGAAAAATAAAAAAGGAAATAAAAATAGGGCACCAATCCCCGTATGTATCTTTCAACCTTCTTCTTGTCAACTTGAATCCCCCCTAGTCCCCATAGAAGATGAGAAGAAAACAGATCGACACTGGAAACTGAACCAAACAGGAGAAAGAATGCAAATAAATAAAACCATAACTTTACTCAGTAGAAAGAGAACATGTAGACGTAGTTTTCCGACCCACAAAATAAAAGCATACCCTGCTTCTACACTCTGCTCGATGGTTCCCTCTTCTGATAGCTACCAACTATTTTTCGTAAATCCCTTTGTATTGCGATTTTCAGAAAATCTATGGACGCGACAAACCACATATGAAGACACATGGTTTCCAGGAATAGAAACTAAGAGCACAAACAAAGATGATCTGCAAAAAAATTTGGAGGTAGGGACTCCCACCATTGAAAAACAACAACAAAAGAGCTCAACCCCCAAAACTGCAAACACAACAATAGGTCCAACAACTTGCAAAGTTGAAGAACAATAAACCAATGAACAACCAAAAAGAGCTCGAAATGCAAGTGCAGGACCTCAACTTTGCAAATTTGAATCAAACAAGAACCAGAATCATGGAACGAAGCAACAAACAAGGATCGACCACTCGAGCAACGATGCCGATCATGAACGAAACTGTGTTGCAACACATCTGTACAATAAACATTTAAGACTGGTAGAGCTATTAGGTAAACATTTAAGACTGCCAGGACCGTCGAAGGGCGTAGGCCTGTGCAATAATTTAAGAAAATATGCAGCGTGTGTTAACGGGTAAATCGATAGATGTGGACATGAACTAATCCCCCTATATCCACCTAAATATAGAACAAAACAAGATGGAACAATACGCTTTCCCTACATTACGATCATTGAATTTAATTATCAAAGGACGAATAGATAACGTACCTTACAAATCGCTTCCTTATGTCTTTGTTGATCCTGCTTTGCTCCAATGCTCCTGTGAGATCAGATCTGTAATAACACAAATCAACCAATATGAAAGAAGCAATAGCAAAATTCAATGACAACCTAAACATGTGATCTAGGAGTCATGTAATAAAATATCAATCATTTTATGGGAAAGAGACATGACACCATATTATAGTAATGAAAGGTAGAAGATACAACCGAATTGCCTTGATGTCGCAAGTTACCCTTTAGTGACCCTTCGTTCTTGACACACACATACATTTTATCCAATATTTTCATGAAGATTCCTCTCAAAAAATTGATAGATGAATGGAGACTTCAAGCATCATTTGAAATAGGATTCTTCACACAGACTTCAATCTATTCTCTCTTCAGTCCCTATGCTTCTTTATGCTTGTACCTCTAATCTTTTCCATGAGAAGCCTATCATTATATAGGAGAATCTAAAGTGGTTAAAGAGATGAGGATGATCCCATCAAATTAGAGAAGTCAGTAGGATCGTAACCACATGGACGCCACTTCATACTTCTAGACGATTCCACTTCTAGAAGCTGCTAGAACTTATTTCCTCTTTTAGTTTTAAAGCGACGTCGTGACCTGAATATATATCAGCCTGTTGAAATCCCGCGGATTGGCTATAGTACAACATGCAAAAATTAGGGATTTCTGCACTGTGTAAAGGGAACTGCTCGTGGTGGCCTTCCAAAAATGCATCTTGCAAGGGTGGAAAGAGGTTGCTTTTCTCAGGCAAAATATTATATTGGGAACCTGAACACATGTTTATGTAATCATGATCAGGGTGACCAAAATAATGTGTAACAGAATGCCCCCTAAAGTATGAGGCTGGAACTTGAGATAGCCGAATTACTTTGTAAAATAAGCGTGTATGTGTCGAGAACTAGGGGCGCACCAATCACGAACCTGCAAACAATCAAGCATCTGTACAATATCATATTATGTCTGAAGTAGGCATTCCCATGTCCAAACCGTAAATGATTGAAATCATAAATGTAGGTCATGGCCACCAATTATACAATGTCAATCCATGTCAACAAGATTCTACATAGCCACTGGGAATACACTGTGGATCCATGCATGAAAAAATCAAGTATGAACATAACCACGAGACATACAAAGTGGACCTATGTGTCAAAACAAATCACAGATACTCCTTCGCAACTTGAACCAAAATGATGAAGTCCAGGGTCTTCAATCCATTATCTTTTAGTATGATTCTAGTCATGTGATTACAGATGTTGAAGTCGAACATGAATAGAAACCACTTGATTACCATTCATTAATGAAAACTATTAACAAGTGCGAGGGAAATCACCATTGATGTCAATGACTCCCAAGGTACCCTGGTACAATCCAACAAGTGTGAATGAATGAGTTGTAGTCGAACACTTGACAGAATCTCTCAATCATGGATTAATGATGTAGATCGACTGTCGAAAGCAAAGAACCTACCATTGAGGCATGCAGGCTCTAAGGTACTAAATAATTTCTAAGCCATTTTCTTGGATAATGAGCTGAAGTCGACAGGAAAAGTCTCATCATAGGAGGGCCTTGATGTAAACCCCATCAATGACACAAAATAAGTAACAGATTTAGGGTAGATAAAAAATACATATGCGACTTGGGACTGACACAGGGAAGGCCGACATGGTAAGAATGGACAATTGTAGATGGCCGACTCGATAGAATATTTCGGTTGAACTTCTCTTGAACATATGAATGACATGAAAATGATCTTGGTAGTATCGACTCAAAGACGACTTGAGATATGAACTTGTAGAAGGTCAGACAAGAGACAAATGGATTAGCCAACCCAGATTCAAATGACGAAGAGGGGTGTCATGTTCAAGAGCGACGCTTACTTCCATTAATACAGAAACATAGACACATTCCTTTCCCAAAATTTCCCCCACCATTTCTGGGGAGTACTTGCTTATTTTTATGTAAGCTTGAGGAGGATAACATATGCTTGTCAATTTAAGCTCATCTTTCGGACGAGTCCCCCAGAGTACATTTAACGAACCCTAAGAAGGAGTGGTTTGGTCGCTTATGGGCCTGTTGATGTTTGTTTAACGAGTCCAAAGATAGAAAACTCAAAGGTTTTTCATTATTATAGAGTCTGGAAAAACACTTAAAAGAGAACTCTCTCAGTTCCTTTTTCACAAAATAGTTCGACAGGACCGAAAAAGTGATAAACTATCGCACACCAAACATTTTCTTCAAATACTTTTATGAGCGTGAAAATAACAAGGTCGCTCGACAATCTTTTTATTTTTAAGGAGCATGAAAAGAGCTTAAAGAATTCTCCATAGGTTTCATTATTTTCGTGTTACCATGACGAGTACGAAAAGACAACAAAAGTATACTCAGTTACGTTCTCATTGGTTTTCGAGCCCGAGAACGAACAAAGACTATGCTCGAGATTTTTCTAAAAAACCTTAAAAAGTAGTTGTACATGCAACAAAAATAGAATAAATCATAAAAATTGTCCATAATTTGTTGTCCAAAGTCCTAAATTTGTTCCTGCAAGGAACAAAACACTTATAAGACCTTTAGAGTTAATGGATTTCTGACCAAAATGTATTTATATAAAACAAAATATTTAGAAAAAATGATAAAAAAGTAATAAATAGAAGCAAAAGGTCTTTTTCACCATTTTATTTTCGCTTGCTCAAAAACTTACCAAAAACCCTTGTTTTTTACCTCAACTTCGACGATGAATTGCGGAGGCTACAGGGGATCATTCCACGAATGGATTGTGCAAAAGAGGTAAGCATATTATCTTCTATCTTTTCAACGAATTAATTTTTGTTTTTGATGGTAAAAAATCAAGATTGTTTTTATGATTTGGGACTGCTAGTCGTGCATTGGGGCCACCGCGAGTGGCCTATAACGGGATCTGTGGAAACCAATGATTTCCGCAGGTGCATTAAGGCACACTCATGGAAATTCTACACTGTATTTGAAGTTTGGTCGCGATGGCTGAAAAACTAAAAAGAAAGTGAACGCTGACTCAATAAAAATCCCAAAAAATTTTGAAAAGGTGTGCTAAAGATCTTCTATGTTTCCCATGCAGGTATTTTCTTGCAAAGATTTTGGAATGGAGGGAGCGTGAGAACGAAGAATATGATCTCATGGCTTTAAATGATCCAAGGACCGTGAATTCCCTCTAGCAATGTGGTATATTAAAATTCTTCAAAGTTCAGGGCATGAGATCCCAACAAAGATTACTAGAATATCTGGTTCATATGTGGGATTCATAACAACAAGTGTTACATGTGGGTGTTCATGTCGTCTCTTTGGATATTGAGGATATTTATTTCCTGACAGGGTTGTCACATCGTGGGGCACACGTGACTTTGACAGGTGGTCGAGGTGGTGGTGGATTTCCCATGAGTGATTACATTCGTGAGCATTGTGAACTTGACGCTGAAAGACGTAAAGGAAAAGTAGCAATCTGAGGTGTGAGAGATTTGACCCTCAGAACCATCTTGTTTACTGTTTCATGGATGGAAGGGAGTGATTCACCACACATGGAACTCCAAAGTTACTTCCAATATGCTATTGAATGCTTAGAGCCTCGAGTATTCAATTGGTGTGACGGTCTATTACGTAGCATGAAAACTCAACTCACGAAAATCAAGAACAGGGACCTCAAACAGTTCGGTTATGGGTCTATTTTAGTATATTTCTTCCTCAAAAGAGTTCCACACCTACACCTACAGGTGGAATGGGGAATACCAGCCCTGAGAGACCCATGAATGAAAAGATGGTTTGATCTGATGACACGGCATGTGGCAGGTTGGATTGTGAAGTATGATGATGCATTCTTCAATTGGTTAGAACTGCAAATCCTAATGATTGATGATTATGCTTATGCCGATCTAGACTTTTGGGATGATACAAATTTGGTCCTCCCTGAGGGATTTCAGTGGGGAGATCTAGGTAAGAAAGGCATTTGTGTTTTTACAATGTTTTTAGGAGTTTTAAAATATTTAATGTTTTTGTGTTTCCAATCGAAAGACTAATAAAAAAATTTTGATCATGCATATGTAGGGCCACATCGACCCCCAGGGTCTTCTCCTACTCAGAGGCGAGGAGAGGCACGTGTAGTGGTGGGATGGGATGCTGAGGATTATGATGCAATAGAGAAGAACCTGGAAGGCTTGACAACAGACATCCCTAATATGTCCATCAAGGAGATCTCAAGGCGTTATCAATGCCATACTGTAGGATTATCCGGCTCACTTAGTCGGTTACTACGTAGGGTAGCGAGAGAAGTAGTATGCTATCGCGAGAGGCATCCATGAGGCCATTTTGTAGGGGTCGTGGGCTGTATATTTTGATATTTTGATCTTTAAATGAAAACTCTTTTTGTAAACATTATATATATATATATATATAATTATATATATATATATATATATATATATATATATACATGAGGCTTTTATCGATTTACTCTGCTTTTTGTACAATATGTGAAATGTGATTGGAATTACAAATGTCTAAAATGTCTGTCTAATACATAATTAGCTAAAGCATCAGTTAATGTATTTACACATCTAGGAATGTGTTGATATTCAATATAAATGAAATGACGTTCCAAGAGGCGGATTCGTAAATATACCCGTAGTAGAGTAGGGCTTCAGATAGTATATACATTGTTTAACTCTAGAACTACTACCTGCAAATCAAGTCGTATAATGAAGCGACGAATCCCAAGCGAAATAACACTAGTCAATAATTCGATGACCATGCTATACTCCGTGATATTATTGGTCGCTTGACTGAGGAAAACACCCTGTAGACAAATAAGTTCGTTTGAGGGTGCATAAATTGCCCAAGCAACAGAAGCTAAATTCTAGGTACTACGACTAGCACCATCGGCGAAGCCAATGTAAGGTAGTGAAAACACCGACATCTGGAGACCAAACACAATGAAGGGTAAGTAGTCAGGGGTAAAAGTCAAATAGCAAAAACACACTAAATTAACACACAAGAGTATGATAGAGTAAAAATACAAGTGTTTATGCAGAGACAGGCTAACCATAGTATTTATTCAAGTAAAGCCCATTTCTGGGTTCACTCAAAGGAGTTCCATCGTAATCTACTAACTTGTATGCTCCCTTATCTAACACTCTTTTAACAATATAAGGGCCTCCCCACATAGCCTCAAATTTTTCGGCTCTGAGAAAATCACGATCTTGTTCATAGAGGAGAACTAGATCTCCTTCAGAAAATGTGTGTGGTTTGACATGTTTGTCATATTGGGATTTTACGCATTTCTTCTAGGTTTCAATAACTAGGGTGGCATCATGATGGGTTGCGTAAGATAAAACAGACGTTCCTCCTCAGCAGAGGTGTCTGGGAGAAGTTGGATGACTAGTTTTAATGATGGAGTTTCACATTCAATTGGTAGAACCGCTTCTAAACCATACAATAATTGGAAGGGTGTAAACCCTGTGGTTGACTTCATGGATGTCCGATAGGCCCACAATGCTAAGAACAACATCGTGTGCCAACTTGTTTTGTGAATTCTTATAATCCGTCGAAACATGGTAATAAGTACTTTGTTTATTACTTCGACTTGGTCGTTGGCCTGTGGATAGTAGGGGGTTGAGTTTTCATGTCGAAGACCCAACTTTTCGTAAGCTCATACATCACAAAGTTTCGGAAGTGGCTACCGTGATCGGTGACGATAGCCTGTGGGATTCCAAATCGTGTAATAATGTGACTAAATATGAATAGGGTTGAAGTTTCTCCCGTGTTGTCGAATGTAGGCATCACCTCGGCCCACTTTGTGAAATAATTTACAGCTACAATAATGTACCCATGCCCCCCGACCGAGTGAGGGTGACATGTCATGAAATTGATGCCCCATTTAGCAAAGGGTCCAATGGAAACTATAGGATGTAAGGGAGCGGGGTGAGATCTTATTTTGTTGTTGTATGTTTGGCAAGCGTGGCATTTTTGGACAGCGATAATACAATCTTTGAATAAAGAAGGCAAAAAATATCCAACTCGTAAGATCTTTTGGGAAGTAGCATACCCAGACATGTGACCACCACATGCTCCAGAATGGCATTCATTCAAATCTTTTTCAGCCTCATCATATGTGAGACGTCGTCGAAAAACGGAGTCAACTCCACGACGATAAAGAGTATCATCGAGGATGATATATTGATGGGCTTGGTAACATATGCGAAGACGGTCAGTACTAGACAAATCGGGTCGGAAAGTTTGAGTCTGGAGATATATAATGACATATCCATACCAAAGGTCATTGGAACTGATCAGAGAAATGGATTCATCGGGTAATGAATCATCTGCTACATTTTCCATCTCAAGACAGGGAAGATCACATATCAATTCAACAAACACCAAGGATTTATTGGACTTAGCACGTTCAAACTCTAAGTCAAACTCCTAGAGTATCACAATCCATTTCAAGTATTTTCCCTCTAGCAACTGGCATGTAAGAATGTGTTGCATAGGGTTTCAATCGGAAATCATGGTTGTCTTGTGTAAAAGGATATAGTGCCATAAACGTTGGACATCTTGAACAGCTGCCAAGGCCAGTTTTTCAACATGTAAATACTTGGTTTCGATAGTCGTGAGACTCTGACTCAAATAATATATGACATGTTCGTCGTGAGAATCTTCCTCTTGGACCAAAACCATGGCGATGGTCGAATCCGGAGTAGCAAGATAAAGGAAATAATCTCGACTATAATCAGGTGGGAAAAGTAGTGGGGTGCGGGTTAAAGTCAATTTGAAAGCGTGGAAGGCTTTGTTGGCAGTGGTGTCCCATACGAATTCAGATCCTTTCTTTAGAAGTCGAGTAAATCTTCGTGTTAACTCAGCGTAGTTTGGGATAAAACGACGTAGAAAGTTTTCCTTCCCTTGCAAAATTTGTAGCTGGTGAAGTGAAGAAGGGGGAGGGAGATTGAGAATGGCCTCAACCTTCACAGGATCTACCCGGATCCCTTGACGTGACACAATAAAGCCTAAGAGTCGGCCAGACTCCACACAAAAAAGACATTTGTGTGGGTTTAATCATATACGATAGAACCGACAACGAAGGAAAATGGCTCGGAGGTGTGCCAGATGATCCGCACGGTGCATGGAATGGGCTGGTAGGTCATCTAGATATGGTTGGACAATGTGCTTTATATCATGAAAGGCATAATACATGGCACGTTGAAAAGTCGCATCGACGTTCTTTAAATCGAAGGGTAATTTATGGTAGGCGAAAGTGCCCCAAGGAGAAATAGAAGCGGTTTTGTGTTGATATATGGGTAAGATGTTGATATGATTATATCCGGAGAAACCATCCATCAAAGAGAAGATTTCACTCTCGCCACAATCGTCAACAATTTGGTCAATGAAGGGGGTGGGAAAGTTGTCGTTGGGACAAGATTTATTAATGTCATTGTAATGAATGCAGATGTGGATCGTACCTTGTTTCTTGTTAACTGGAACAAGATTGGATACCTAATCAGTTAAAGCCACAGGATAAATAAATCCAACTTTAAGAAGTTTCTCGACTTCCATCTTGATAGCGGCTGCTTTACAAGGGTGGACCGAGAAAAGTGTTTGCCGAACTGGTTTAGTGCCCGGGTATGTCTTAATTTCGTGTACAATAATATCAGGGTCAATGTTGGACATCTCTTCATAGCTCCACGCGAAGATGTCACAGAATTATTGGAAAAGTGACTTATATGTGACAACTTCATCAGTGGAACACAAAGCTCCGATATGGACATTTTCAACAACTCCAGGTTTGATAGAGATGTCGAGGGGGAGGGTGGGTGAAATGTTTCTTAAGTTTCCTTCATACAACACATCGTGTGGGGAGTCAGGAACTAAAGAAAAAATGACAATGACTGATGGGGTTGAGATCCATTGGTAACTCTATAGTGTGTGTTGTTCGAGGAAGAGAATGGAATGATGATGCCCATCATCCCAAGGGGTATCTTCCATTGACATAATCGACATAATCATCTCGTCCGTGGGAAAAATGACATGGAACGGGTCAGGAGATGAATCACCGAGAGGGGGAGTAGAAGGGTCAGCTGATTGAATGGCTTTGTAAGCAGATTCAACCGGACTTAGGGGCATCTGGTCGTCGTAGTGAAGATAATCACCGAGTGTGGGTACTACCCATGGGTCAAAAGACACAGGAGTTTTTCGGACAAAGTTGGAGATCATGTTAATTGAGGCAACCAAAGGAGGTGGAACGTCGGGTGGTGGGATTGGAAATGTACCCATAAGAGTGGAATCTTTTAGTAGACCCGCACCGACATTCTCCCATCCAGGGGGTGTCTTTGCAATGAAAGGTACATTGTTGGTACGTGTATCAAAGTTAAAGAAGGCCAATTGGTCCACCGTAATTACTTTTCCCTGATGTGGAAAACATACGACACGAAAAAGAGTGAACACAACTGCATGCATGGAATCAATCCAGCTGCGGCCGAGTAAAAGGTTGTAATCGAGAGGTGCGTCAAATAACTTAACTTCTACACTGAATGATTTGCCTTCTAACATGATGGGCAATAAGGGGAGGACACCGTAAGGTTTAAATCCAAAGCCATTAAAGGTTTTGAGTGTGTTGTGTGATTCAGTTAAGGGAGGAGAGCCGATGTCTTTCCAACAAGCGACGAACATGACACACGTCGAGGCACCCTCATAGATAACTGTTCTACAAATGTTCTTGTTGGTGACAACAACTTGTATTTGAAAAGCAAGCTGAGGGGGCAGCCTTGGAATGTGATCTTCCAAGTCAAAAATTATTAAATTTGTATTTGTAGGATCGATTCCACCAATATCTTTCAACAGTGCCTTCCGTTGTGTAGGATAACTCTGAAGGACTTCGAGGGATGACATCGCGGATGGTGCTTGAGCTAGATCCTCTACAAGACTATAGTTATGGGCATCATGCGCATGAGGATTGAAAGCAGACTTTTGAACAACACCCTTTGGGGGAGGGTGAAGAATTGTATCTAGGCTCAGTCGTTCGAGATGAAGAGGACCGTTGGTAGGTGGAACTGAGGGAGATGGTTGGACCAATGAAGGTGGTATTTCGTCAACTTTATCCTTGGAGGAAGAATAATCTTTGGCTCGAGTGGTAAGTGTGATGTCATTCTTCTTTGAATCACCATTACACATGAGGAAATAAGAAGTAGTGGAGGGTGAATGTTGGTCATGAATGACCAATTGGGCCTGTTGTTGAGAAAAGAATGGTTGCAACAACATGGCCGGTGTAGGTAGTTTTGGGGTCCCTTGAAGGAACTTAGTAACTTCGACCCGTCTTGGACAATCCGTCTTGGAGAATCCTTAGTGTAGTGATCATCATCACAGATAAGACAAGGGTATCGGGGTTTGCGCTTATCCTTATCATCAACATATTGTGTTTTGGTCTTATCATATTGCGGATTATTTTTATCCTCCTTATTCTTACCCTTCCCTTTTTTGGATTTATTCTTTCCGGCAGGGGTAGATTGAAGAGATTTCACCTCAGCAGTCTTGCCAGTGGGAGGAGTAGGAGACGGAGCATGTTGAACATTAGAAGCAACAGACTTGGGGTCGGTGGTATAGGCTTGTGCGAAGTGGGGTTGGGCATGGAAAGTGCCAATCACACCATCAGCTACATGAGAAGCAGCAGGAGTAGTTGAAGTAGCGGTAGTAGAAGGACGAGGTGCATCAGGGAGTAAATCATAAAGAGTACCCATTTGTGAGTAAACAAGGTTGAGGTATTGAGCACGACTGACTGCCCGTTCTTCTGTAACAACTCCACCCATGGCAATGTCATGAGCGATGTCATTCAAGAATGATTTGGTGAACCACTCTACCAGTAACTGATCGGTAAGCTCGAGTTTTATTAGGAATCCTCTCCGATGCCACTCATGAATGTGATCAGAGATATGAGTGGCTTTGGTTTGTTTGAAAGAAATCAAAATTTCAGTTCCCATTTCGTAACGGATCGGTAACTGGTAGTGGGTGAGAAAAGCCATGGCGAGGGTGTTAAAGTCAGTGAAGAAGCCTCGTGGTAATTCTATATACCACTTCATGGCTGAACCTGTGAGAGTTCGCTGAAAAATACATAATCGAATAGAGACATCCATCAAAGAGTTGGATGAACACCAAAGGTGGAAAGTCATTACATGATTGTTCAGGTCCTCTCCTGGTTTACCATCGAACTTAGGAATGTCGGATGGTAGTTTGACCGGTATAAAGGGCCATTGCGTAGAGTGACTGATAGGAGCATTTAAAATTCTAGACAGATCAGGGAGGTCTAGGGTGGCTAAGGGTAACTGTCTATTCACGTGGGGGTACTAGTAACTTTGGGGAGGAAGTCTCGTAGGTATACCAGTAGGATCGTAAGCAGTTTGCAAATAATGCGAAGATTTGGGTAGATTCGGTTGTTGGTGCGGAGGCATGTAACCTATAGGGTTGTATTGGTTAGAGCTATTCCTTTGAGGAGGGACATTGGGTTGAGAGTTAGAGCCCCAAATGGGATTGGACGGACTTGGATATGGTTGGCCTATACTAGGGGTATGAAAGAGCTATCTTTAGGATGTTTCCCCCCAGTCGGTTGAGGATTATTTTGGGTAAGATAGTTCCAATACTGGGCTAAGGCTACAGGTATGTTGTCTCCATAGGGTGGGCTAGGTGGGGATTGTCCTCCAATCAAGGGTTTCATCCCGATTAAGATTTGACCTCCAAAAGGGGATTGTGTTTGGCCTCCAGTTGAAATTGTCCACCAACAAGAATCTGGTAATTAGGTGTGAAAGACTGGGTGGTGCCACTAGGGTCGGTTCCTCCGATAAGGGATGGAAGAGACCTTCTGGAAGGGGGCTGAGGAAGTGTCGGAATGAAACCAGGAACAATACTGTGCCCAGAAGGAGTAGAAACTCGAGGAGTTCCATATGGGACTTGGGTATGAACGAGAATAGAAGAATTCAATGCATGATATTCGGGGGTAAGTGTTGGGGTGAGTCTAGGTGAAAGCGGCATTCCAATGGGGGCTTGACTAGCCACTGTATTCCTGGTGGGAATAGTCATAGTATTTGGGACCATTGTAGAATGGGACGTCTGAAGGGGGATGGTCGAGTTGGGATCCGTCGATGGGGTGTCAGAACCATTGAACAAATAGGCAATCGTAATGAGAGTACGTGCTACATCAAATGTTTTGGGTAGCTCGTACTCGACGAAGATATCGACACTTGTGCCAGGGCCGAAAAGATCCCGTCTCGGAATTTGAGGAGACCAAAAAGGATCCTGACCTTCGGGGCGTATGAACGGTCCGGTTGGTACTCCAGAATTTTGAACAATAATATCTCCGAAAGAATTTACCCAAAGAATACGTCTCTCAGAACTGTGAGGAATTCGAGAAGTCTCTAGAGAATCAGAACCTTCCACTCATGGAGTGGTGGTGTCTTGGACCTCACTCTATTGAGGAGAGTCCTCCAGTGGGTTGGTAGGCAAGGGTTGAGAACCTCCCAGATCTTTTGGGGGTAGTCCTTGCATTCTACGTGAGTGGCGTGGAGGGTGAATGTTGGCGAAGCTAAATATTTTACACAAGAAACTCAATGGCCAACTTATGGAAACAAACAACACGCGCTAGTAAAATCTAGGAATCAAAACCAAGCAAACAAGACCTTCCTATTCTGAAGTCACTAGTTGGTGATGAAATCCAACGTCGCGACATCAAGACAAGAAGGGGATGGGCTAGGGTGGAAAAGTTATGGTTACGACCTGCTTAACAGATTTACACCCTGGTGCAATCTCCCACACATAATCATGGGTATACCCTCCAAGGAGCCCGAGTGAGTCTGGCCAACGTCGATTCCAAGTACTCTGAAGAATTACCCCTCCACAGTCACCTTGTGTAAGACTCTAAGAAGATAGGCTACTAAAGTTACCACAAACAATAATGATGCCTGGGGAAATAGTCGACAGTCCGATCCACACGCAAGGGTAGGGTATCTAGCCCGAAATCAACTTTAGAGGCTTCCACTCATCATTGTGGGTATACCTTCAAGTGACCCCCGTAATACGTGAAATCTCTACACTGATATCAACAAAGCAGGGTGAGTAACTATGTCAATCTCAATGCGACCTCACGTTTGACCCTTGTGTGAGAAGGGCTTCCCAGGACAAAATATTGCAAATGGAATTTGACACTCCCTATCACAAGATACTATTGTGTGTTTTGTGCTTTGGAGAATGTGTCTCACTGCCTATTACAAATCTCTAGCCTAGATAATGTTGGTGTAAAAGTGTTAGACAACTGAGAGGGGGGGTGAATCAGTTGTTACCGTGATTAAACAATTATGGTTCTTTTAAACTCTTTGTAGAGACACTAAATGATGATCACAATAATGTAGGGAAATAAACAATGGTACTTTCAGCATCATTCACATATATGAGAAACACAGAGACAGATATTTCC
The DNA here is from genome assembly GCA_009831015.1 of Picea engelmannii. Lineage (NCBI taxonomy): Eukaryota > Viridiplantae > Streptophyta > Pinopsida > Pinales > Pinaceae > Picea > Picea engelmannii. The sequence goes on along the minus strand of ML780451.1, from coordinate 1,185,015 downwards.
CGAGGAAACCCATG
>ML780451.1:1163108-1177146 GCA_009831015.1 Picea engelmannii | reverse complement strand
TTTCCTTCATGGCTTGACATGTTTAAGCTCTAGGATCTACCCTTAGATAAAAGGGGCCGGCTCTGATACCAATTGTTAGACAACTGAGAGGGGGGGTGAATCAGTTGTTACCGTGCTTAAACAATTATGGTTCTTTTAAACTCATTGTAGAGACACTAAATGATGATCACAATAATGTAGGGAAATAAACAATGGTACTTTCGGCATCATTCACATATATGAGAAACACAAAGACAAATATTTCCTGAGGAAACCCATGCAGGGTAAAAACCTCTTTTTCTTTATACGATAAGTAATGGTTACAATATTTACAGTATCATACATATGAGCACCAACTCATAATGAGGCTACAACCTCAGTTTTGCAAGTTGCAACTTGCTGAGAGCACCAACTCTCTACTTTCTCTAGCACCCACTAGAAGGAAGCACCAACTCCCTGGTTTCTCTAGCACCAACTAGANTCAACAATGGCTTACCCGAGTTATCACTGTTATGTTGCATTTCGTTGCTCTGTCTACCTCATTGCCTTTCTACTCACATCACTTGCGCTATCTGTTCTTCTGCCTTTTATGCTCTGTGCGCCATGTCCATTCACTGCACAGTTCCTCTTCTGTGTTATTCAGCTGCTGCACTCTCCTCCTTCTTCACACATGAATCACCTTCACCAACAACAACCACAACAAACTCCTACCGCAACAACAACACCATCTCTTCTCTGTACCGTGTATTTATAGCTTATGTGCATGTTGTGCATGCAGTGTTCTCAATGCCTCTGCATGCTAAATCCGCGTCGTTATCCTCCACTTCTCGAGTGATCTGTCTGATCATCATCGTGACTCTTCAGCTTCTCTGGTGGTTCGCCTCGTGTGTCCAACATCACTATATGTTATACTGAGATTCCTCGGCGTCTCTGGCAGTTTGAGACTCTTTGTCTTCTCTATGACAATCGAACTCACCTTCTCTATTTCAGTTACAAGCCTCAATGCTCATCAACTGTCAATCGCCTCCACGGACATCTTCATTCCTCTCAGAGACTCTTCACCTCCTCTGTCAGTCATACCGAAGTGTCTTTGCATCCTCTGGTAGAAACCATCAATGGTTTCTAGTAGTTTCACTGTGTCGTGCAACAGTAGCCCTCAAATCTCCTTCAAGTTAATCTACGTCATTGGATGAGCTTTATTAATCTTGCCTTTAAATCGGGTTTCGACATTTCGGCATTCCTGTTGCATTGTGTTCTTGCCTCTCCAAGTCGAGATCCCCGAAACTCCGATATGGAGTTACATCAACGGTCCAGATCCAAGCTTGATTTAACGGCTACGATTGAATCGCCATATCGCATATCGCGATTTCGACATTCTTGTTGTCTCGTTTTATATTCCTCTTGATGTCGTGATCCGCGAAACTCCGATATGGAGTTATGTCAACGGTCCAGATCTGATCTCTATTCAACGACTGCGATTAAATTGTGAATTCGCATATCACGAAATCAGGATTCCTAATGTCAATGTTCTTTGACAACTTCAACACTCGATCCTCGATGCCTCTCCATTGACTGGAATCAACAGTTCAGATGTGATCTTGATTTGATGGCTCAGATTGCACTGGGATTTTTCATATCGAGAAATCGATATTTCTGTTGCATTGTTTCTTTGACATTTCCAACACACGATCCTCAAAAATCTGACATGGTGTCCATCTGCTGACATCACACGTGGATTGACACGTGTTGAATATTTCCATGTGTCACTTTAATTCATGACTTACATGTGCCTGAAATGTTGAATCAGTCTGACACTTTTCATTACCTGATTGTGCCACATGTCCCTAGCTGACGTGGTCTGCTGACGTGAGTCGGGTCAACGGTCTAGATCACATCTTGATCTGACGTTTCAGGTTCAGTCGGGATTTCACACATCGCACTTTCGGGATTCTTGATGTTAATATTCTTTGACATCTCCAACTCTCGATCCTCGAAACTTCGACAGGGAGTCGGATCAACGGTCCACATAATCCGCTAAGATGGATGATCCTCCTACTTCTAGGATTTGTGAGCCCTCCGGCTGAGCTCGTGGTCCACATGAACTCCCCCTATATGACCGCAGCCAAACCTCCTCATTGGGGTTTCATACTTTCCAATGTCGAAACATGTATGTCCTCAGGATTCGCGATCCCTCGAATCCCGACGCGCTCTTTACACACTAGCTCTCCTGGCTAGGCTCTTGGCCCATATGACCGTTATCCCCGTGATCGCAGTCTTACCATTCGTCGGGGTTTCGATCTTTTCAATACCGCAATGCATTGGCTCACAGGATTCCCGATATGTGAAACCTCGATGAGTCAACCCTCCTTTCAGGATTTCACCTTGGATTTTCCCGATGGTAAACTGCGTGCTCCTCCTGTCCGATCTGACGGCTGATGGGATTTCTGAATGAGATCCAATGGCTCTCGATCTTTGTCTTCCTTCTCTTCTGCGAACTCCTGTATCTTGAGCTTTGCTGCGTGCATTCTCCTCAACGTTGTTCCTCCTGATCTTTCACTTTCGAATCCCCAAGGGATTTTATCCTTCTTATCCTGCCATCTTCACTGTTGTACTTGCCATCAATGACAAGCATACGCTACCTATTAAACATTTGCCAATAAAAAGAGCCCTAGAAAATGTTCCAAGTTGAATTTTAAAGTTTCGCAATATTATTAAAGGTTGTTGTTACTCAAGAGGGAGATGGGAATGAAACCAATGTTGTGTAAGACTTTGACCCAACATTGCGTAAATAGAAATGAATGATGCAAACTTTCGTTCGATGAATTCTATCTATAGCAGGGAAAAATAATTTTTCTGGAATAATGCAAACAACGATAAACAATTCCCCTTTTTAAATGTAGTACCAAACAATCATTAAAAATTTAATTGCACTATTCGTTCTCTTTCAATATTTCAAACGCCAATATTTTCTGAATAAATGATTGCTTACAAGACTTAAAAGACTTAAAAAAATTTTTTTTTTTTAGAAACCGAAATCAAGGATGGAACTAAGAAAGGGTAAGCAACCAATGAAAATAAAACACTCAACAAGCACCCAAATCAATCTTTCAATGAATATAAAAACACAAAATGACAAGAAAAGGTTTCTTCAAATGTGAATGAGAAATGTTTTTCTGATCATTAAGCAATCCAGAAGATGCAATCAACTTACAAATCCAAACCCAAAACAAAAGATTTGATCGAGAAAGCACTCAGACGCAAGTCCAAAGATTATATCCTTGTTGATAAAAACAAAGATCGATAAAAGATCAAAAGAGAGGCATTTGATCTTCGAAATAAATTAAGATCAAATAGGGACAATCAGAAGCACTCAAGAACTGGTATCAAAATCCCTTTCCAGCTGACTGAAACAGAAACTGGGCAATAGTAGAGGTCAAGACCCAATCCAAAAAAGTTTTCAAATGTCGTCGTGGGCAGACAATATAATGCAGTGCGGAAATGAGTGATTTTCACAGGCCAATAGTCATGCAGGTCGCAAAAATATGACACTGAAACAAACCACCAGGGTGCGGAAATGGAAGGTTTATGTGGGATACCAATAGGGTGTAGTGCGGACGCATTTCATAAAATAGAAAATTTTGGAAAAAGACAAAGGGTCTTAGGAAAATTTTAAATCCAGTGAGTCTAATTGGATCTCCCACAGACTCAGAGACTGAAACAGAATGTAAAAGATAGGCTATAAGAAAATGACCAATGAAAAACCACAATCAAGTTGCACTATCCCCAGTGGAGTCACCAATTTTGTTAACGGGTAAATCGGTAGATGCGGACATGAACTAATCCCCCTAGATCCACCTGGATCTAGAACAAAACAAGATGGAACAATACGCTTTCCCTAGATTATGATCATTGAATTTAATTATCAAAGGAGGAATAGATAACGTACCTTATGAATCGCTTCCTTATGTCTTTGTTGATCCTTCTTCACTCCAATGCTCATGTGAGATCAAATCTGTAATAACACAAATCAACCAACGTGAAAGCAGCAATAACGAAATTCAATGACAACTTAAACATGTGATGAAGAAGTCATGTAATAAAATATCAATCATTTTATGGGAAAGAGACATGCCACCATATTATATTAATGAAAGGTAGAAGATACAACTGAATTGCCTTGATGTTGCAAGTTCCCCTTCAGTGACCCTTCGTTCTTGACACACACATACATTTTCTTCAATATTTGCATGACGGTTCCTCTCAAAAACGTGATAGATGAATGGAGACTTCAGGCATCATTTGAAATAGGATTCTTCACACACACTTCAATCTATTCTCTCTTCAATCTCTATGCTTCTTTATGCTTGTACCTCTAACCTTTTCCATGAGAAGACTATCATTATATAGGAGAAGCTAAAGTGGTTAAAGAGATGAGGATGATCCCATCAAATCAAATAAGTCAGTAGGATCGTAACCACATGGACGCCATGATCAGGGGATCAAATTTTGCTCAATTTTCAAAGTGCTCGGAATGCGACGAAAATAGTGCCATTGCATCTGTCTTGTCTTCCTGATTCCGGCGATATATTTACTTTCTCAAATGGAGTCTGTATGAAAGAGATATCGCAATCTGTCCGCCAAGCCAAATAGGCAAAATTTTTGGATGCTGACTGTACCTGTCCGTACACTCCATACAATATGTACGGTGATGTGGCAGGACTGTACAGGCCGTATGGTGGTGACATGGCACGCATTCGTTGGTTGATGATTGGCGAATTGGATGATGACACGTGTCCGTTATGGGCGAATAGTATGAGGACACGTGGCCCAACCCGAGGGCACCATGTGTCGCTCATTCTCTGGTCATTGTTTTCATATGTAAAAATTGTATTGGGAGTCCACGGGGTTCGACCCCTGGACCTCCCATAGCACAAACTTTACAAAGTCTTCGCTAACCATTAGGCCGCCCATTACTCCTTGTTATATATGTTTATGCGTATACATTTAAACTCGTGCAATGTAATAGATGGAAAGGGGGCGGGCCGGGGCTTAGCCCCGACCCATGGTCCAAAACCATAACATATAACCATATGTTATAAACATATGCGCGGGGTTTCAAAATGGCATGAATTGTAATATGTAACCGGTGGTTTATATGTGCGCGCGGTTATAATATGTGGATGCGGGGTTGTATGGCCCGTGGGTTTTTTACATACACCATATGCCCGAGCTCTGGAGCGGAAGTTCCAACGGTTATAATTGTTAACCCCCTTTATGCCTTGCGCGCGGTTCTATGCGCCACATGCCCAGGGGCCGAGGCGGTTAGGGGCTGGCGCGCCCTTAACCATTCTACGGTTTGTACCGGTGTACGGTTGCGTACGGGACTGAGTTTTTACGCTTAAAAGAGCGTGTGAGCCAGGTTTGTTGAAGGAGGGTGCGAATTGTAGAACCAGAGACATCAATCTTGAAGAGGGAGACTTCCAGGAGGCCTAAATTCTTCATTTTTCGATTGATTGAGGTGCCGAAAGAGCCCAGACAAGGGTTTTGGGACGCTGGGAAGCCATTGGAGCAGTCGGTTTGTCAGTTTGAGCATTGTAAGACATGTTTTTGAGTACTTTTTGAGCAATTAATAATAATGATCCATTGGAAGCTAGACCAGGAGATGTAGCCCATAAGAGGGGTGAACTCCTTTATCAATTGTTGTGCACATGTGTTTATGTTCAATGTTTATGCTGCTGTCTATGTGTATTTTGCATAAGTAATCCTTAATTTATGTGTTGCAAATTGATCCTATTGCTTTAAACACATAACATTTCACTTCCAATAATTATTCAAGTTTTTCAAGTCTTCTTCATTTTTAGATCACGCCACTTCATACTTCCAGAAGATTCCACTTCTAGAAGATGCTAGAACTTATTTCCTCTTTTAGTTTTAAAGCGCCTCCATGACCTGACTATATATCAACCTGCGGAAATCCCACGGACCGTCTATAGTACAACATGCGTAGATTAGGGAATTCCGCACTGTGTAAAGGGAACTGCTCACAACGACCTTCCAAAAATGCATCTTGCAAGGGTGGAAAGAGGTTGTTTTTCTCAGGAAAAAGATTATATGGGGAACCTGAACACATGTTTATGTAATCATCATCAGGGTGACCAAAATAATGTGTAACAATGTGGTAGGACCGTTCTCTCGAACCACGCGACAATAAAGAAAAAATCACACATAGTAATTTGGTAGAGAAAGTAGTCTACCCAGCAGAATATTCTAAGGGAAACATTCGAACTAATGCTAGCATTAATCCACCTTTGACCAATGCATAATAGAATATATGATTCAAAAATACCATATACTACCAAATACTTTGGATATGCCAACATATTTCACATTGGGAATAGTGAAGGCGGCAATAAGACCTCCAATCCATTTTCCAATTAGATCTTGACAAACATGATACTTTTTATTATATAAAAATTGATGTTTTCACTTTCCTTGTTCCAACAATAGACAATATTGAAATATTTTTGGTCAATGCACAATCTAATACCGGGTCAACGATTTATCGATCGCTATAGTCCCTCTATGCCTACGACAGGGACTAATAAGTTATCATTGTTTAAAAATTTATATTTTTATATAATTATACACCATTTATATAAGTATAAATTATATATATATATATATATATATATATATATATATATATATATATATATTATCTCCTTAAATCAAATTCATTGTAGCATAACTAATAAAAGAACAACTAAAATATAAGGCCAATTGGAACCAGGGCTCCATCGAAGACTGTTTCAGATCTTGGATCGAAGACATATCAGTTTCCTTGTACGCTGGCCTCCTTGGTATCATGATCTCAAACTTCTGGTGGGATCGAAAGAGTTCTATTTTTATACATAAGTATGTTCCTCCAGAGGTCTTTACAGAAATATCGCTTAGTCGGGAAGAAGAGTTCAAGGAAGAATTAAGGGAAAGTAAGTCTCAGATAGTAATTCCTCCACCCATTGATTACACCATCCCTTGGGGATACTTCGACGGGGCCATTCAAGGACACACTCCTTCATGCAGAGTGAGGGTGGTTCTTTTTATTAGTCACAACCATTTTATTCACATCAGATATGTGTCAGGGGAAAGAAAAAATAACAGAGTGAAACTTATAGAACTCTTGACCCTTGTGGAAAAGGCAAAGGAAAAAAATTGTCAAAGCTTCAAGTTTTTGGTGACTCCAAGTTGGTGATCGATTGGGCGAGGGGTAACAATAATATTCAAAATCCCAGGTTGGACTCATTGCTAAGAGACATCAAGCTTACTTTCAAAGATTTTGAATGGCTATCCTTCCAACATATTCTGAGAGAACTTAATACAAAGGCAGATGAACTCTCAAAGGAAGTTATGCAACTGCAGAAAGGAGCCTTCATTTTTTATGAGTTCTTTGAAGGAAGAGAAACTGAATCAATGGAGTTTCGTCTCTAAAGAAGTTTTTCTTTCTTGAACATGTAGGGTTGTATATGTTTTTTGGTCAGTTTGAACATGATGAAGAAGTTTTTGAAAAAACCTATAAAGGCTTGTTTTGAAGTAGATTAGTTGTAAAGGATGTATAGTTCCTGAAGAAATCCTACAGAGGATTGACATAAAAGACTACAACATGTATATCCTCATATGAATATAAAAGTGTTTTNTTTTTTTTTTTTTTTTTTTTTTTTTAATGAAAACAAAAATTCATTGTATAAATACCATAAATTATTCATATAAATGAAAGGATTTTTTTTTCCATATTTCCATCACCACTTACTTATATGTTATGAGAGATAATAATTATTATTTATTCACCCATAATCATTATTTAAAATTTGTATTTCTTTCATAAATAAATATTAAACAAAGAAAAAATTAAAATTAAAATATAATATTATTAACTAATTCTATGAATAACAACATAAATTTTGTGTTTCCCCCAAATTGAGTAATTGACCAAGGCACCAATGCCACTACCACGTCAAGGATGGAGGATCGACAAATTTTTCTCCAACCATTACTTTCTGTATGAGCTGGTGCAGTTCAGGATGCTCAGCATAAAGGTGTGTTTGGAATATCTGCTTGAGATTCAAAGGCTATTGATGAAGGGGTGAAGAGGATATTCTCCATTATCGCACTATTATACTTTAGGTGGAAAACAATTATAGTTTCTAGTTAATTTCTAAGGGTGTGGTCATAATGTATGTGTGGACGATCATGGCCCATAGTGGACATGGATTTCCTAATATTTGAAGTAGGTGTTGGTCATTTGGTTTTCCCAGGAGCAAACACTCTGGACCCTCTCTGCATTGGAAAAACCATCTTTTCAAGAGTGAAAATCCCTCCACTTCTATGGGTTCGATGCTTTCTAGTTTTTAATTGTCTCTCTTTTCTATTGGTGAGGTCCATATGTTGGTGTTGTGTTGGTGTGGCCCATCTATTGGTTTTCCCTCAAGCTTGGTCGCAGACTCTTTGTTTCGAGGGTTCACTCATTTTTATTTAGAATTTCTCTTCTCCTTTCTTTCCCCTTCCTAGGTCCCATTGAAAATAAGAAGTCTCGTTGAAAATCATCTCTCCCCCATTTGGGCTCTGTTTATGAGTCTGGTCATTTCAAGTGGTCTTCAGTTCAAAATTTGATGGGACACTACCCTCTCAGTGTCGATGCTACCCTGTTTTTTTCCATTGTTGAACAAACACCCAAGGATAGTCTAGAATCGAGTAGTCATGGGGCTAGAAGGAGAGTCATATCCAAGCCTCTTCCCTCCAAGCGAGCCTCCCACAACACAAGGACATAAGGACATACAGAGTGGTGGAACATGTTAGACAAATCTTTTGTCTTGGCATGCCTCTTGACGCGTGGAAAAAGTTTGAGGATATTGTGAACCAAGCTAGGTAAATGCATTTAAAGACTCCCAAGAACTAGATTAAGAAATAATTCCATGGTTGAGTCTATGATTCAGTTTTTTCAAGATCTAGAGACACTAAATTTCTCAGAGCCATGGGGTTTTATTGGTTGGCCAAACCTTTCATTTCTCTATCAATGGAGGATAAGCATGACAACAAGGTTAAGATGGATGAGTCTTTGGAAAAGATTAGATGAATTAGTTTCAAGGTGACAGATTGGGACCCTGACAATGAGAATAACATAGACAAGGTTGCAAGCACTTCAGGCTCCCTTGGAACCAGCTCCAACCCAACCTTTGTTGAAAAAGAGTTGGAAACCGACACAAATGACAAGGCCAAGTCACATTATATATCCAACCATGCTAGCCCAAAAAAGCCACCTCCTAGTTAACTATGTTGGCTTTAGTTTATTTCAATTTGGATATGATCTTATGTCATAGAAAACTCATGTGGAATATCTTAGATAACATATTAATACATGAGTAAACTAAATTAACAAAAATAAACATAACTTTTTCACTGTGACTAATATGTTAGTAAAGAAGCCCTGGATGGGGTGACACGCGGAAATGCCTTTCCACCTGGCTCTGCATTGAGCCATAGCATAAATGTTGATGGCTGCCACCCATCCTCTCCGTATTTACGATGGTAGACGGCCATTACAACCGCTATACGGAGGAGGGACTCCTCCCTCACGCGAAATCTCTCGCTCATACCGCACTTAGCATGACAGGGTTTATGGATAGCCCGACGAATCTATCATTTGGCAATTCAAAACCTCGAGCGCCTGGACAGAGCTGGTTCGCTCTCGTTTTGGACCTCCCCGTCGGTTGGGAGCTCTGGTGCAGCTCTGGTTCCTTATCGTCTTGGCTCACTTTCATTTCACTACATTCTCTCTGCATTGTTATCCACCACTCAGCAATAATGACCAGGAAGCGAGGTAGGCCTCACTGTGGCTTGGCCTGGTACACCCACAAAGAGAAAAGGAAAAGGCAGAAGAACCTGGAGCGCACTTTGTCAATGGAAACCTCCATTCTCCGAAAGAGGGCTTGCGCTGACCAATTGGCTCTGCATGCCATTATTGTTGAGATTGGGACAGAGCGTAGCAATCATACCATGGTAATTGAGCCTAGAAGCAGTCTGGAGGGTGGCACCATAGACGAGTTTCCAACTTTCTATGTTGAAGAAACGTCGTTCGTGGAGGAATTCGTGACCACCGAGGAACACCAAGCCATGGCGCTGGACTTACAGGATGGTAGCGGTTCTAAAGACAAGACGACAGAAGAATTCCTTGTGTGTATCGTTCAGGAGATACCGTGGACGAGTGACTCCAGCCCCACTAGCCATGCTGAGCAGGAAACGATCGAGGTCGAGGCTCAGGACAAGGATTGCGCCGAAGGAAATGTGGACGAGACTAGACCAGGGATGAAGGAGGAAGCGGCTGGTGCAAAACTGACTGAGATCGAGGCTGGAGCTGGGATGAACGTGGAAGTGGGGAACGAAATCTTCGACGATGCAGGTATTCATGACTTGCATGGTCCTTTCCTCCGTGCAGAGCATCTATCTCTGGTGTTCAAACTTCGAGGCCACATGGCAGACCAGGAGCACAGAGCCCTTCTCATGGGACAACATCTAGACTTGCTCCTTGACGCGTACTCCAACGCTCCAAAAAAGAGGAAATGTCCATTCTGTGTGCAACCATTCACCATCCCAGCCAGGTCCACGTGGCAGACAGGCAAGGGCGACAGGTCACTGGGTATCTAGGTTGTCCTTTGCTAGTTTATTTTATGTCTAATCATGTTGTTGCTACATGTAAACTTGACCTATGGCCCTCTGTCCTGGTTTCCTTTGGGCAAGATAGAGGGCAAAACAGTTTTCCAAACTATGTTGGTTTCTGGTAAAACGACAACATTTTTGGTGGCTCAGAACTATATCTCTATATATTTTGTCATTGTTTCTCTGATAACTTAATATAGAAGGTTCTACCTTTTTTACTTAAAAAAAAAATATGCTAGTAAAGAATACAAAGAAATTTGGAGAAAACACATTCAACATTCCTCTACACAATTTTATTTAAATAAAAAAACTACAAAGGTGCATATCCATACAAAATTATGAAACTAAATGCCAATAACCATATAAAATGATTAAACTAAATTAAACCCAACAATAATTAAAGAATAGTTTAATAATAGCAATGAACAATAATTAAAGAATAGGTTAATAATAACAATGATGCATGCCACGTTAAATTTTATGAAAGATTTTAGTTGTTTTTAAATAATTTGGTTTTTTAAGGTGGAAAAACCTATCATAATTCAATTATAAACTAACATTAATAACAATTATCATTGTCTATTATCCATGAATTTGGGAGCTAACTTTTCAACATTATTCAAGGAAACCCATACCACTTGAAATGACTTGTTGGCGGTTTGTAAGGGGGTAGACTTTCACTCCTTCCACATGCCTTTGGGTCTTGGGACATGAACCCTTATTTTCAAGGAAGGTGAGCTCTTAACCAATTAAAAGTAGTTTTAAGTCTTTCTCTAGGACCAAAAGATTGTTTCAACATAAATAATATCCAAAAAAAGTCAATGTCACTTGTGGTCATCGTTGAGACTATCTCTAGTAAGATCATGTGATTTTTAGTAGCATTTAGCCTTAATCTCATACATGAGACTAGAAACTAATCCAAATTACACTTTAACCATTTACCTAAAAAAAATACAAAATAAAAGGAAATTAAGATTTTAATTTTTTTTTAATATTTATATTTTAATTATATAGCAAAATCATTATGGAAAAATAAAAAATTACTCTAGTTTATTCAATTTAATTGTTACTTATAGGTAAGTTATTTAATATATTATTATAGAATTAATATTAAAGTCGACTCTCTTAGTTAGTATTCCAAATATATACATCAAATAAAATAAATGAAATTACAAGGTTTCCAAGCGACTTTATAATTGTTTTTATATTTTTTAATTTAATTAATAAAAAATATATAATAAATTATTAATCCACTCATTTACATAGTTCTCTCTCGTATATATAATTAATAAGAATATAATAAATTATTATTTTTTTCATTCATGTAAAGATGATGGTGATGTTTATCATCCCCTAAGATTAATGAGTTATATCAAATAATTAAAACAAAGTAAGTATTCTCCAAAATTTTATTTCTAAATTTGAATATGGTGGAAATAAAAGTACCAAAGTTGTTATGGTTTTAATAAGTGAGGAGGCTCATAAAAGTAATTAAGTTATCAAGCTAGGTAAAATTATGTTTTATAATATTTAGGGTAAGGCACATTAAAAGAAATTGGTGTTCAACTTCAACCTCCTTTGCATCATAACTTCTTCAATATGTTCATCCCAAGGTGGTTTTGGGTTAGTCCAATAACTAGTTTCATTATGGAGATCATGAACATTGATCTTGATTTTGACAATATTTTCTTTGTTCATTAATCTCACAATGTTGGAAAAGTAGTTTTGATGAACCAAATTAAGATTTATAAAATATTCATAGTATTTCAACTTCTGCTTAGAGATTATTTAATTGATATTCTACATGTCTTATCTTTAAACTTCATAGTGATGTGAGATTTAATATTGTCGATTTTACTAATTTGACTATCTTTTTTTATTTCCAATAGTTAAGACATGCCTCAAGATCTCTAGTCCAACCTCTTTTAAGCATGCAGTGGCTATTGTTCATAAAACCAATAGCATGGAGCGTATCTTTGTTTGACTTGAGCAGTTTAGGTTTATAATCTAAATATATAATTATGTTTTTGACTGCATGGAAGTACAAATAACTTAAATCAAGATAATAGGGACAATGAGTGTTCCATTTAATTTTTAAAAATATAGGTTAAAAATCACTTTTAGAGTTTTCTCAATTTTATTCCAAGTCTCATGAGGGATATTGTAGGCCCAAACATAAAAAATGTAAAGAATCACCAGGATAACTAAAGTGTTTGAATTTTGTTTTTCTTATACCATTCTTGAAGTTAAACATTCTTTCATTTGTTTTCAAGACCGTAATAAGATTTCCAACCACTACTGGTTCTCTTCTCAACATTATGGTTCCAATCCAAATGGAAATTGAATTCAATACCTAATTACTTGAGAGATAGTACTATTCAAGGGTGTTATCATCATATGAAATTAAAGGATAAAAAAAATTCTTATTTTTACCACAACCTTCGTTTTATTGATATTAATAGTAAGTTCATATATTTTTAGGAAGTATTAGATAAATTTGAGTTTCTTTTAATGATCTTCAATAGTTCTAGCAAAGATAATACTATTAGGAGAATATAATAGAATGATGACAATGGGCTTGACCATGTTGATAACAATGCATCACTCTTATCAAAATTGTCCAATTTTATCGATATAGATGCAAAAAAGGGTGGGAGAGAGGGGGTACACTTACTTATAGCCAATGCTACAATTAATGTCCATTGACCACTTGCTTTTACACTTCATTTTAGCAATAGCCTTTGCATAGAGACAAATCATAGAACTATGGAGATAAGAATTAGTACCAATTTCTTCCAATAGTTTGCATAGCTTGGCTTTAGGCACAATGTCAAAGAATTTTATAAAATCATTGAAATGGCATATATTATCTTCCTTTTTTCCTATAGAAACCTCAATAATAACTATACAAGTGGAAATTTGACCAGTTGTAGCATGTTTATTCCTAAACTCTTATTTCCCTTTAGCTCTTTTATTATTTTCCTTGAGCCATGGACTACTTTTCATTTTAGGAATCAAGACAAATATTTTTTTCCAAATGGGGAGTAGTCATGATAGATCAAATTGGATGGATCATCTATGTTTCCATATTTGAAAAGGCACATAATTAAACTTTTATTCCATTCTTAGGGAAGCGTTTATTGGCATATTTATTGAAAGTATTATTAATATGAGGCATCAACATTAGACTCCCAAGTTTTATGTTCAAGACTTGGTATCCTTCAATGTCTTTAGATTTCCCTTAGTGAGGAATTTAATTCTAAATTTTATATCCCTGGTTGAGAAAACCTCAGTGAAGTGATAAGTGGCATAGATATCCTCAAAGACTGAATGGAAACATAATTTTTTC
>ML780451.1:1117224-1148254 GCA_009831015.1 Picea engelmannii | reverse complement strand
TTTGTAAATTTTCGACACCTTTCAAAAAGGCTTGATAACCTTCATATTTTCCTTTTGACAGGATTTTAGCTGCAAACAAAATGAGCAGGAGAAGTAAACAGAAAGTCATGTATCAGAAAATAAATTGGCTTAAACAGGTGATAAAGAAGATTTTTTATTGTTTGGAAAGAAAATGAAACGGTAAGATAAAGGTGAGAATTCCTAAAGTCTTATTTTGAAGGGCTCTCAAAGGAGACCAAGATAACCCCATAAGAATATGGCAATATCATCTGAAATAATAAATAAAGGAACATTTCCATGGTTAAGCGTTTACGAAAGAATAGGATGAAATGAATAAGTCACCCAAAGTAAAGCACAACCAAAAAAGATTTTCAAGAGTCAGTTTTGATTTTTGACCCCTATTTTTCAGTTCGTAGATCTCTATCTGTCACCCTTTTCTGTTTTCGGGTTTACCTTTTGAAAAGCCAGCATCTTTCCAGTTTCGCATTCATAGGGACTCGGGAGAAGAGATTATGTTTTAACCTCAAAATCTTCAAAGAAGATTGTGAAAAGTAAGATGGTCTTCACAACTCCCCGGTCCCTTTCTAAACAAAGTGACACTTAAGTGATCCTGACTTTTCTAGGTTTTTCAACAGTTTCAGAGGATTGAGGCTTGCTCAAATAGAACACTCCAAAAAATTAATTTTTCCCTTTCTCCTTGCGAACGAAGGTGTTGTGAAAGTTAAGGGAAGGTTGGTACCGAGTAATCAAAGTAAGTTGGCAGACCTATAATGCAAAATATTACATAGATATCAGCCCTCATACAAACTGATTTCCCCCACTTCACGCTCTAAAAAAAAGAAAATTATAAGGTAGGTGGTGAAAGCAAATTCAAAAATGATTGCCCCCATCTAGTCCAAAAGACGATGAAAGGAAATTTAGAAATGATTGCCCTCATCTCAGCATTTAAATGCATAAATATATTCCGAAGTGGTGAAAGGAAATTTAGTAAAAAGGGCCAGATAACTTCACCGAGGTATTGAACAGGCTCGCTGGCAGTGAACCAATATTTGAGATATCTATAAGGATGTTGTACATGAATATCACTCTGCTCTGGTAACCAATTTTTTCAAAACCTGATCTACATCCCAAGTTCAGACAGGTCTCCCTGATTAAAAACATAAAAAATTGTTTCTTTTGATGCAAGCTGATAACCACAAGATCTGTTGAGTCTCCTAGAACTGTTTTGATTGTCTCAACGTAGACCCGAATTCAGTAACGAGAAGGAGAAAGTCGTGAAAGGGACTACAACTAAGTGAAAAAAGTATTTGAGTTTTGAAAGCTTTTCGAAGGTAAAAGACGAAGTCCCTTTCCCCTTCGGTATCCTGTTCTAAGGAACATTTTCACTGAATTAAAGCCATTTGACTCCATTTACCCAATATAGGCACTTGGTCTACTGTTCTTCCCGTCTTGCAGGAAAACGGGATCCCTAGCTGGAGCCTATGTTGGAGTCGCCTTTGTTTTTTAGCCTTTTTTTTTTCTTATATTTTATATCTTAATGCTTGAAATCGAAAGCTGGTTTTTGTATTTTCCTTTATTTTCCCCAAAATCTCAGAAGTCTCATCGCGCAAGCAGCGACGGTTATCATACTCTTAAGGAAATATTTATTTTTTAATCGTTTAAACGAGTCTCTACTTTTTAACCTCGGGATGTCTCATGTCGAAAGTTATAGATCACATAGTTTACAAATCCCGAGGGGAAAAATGGCGAAATAATCTTAAAAAGTTTACCTAGATCAGTACCGAGAGTAAGGATACTCTAAACCATGGTTAAACATCATTGGGATTTCGTGTCTCGTCGTTTTCTAGCTCCAAAAGTCTTATCGTCATAACCCCGACAGCCGAAACCGCGAGATTCTTGTTTTAGTAACCCAAGTTAATGTTAAAGGTAAAAATCTTAACCATAGTTAAGCTCTGTCAGGAATTCACAACTCGGCATGTTTTCCCTCAAAAGTTGTACTTCGAAGCCCCGAGTCACGAAGTCGTGATGTAAATAGAAATGAAATTAATTAAACATTTAATCTGGTTTTATCTTCCATTTTAATTAGATCATATCATCGCAATCTCGTGATTTCGCAACTCGGCATACGAGCCTCCCGAAAGCTATACCTTCGAAGCCCCAAGTCACGAAGTCGTGATATAAATAAAAAAACTTAATTAATTAAACACCTAATCATGGTTACGTTTTTTATTGACCAAACTAATTATCGCAATCTTGGGTCTTAGAGGTTCAAAGGGTTAAAGCGAAAGCTCCCGATGAGGTGAATGTCGAAATATTAATTAACATTTAAAAAGGCCTAATTAATTAAGCTAATCCAGCATTTTCAGTGTTTTAATACGAAAATTAATGTGCACAGTCTCCGAGGAAATTTTAAACTTTGCTTACGCCAACTTGCATTACGAACTGTCAAAATCTAGGACATTAATTGGAAATGAGGCAAATCAACAAGTAAGGATTTGGTTTTTATTTCTAAATTTATATTTAAGAATGATTTGACCGTTTTGTTCCTAGGGATGACCTAGTTTTAAATGGTCGAAGGCATGGATCTTTTATTTGTTGTCACAAATTTCATTTATATTCTACGCAGAGAAAACCTTTCTAGAGAGAACTAATTTCTTTATGTATACATATTGTTATCGCAGGAGAGCTAAAGTAGAATCCCCCGCCATGGCCCCGCGAAAAGAATCTAAAGCCACTGTTGAGGTTTCAGGACAAGGTTTAGACAATGTTTCTGATACTTCACCTCGAAGTGTCGACTCTGTCAGGACCTGGTCGTATATTTCTGAGGTTCTACAGTCCGAATTGGTAGATGTTTCGGATGATTCCAGTGACAATGAAAAAGATGACCTGATCACCAAATATAAGATCACCGTCCAGGCTCAAATGCATAAAGTAGCGGCTAGGCCACGTCTGCTCCCTTACTACAATATGGTCCGATGGGCATTAGACCATGTAGATATACCAACCAGAACCATTGTCAACGAGCAGAGGGTCACCATTGGAACTTTCAGACCCAAACAATTGTAGGTTATGTACAAGTTGCCAACCATGTCAGACCTTACATACAATGCCGAATTCTTGTAGAATTTTAAACAGAAGGAATGTGTACAATACGACAAGAGTATGTCTGGTTTAATCAAGGATTGGGTTTCACACCCTGCGAAGTTCAGGGTGGACAGTAATGGTATATATTCATTATCTTCTCTGGAACCATAGTTCAAATATATAGCTATGATGACCTGCAGATTATATGGGAGAGAGGACACCACACATTTTTTCCTTCAGTGGGTGCCTCTAATTCATTCGGTCACCGAAGGCTATTCCTTCGACTGGGCTAAACTACTATCTGATATTTTGACCAGTCGAGTTACAGAGTATCGAGAACAGAAGGAGAGAAGAAAGATCGCTTCATTCTTTATGTTCGCGTATATCATGGATGCCGTGTGTTTTCTGACACCTTTTCCCTTAATGAGTTGGAGATGGACTCCATCGGAGGTTGAGCCTATCCACGTCTACCATTCAAAGTTGTGGGAAGACAAAGATTTAGATTTTATGTATGAAATCTTTAACTAGGTAATGGTACCACTGCATGTCACTATCTTCGGCCACCGACCACCCAGGATCTCAGACAGTATCATGGTAAATCTAAGCAGTATAGCCGATTGGTACGTGGAAGCAAAATTTTCATATCTCAGGGTTTTTGGTGCCTCTGTTTCTCTGAATGCCTTACCACAATTCATACCCGATAGGCTGGCTTGTTGTGAGATTTCCAGGAAAACCGTAATCAGTGGTGTAAGAAAGGAACTCAATGGATATTCTAAGAAGGTATGGCCACCTTTTCCTATTCATTTAAATTCCTATTCTTTGTTAGATTTCGGGCATGCTAAAGCTGAGGCAACAACCCTGGAAGACCTAAAATTGGTTCATGTCAAATTCAAGAAGCACAATCCACATAGGGACGTAAGTAACCACTTAGCCAATTGTGGGCTTAAAAGGTTTGAGCACGAAAATTCTCCCTCGGATGACATTTTCTGAGGCACGAGATCTTATGCCGAGGTGTTGGCTCTGATACAAGCCCTAGCACCTGAAGAAAGGGATGATGTTTTAAGGTTCCAAGAACATCAGTGGAGTTTTCTTCCCCCAGTATTGCGGGGTGAGAATCAAATAATAGCAGAAGTGCAGCAAAAAGAAGTCGAAGGCTCAAAAGATTCAGCACCTAGACAAGAAGAACACTAGGAAAGAGAAGAGCAAACTAGGATCCCGAAACCAAAAATGAAAACTCCCAATCCACTGAAAAAGTAGACTCCAGTTGCCACTCCAGGCCAATCCACTAAGAAAATCAGAGATCCTATCGCCTCCATTACTCCCTTACAGTCAACTCAAGGGAACATAGATGCAGGGTGGATTTTCAATGAAGAATTGAGACCTATAAGGATGGAAGAGCTCCCTCCAAATGAGTTATTTTTTGATAAAAAGAGAAAAGTTGTGGTAAAAAGAGAATTATATCAAGAAGCAGGATCAATGGCCAAGAAATTTAAGGCATTGACCGATGGGAAAGATATGAATAAAGAAGAGTTTGCGACAGAAAAAGCCGGAACATTCGGGGCATTTTCTACGACAAACCAATTTTTAGTCGGGGCTTTGAAAAATCAGCTGAAGCGAAAAAATCGCCTCATCAAAACCTTAGAAGCCAAGCTAGCCACAACAGAGGAAGCTACCAAGGACCAGGAAAACACAGGAATAGAACAAGCAAGAATGATCGACAAAAAGGAAATTGAGCTGCTCAAAGCTAAGCTCGAACAAGCAGAGCTGGTAGCTCAGACCAGTCAAATAAAGGTAGGCCAGCAAAGAGACTTGATTGAGCAGCTACAAGTTAGATTAGAGTTCATCGAAAGCCAAGTTATAAATATCGGGATATTCTAGTCCCGGGCTATGGAGATTCGAAGCAGAGTTACTAGAGCCGAACGAAGTTTACTTGCCAAGTTAGAGACGCTTCGAGACAACTGCCTGCTTGTTGATCGAGTATTGGAAAACTTATCTGTCAGAGAGAGAGAAGTTGGAGCAGCCCGGGTCGCATTTAAAGAGACTATAATAGATACAACAAACAGGGAATCGACAAATAGTTCCAAGTTTTCCATTTTGGAATAGACTCGAGGTAATATTTTGTTGAAAGAATCGGAATGCAGCATATCAGAAGGCAAATTGCAAGCTAAGAGGATAAGGAAATCCTAGGAAGAGGCCTTCGGTTCTATAGATGGAGATCTGTTAGGCATTGATAGTGAGAGCAATGTTGAGACACTGAACCAAATGAATATAGCGAAATTCTCGCTTGATATAAATGATAAAGAAGAAAGAGATTCGACCAAAGTCTCACAAGTAACTTAGGCAGACATAGTTCAAATAGATAAATGGATTATTAAACCAAGTGTGCTATTGTGCACCATCGACACCCTAGACCGACAAATGGAAGAAAGGTTACCACAATTAGTCAGAGATTGTTATATTTTTGAGGCCAATTGTCAAGCATAACCTTCTAGGTTGATATCTCGGCTGGTGGAGAAATGTGTCACTTGTACCGAGCATGCGAAGTGGCAGGCTTCCGGTACTAAATAAAGATAGAGATAAAGAAATGAAACGATTGATCTCCTTCTTGTTGTAACTGAAAATCCTAGAACGATTGAGATTCCATCATATGTAAATCTGTATAAATATACAATAGAAGGAAGGGACAAGGGCTGGACCTTTTTGGGTCGATTGTAAGAGAGATTTTTCTCCCTCGAGAGTTAATACAAAGCAAATCTGAAGATTCTCGATTCCGTCACGACTGTGTTATGAGTTTGTTTCCTTGTATTTCATATTTTATTTCATTTCATATATACATATGATGAATGCTTCACTATAACTTAGTACAACCTCTACTATATTGAATAAATTTTAGTTTTCTATATTGTTTACCATTTTTCCTCTGTACCGGCTATCTACAGGTATAAGACCAGTAAGCATTTTATATTTCTATATATATTTTATGTTTCATCAGATTATTTCTTTGTCTTTTTATTCTTCTGTTTATAAGTGAGATTCTCCCTTGATAGGAGCCTTACATGATAGACAACTTAATGTTTTCTCACACCTCATACATATTTGTTAAAATATAACTCAGTTATGGGAAAGGGCCTTTGGTTTGCACCCTGTTTTCACTACTAGAGCTATAAACTCTCCTTTATACGACTGAAATCGAGACAACATCTAAAAAAGTATTGAGATTTTATTATCATTATGTTCCTCTATGACTGTCCCTGTGACAAGACAGCCTAATATTGAACCTGGACTATCATATCAAACACATATTGCCTTGAATATTTTTTATACTATTCTTAAAACAGCCATTACCCGAGTGGAACTTGAACGTTCGTGTGCAGTGATTGAAAGGGACATAAACATCCAGGAACAGTTGGAAGCTAGACAACAACCTAGAAATCATCCCTAGCTTCCCTTGCCGAAGGTTGACATTTCTTCCTTCTCTACCCCTTACTCACTTTCAGATGCCTAGACATTGTACTTCTAAGCCGTATGTACAGACTCTAGAACAACACTAGCCTAAAATATTTTAGGCTCTTTTTACATAATTCTGTAAGTTGTTCATGGTTTGTGATTAAATATGGATTTTTTTTTTTATCTAGGTGGATATTGGTGGCCACGCACCTATTCCAACTGGCTCCTCTTGTCAATTTTTAGTTCATCACATTCTTCTATAATCCTTTGTAATTGTGGGTTCTACACTTCTGGGGTTGTCTGAATCCCTACAAAGTTTCTAGGTGGATATTGGTGGTCGTCCATGTAATCCAACTGGCTTATTTTTTAAGTTTTCATGTCAGCACATCTTTCTGTACTTCCAGGGCTGTTTTGGGGCCCCAAACAATGTTTTTTTGGCACGCCACAGTCAAATTGTAGATGGAGTCAGAGTTTAACGACATAATGTGTATTTCTCTAAAATGCCTTTCCAATGGGCTATCATGCGCCTAAAATGGAGGTCGTATGAAAACGTTACGACCCTGGGAAGTTGAGGTACCAACTTACCCATAGGGGTCCACATAACTTTTGGTGTTTCATATCCTAGGTTTAGGTTTTTGGATGTATAGGGTTTTGGCATTCATTAGTAGCCTCTGGAGCCTCATTTTAATCATTCTGCTCAGACGGATGTGTGTAGCAAGACACATCTCTTCTCAGAGATAGCTACCACCATTCAAGCAAGTTGTTTCCAGTTCAGTAGTTTTATAGTTTCATCATATTTTATTTATTCAATAGAAGTTATTGTTCATTGGATATTTGTTGTTGTTGTTCCTATCTCTGTTTTATTATATTCAGTATGTTATTCATTTCGTTCTGCTCATAAATCTTGATCAGTGGTATCAGAGTGGTATGTTCTTCATTTATTTTTCTTCGTGCATGTCCCCAAGAAGATCTGGGTACAAGAAGTTGGGACTCGAACCAGTCGAGTCTTTGCAAGAATGTCCACACTGAACCTGACAAAAACCCATGGGGGATGAGAAGAAAGATGATGGAGGAGGAAATCCTTTTAAAATGTTGCTCGAGGAATCCCTTGCGCGACAAAGGAATGAAATGATGGACAACTTTGCATAGATCCTTCGACGACTGCCCACATGAGACACATCTTCATCAAACGGCCATGAACCCCCTTCAAGGTACAAGTAAATTTTTATATTCCATTATTTGAAGGACTGATAGATGCAGATGTTGTAGATAAATGGATGAATCTACTTGAAGGGTATTTTTCGGTCCACAATTTTTCCTGTAGGGAAAAGATTACTTTTGCACTCCTCAAGGCCATCCCCCATGTTAAGGACTGGTGGGATACTTACTATGAGAAAATTTACATAGAGGAATATGAAATATTTTCATTTTCTCCCACGTGGGATTCATTCAGGGATGCCATTAAATAACAATACTACCCTGTTGGAAGCTACGAGGACTAGTACACAAGATGGACCACGCCGCGTCAGGAAAGGGACCAGATAGTACCAGATTTCACCAATATTTTCCATACCTTGTCCACCAAATTGGGTATCAAAGACTCTGAATGACATATGGTACTCAAGTACCATGGTTTTCTGCATAGATACATTCGGACATAAATGGAGTTTTTGGACAACGCATCATCAAGTGTGGCTTATAGATATGTTTTCAAGATCGAGCATAAATTTAAGTAGAAGAGGCGAGAGTTTGGATCTACAAACTCCTAGCAACCGAAGTAGGGAAAAGGTGGCCCCAACCCACAAAACAAGGGACAGAGAAAATATGGCCTCTCTTAGGACAACCAGTCCAAGCCGCAACCCAAGAAGGGTAATGAGAACACAAAGAAGGACATGAGAAAATGGTGTGAATACCATAAAATCCCTTGGAACAACATCGAAGAATGTCGCTCCAAGCACTCACTGGTGGCCGAGCTGAAAGCTTCCGATTCAAAGGTTGATTCTGACTCCGAATCAAATCCAAAAAGTGGGAATTGAATCATCGATGCCAAAGCCAGTGCCACAGTCTCTACACCAAAGTCCAACCAAGCGAACCAGAAGAACCAGAGGAAGGGGAACACCTTTTTCACTCACAAATGTGGGTAAAATGAACTCTATTGCATTTCATTGTTGATAGCGACAGTCAGAAGAATATAATATCAGCAAAGGTCATCAAGCAGTTGGAACTACAAATAACACCGCACCCGCAGCCCTACACCATCAGATGGCTTCGCCAAGGACGAGATCTCTGCGTCAGCCAACGATGTCATTTTTCCTACAACATTACGCCCTTCAAAGACGAGGTATTGTGTGATATTGGTCCCCTTGAAGTTTGTGATGTTCTTCTAGGCCAGCCATATTTGTGGAAGCGACATGCTGTGTATGAATCTAGACCCTGCAATGTTATTATTGATTTGGGTAGACAATTATATAGGATACCAGAGGTAGCACCACCTATCTCTATTTCTTTAATCTATGCTAAACAATGGAGTAAGTTCATTTCATAGACCGAGAAGTGTGTCTTCTTTGTGATATGTGCTCACAGTAATAAGAAGGTTATCGCCACATCTGTGAACTCCACACAAAGCCTCTCTTTTCAGTAGAAGAAAGTGGACGGGATCGTGGAAGAGTACAAATACATCTTCTCCTCACCCACCTGGGTACCGAAACACTGCCAAGTCAAGCATCCAATTGATCTAAACCCCAATACCCCGCTGCCTAATGGATCAATCTATCATCGATCGTTGATGGAGAATGATGAAATCAAGTGCCAGATCCAAGAGCTTATTCAAAAGGGGCACATCTGACCCAGATCCTCCACTTGCAGAAGCCCGATTGTGCTAGTGTAGAAGAAAGATTGGACCTGGCAGATCTGTATTGATTACAGATCACTAAACAAAATCACAGTCAGGAACTCGTACCCAATTCCCCGAATTAATGACCTTCTTGACCAATTCAATGGGAAAATTTTCTTCAGCATGGTTAACCTAAAGTCTAGGTACCACCAGGTTCCCATTGAATCAATTGATGTATGGAAGACAACTTTCAAATATAAAGAAGGTCTCTTCGAATGGTTGGTCATGCCCTTTGGATTAACAAATTCACCAACAACTTTCATGAGATTGATGGATGATGTATTGAGACCCTTCACCAACTCTTTTGTGGTGGTATATCTGAATGACATCCTCATATTCAACAGAAATTGGGAGGAACACATGCAGCATATTTAGCAGGTTTTGGGCACTGTATGGCAACACAAGGTATATGACAACTTTGAGAAATGCTCCTTTGGCATGAACATGGTCCAATACTTAGGCTACAATGTTAATGATCATGTGGTACATGTGGATCCAACTAATATCCAAGTCATTCGTGACTGGCCAGCCCCGACCACACTAACCAAGCTTCAGAGCTTCTTGGTACTTTCCAACTTCTACTAGAGGTTCATGTTGGGATTCTCACACATTGAATGGGCCCTCAACCAAGTAACCAAGGGCAGTGGCAGGAAAAAGTTCGCATGTGGGTAGGAACAACAACGAGCATTTGAGGATCTGAATCATCACTTGTGCTAAGCTCCAGTACTATCCTTATCTAATCTGCAACAACCATTCAATATTGAGATTGATGCCTCTGACTATGTTGTCGGTGCAGTTCTCACCAAGCATGGGCATCAAATAGCATACCATAGTGAGACACTCTCAGATAATGTCCATAAATACCCCATCTATGACAAAGAAATGTATTCCATTATGCAAGTCGTCCCTCACTAGAAAAATTGCATTCTTGGTAAGGATACAATCATCCACATTGATCACAAGCCTCTACAATGCATATAGACACAGGGGAAGTTGTAGAATGACTGCCATCAAAAGTGGTCCACATATCTTCAACAGTTCCATCTCAACATAAAATATAAAACATGGAGCACAAATCGTGTCATTGACTGCCTCAATCTCCGTCATGTTGTTGCAATCACCATAGTACCCCATTTCTCTAGGCATGAGGCATCTGAGTGGCCCCAAATTTACCAGCGTGACCCAGACTTCACCACCACCTATAAGCTCTTGGGTACAGGAGTGAATGTCACTGATTTTCAAATCCAGGATGGACTATTATTCCATATGGGCCATCTATGTGTTCCCACAAGTGAGCGTGCAAAGATGATTTGGGAGGCTCACTACAGTCAGATGGCAGGACATTTTGGCATGGAGAAAATAATGGTTGTTCTACAAAAACATTTTTTTTGGCCAAAACTTTGAAAAGACATTAGCAAGTATATCATATCTTGCACTTCCTGTGCCATTTCCAAGCCAACCATCAAGAAGAAATGATTATACACCCCTCTTCTTACTCCAAAGAGGCCTTGGGAATCCATCTCGATGGATTACATGTCTATCCTTTCGTCCACCAAGCCTGAAAATGATTGTGTATTTGTGGTGGTGGATCGGTTTTCGAAGATGGCCATTATCACAGCCTGCAAGAAGAACATCACAACGACAAATACTACCAAGCTCTTCTTCAAACAGGTGTGGGTCCATTTTGGGATACCACAAACCATCACCTCAGATTGGGACAATAGGTTCCTCAACACATTTTGGTCGAGTCTTTGGTCACTATTGGACACCAAGCTCACTAAATCCACTGCTTTTCACCCCCAAAACGATGGCAAGATAAAGGTTGTTAATCGGATGATTGTGCACATCCTGCACATGTACAACTCTAAGAATCCACGTACATGGGATGAGAGTCTTACCTATGTTCAACACAACTACAACATGGCTCTCCATAACTCCACCAACCATAGCCCATTTTAGGTAGGGATGGGATTCCAACCCTTGGGACCCATTGATGTTGCACTACCTATTACAACCACACAATAATAATATTACCATGTTCAGTCTGAGGCCGACAAAGCCACCAGATTCATTAAGGAGATTCAACACATCCACCAAAATGTCCATGAGATTTTTAACAAAGCCAATGCAAAGTACAAGCACCGCCATGATCAACATCGGGTACTACACCAGTTTTAGATGGGAGACAAGGTCTAAATACATTTGCAGAAAGAGAGCCTTATAGAGCCCCATCAAAAGCTCTACCCACTTCTCTATGGGCCTTACACTATCACCAAGGTTGTGGGTAACAATGATTTTGAGTTCAACAATCCACCCTTCCTTGGCTTCCATCCAGTGTTCAATGTGGAACTTGTTCGACCATATTTTCCACCATTATTGGACACCTTAGAGATTGTAGAACAATTGAAACCACATAAATCAACCTTGGGTGCATGGAACAATCATCCACTGATAAGATAGTGGACACACAATTCAAGGGCACTCGCCAACAGATCTTAATGTTGTCGTTACCCCAGAAAGCTTCTCAGGCTGAGAAAGAAGCCGTTGAAACCTTCTCGAGAAAGCTCCTCTGGGTTATCTTTCAGGTGTGCAAATAGTAGCCACAACTGAAATAGTGAAGTGGAAACAATGGAGTCGCCAGGTGCACAGTAGAAATCTTGATAATTCCGATATCTGATGCACCTTCAGAATCAGTTAATCGTTGTCTTTCAATCCCGGGGAAAATTTTCAACTTCATCCCCGAAAATGGCACCAAAAATGTTAGCGTCAGAAGTCACTCCTGGATTGCAGTAGGAGCAGAGCCCGACGCCCATCAGTTTTTATGTCACGATAGTTTTAATGGGTGATCAAATGGGTAGAGACTCGGGAAGATATCACTCAAACTCAGGGACTGGGTCCGGCATGATAGGAACAAAGGAGGTCTTGATCTAACTTCAGTCAGTGGGTTGATTTGAAAATGAGCAGGTTGAAGACTTGGTGAGAGGAGTGCACAAACTACCTCAAGCAACATGCCTTTCAGTAATTTGTAGAAGAAAAGATTTGAATGCGAGATCCTCTGGTTCAAATCTTCGAGGAACTGAGAGGGGGGACTTGACTGGATTCTCCAATTCCAAGTCATTCAGTGATAAGAAAATTAGAGGGACCGATTAGAAACAGTGCAACTGTTACAGTGATCAAATCTACATCATCCTCTAATAGTTACAACTCGACTGGATTCTCCAATTCCAATCCGTTCTAATATAGTGTAAACAAAGACGTGAAAGAAACTGACATTCATAAGACAGGAAGTCTCAAGAGTCCACACATAACCAGGAAAACAATGCTTCATTAAAGCTTTGCAACCGTGAGCCTTGCTCAACCATCGATACTTTACGAAATACAAAGACTGAGTTTATATACTCAGATAAATTCTCCTAACAGAGGCGTGCCCAGTCATCCAAGGCTTGGTGTACCTTCAGTCAAACTCATATTGATATCCTTCTTCAAATGCCACTTTAACTGCACATGGCTCCTGTAAGGGGAGTAGCTGAACGATTAAAAACCGAGCTAGCGTGTGCAGACCTCCTCCGGCTAGTTGAGAACTTAGCATGACTTCTCTGAAAAAATGGGTACACAGGACCATGGGGTGGTTCTGCTTGCTGACTGGCTCTTCAGTATCTTTATAGTGATCAAATGTAGGATAAGCTTGCTGCTCATCATCACTATAATATACATCAAAAAGGGGGTGTCCTTCATTGATATGATCCTCCTCCAGAACAGTGATCCCGTAAAAAATTTCCGTTTTAGGGATAGAGGGACCTGCTGGTTCTGGATGCTCATACATAATCTTTTTCTCTTTAATCCCAGGTAAAAATATATCGTGAGAAACCACCTCGAGGAAAAGAGAAGAATCCTCTTCCACAACTAACCCCTCTTTTAAAAAGAGAGGGTCTTCGTCATCATGAGCAGAGCTGCTAGGAACATCTTCTTCAACCCGATATCCAGGTGAGTCATCTACCATGGACCACATTTGCTCTATAAACTCACAATTTCCACAAGAGGCATGTTGATCGTTATGAATATCTAAAAGAATAGAGGCATCTGATATAATGTCAGATGCTTCCGTTCTAGGGCTAAAACAATTAATATCATTCAACACCCCTATATTTTCCTAGCAAATGCTTTCCTCCAGAGTAAAAGCTTCATCATGGATCTGGTCTTCAGGGCCAGCAGAGGCTTCATGAAGTGAAGAAAACTCCTCACAACAGTTTTCATACAAACAATCAGCTGGAAAATAATCTTTACAAAATGAATTGAAAGCTGTATGAAAACCTGTTAAAGAGCGGATGCTTGCAGCAGGAAGAGACCGACACCATTCAAGAGCAGCTCCCTTCAATGAATACCTAAAGAGCTTAATCTGAACATCTTCATGCATGATATTAAGTTGATGAATAACCTCATGAAAGTCCAGTAAATTCTCAGCTGGTACATCCCAACTCTTTGCATGAAATTCAGGGAGGAAATTTTCCCATATGTCTCTATCAGGAAGTGCATTAGGAAAACCAACTATCTGAGAAAAGCCACAGAAGGAAAACCTTTGAGCCAAAATTTTCTCCATATCGAAACAGTGGAGTTGCCACTCGATGCTCGAACCATGGAGTCACTAGGTGAAATATGCGCAGCTTAAAGTGTGTCTGGTCCTTGTTCACCATCAAAGGCCAGATCTTAATGCTGTCATTACCCCAGGAAGCTTATCAGGCTGAGAAAGCAGCCGTTGAAACCTTCTCGAGAAAGCTCCTCTAGGTTATCTTTTAGGTGTGCCAACAGTAGCCACAACTGAAATAGTGAAGTGGAAACAATGGAGTCGCCATAGTGGAGTGTCCAGGTTCACAGTAGAAATCTTGATAATTTTGATATCTGATGCATCTTCAGAATCATTTAATCGTTATCGTTCAATCCCGGGGAATGTTTTCAACTTCATCCCTGGCAACGACGCCAGAAATTTTGGCATCAAAAGTCACTCACGGATTGCAGCAGAAGCAGAGCCCGACGCCCATCAGTTTTTATGTCACGATAGTTTTAATGGGTGATCAAATGGGTAGAGACTTGGGAATATATCACTCAAACTCAGGGATTGGGTCCGACATGCGAGGAACAAAGGAGGTCTTGATCTAACTTCAGTCAGTGGGTTGATTTGAAAATGAGCAGGTTGAAGACTTGGTGAGAGGAGTGGACAAACTACCTCAGGCAACAGGCCAGTCAGTAATTTGTAGAAGAAAAACTCTGAATGCGAGATCCTCTGGTTCAGAGATTCGAGGAACTAAGAGGGGGGACTTGACTAGATTCTCCAATTCCAAGTCGTTCATTGCTAAGAAAATCACAGTGACCGATTAGAAACAGTGCAATTGTTACAGTGATCAAATCTACATCATCCTCTAAGAGTTACAACTCGACTGGATTCTCCAATTCCGAGCCGTTCTAATACAGTGTAAACAAAGACGTGAAAGAAACTGACATTCATAAGACAAGAAGTCTCAAGAGTCCACACATAACTAGGAAAACAGTGCTTCATTAAAGCTTTGCAACCGGGAGCCTTGCTCAACCATCGATACTTTACAAAATACAAAGACTGAGTTTATATACTCAAAGAAATTCGCCTAACAGAGGCATGCCCAGTCACCCAAGGCTTGGTGTCCCTTCATTTAAACTCGTACTGATATCCTTCTTCAAATGCCACTTTAACTGCGCATGGCTCCTGCAAGGGAAGTAGCTGAACCATTAAAAACTGAGCTAGCGTGTGCATACCTCCTCCAGCTAGTTGAGAACTTAGCATGACTTCTCTGGAAAAATGGGTACACAAGATCCCCTCGAGCAGATCGCTTGCCAGACCCTCCATACCTCACACTTAATGAATGAGGAGAGGTTTCAACCACCCCTTCTTGCCTTCATTTACTCCAAGCGCAGACCAGGATCGAGGTCAGGCCCGATGGCAACTGGAGGTCGTGACGGACCTTTCTGTGACTGAAACCCAATGCCTTTGGCCCCTTTTGCACAGCTCTTTCTTTCCCCAGTGACCACAGGCTGTGACCCTGTGTTTACTCTCAAAGGCGCTTTCGGCGTTCGCGAATAAGAAGGGGCTGATCCATGCTTCTTGAAATTGCGATGAGAGAAACACCGAGACAACTTAATCTAGCGCCACGCGTCCCTCTAGATTTGACGATTCTGAAATCTCCCGACGATGTTGTACCTTGAGCCTTGGAATCCCTGAATGCCGAAACGCCGACGCGACTAGATCTCGCGCCACGCATCTTCTGGATGGACGGCTGCAATATTTCCCTGCACATAATATGGGCACTATCCATTGTGCTAACCTCGGTGCAACTTCGCTAACCACGATTTCCCGCCGACCATTGATCTTCCTTTATAGATGAATCTGGGTCGTTGACAACGTAATTTCGCCCGCTCACTTGATTTTTAGCCTGAAATAGGGCTTTACGTGCTACGCTTGGGCGTTCTTCGTGCAACCTGCATCTCTGGATGCTCTCGGGCCCAAGACAAGAATTGTTGCTAACATTAGGCTCCATGGGGGATAGAGTCATCCCTGTGATGATCTAAGAACTCATTTCGCAGCTTCAGTGCCTTGTTGTTGGGCTATGGAGTCAGGCGCAAAACATCCCGCTGCTGAAAATACAGGTCGAAAAATAAAAGCAACAAAATAAAGATACATGCTCAAAGGAGCTTATTTATATACAATCCTAAACTAATAAAACACTTTACATGGGGCTAGGTGAAAGCAGACTTCCACCATATCCAATCAAGTAACTTCCTTAAGGGAAGCTCTTTCTTTCTGTCGATGATCACCAACAGATGGTTTAACCGTGATAGCATAACGACTACACTCTTCAACTTCTCATCACATGGTGAAGTTGATATGGAATAATGTAGCTCCAAGGCATAAAGGACATGCCACTCAATGTACTCACTGACAGGATCATAGAATGAGTGGCAAACCCTATGAAAAGGCTAGCAGCAGGCCTGCTCTGCTCCACAACTACTCCTATAGGTCTGAACTTCATGAGTCTGCATAGGTGAATGGGCGGGCTCCGAGCAATAAGTCACCTGTTCCACTGGTTCTTTCTGCTCTTCTTCTTGGATCTCCCCCAGGTCTGATTCATATTCATCATAAATAGGGACCATGGGGTGGTTCTGCTTGCTGACTGGCTCTTCAGTATCTTTATAGTGATCAAATGTAGGATAAGCTTGCTGCTCATCATCACTATAATATACATCAAAAAGGGGGTGTCCTTCATTGATATGATCCTCCTCCAGAACAGTGATCCAGTAAAAAATTTCCGTTTTAGGGATAGAGGGACCTGCTGGTTCCGGATGCTCATACATAATCTTTTTCTCTTTAATCCCAGGTAAAAATATATCGTGAGAAACCCACTCGAGGAAAAGAGAAGAATCCTCTTCCACAACTAACCCCTCTTTTAAAAAGAGAGAGTCTACTTCATCATGAGCAGAGCTGCTAGGAACATCTGCTTCAACCCGATATCCAGGTGAGTCATCTACCATGGACCACATTTGTTCTATAAACTCACAATTTCCACAAGAGGCATGTTGATCGTTATGAATATCTAAAAGAATAGAGGCATCTGATATAATGTCAGATGCTTCCGTTCTAGGGCTAAAACAATTAATATCATTCAAGACCCCTATATTTTCCTGGCAAATGCTTTCCTCCACAGTAAAAGCTTCATCATGGACCTGGTCTTCGGGGCTAGCAGAGGCTTCATGAAGTGAAGAAAACTCCTCACAACAGTTTTCATACAAACAATCACCTGGAAAATAATCTTTACAAAATGAATTGAAAGCTGTATGAAAACCTGTTAAAGAGCGGATGCTTGCAGCAGGAAGAGACCGACACCATTCAAGAGCAGCTCCCTTCAATGAATACCTGAAGAGCTTAATCTGAACATCTTCATGCATGATATTAAGTTGATGAATAACCTCATGAAAGTCCAGTAAATGCTCAGTTGGTACATCCCAACTCTTTGCGTGAAATTCAGGGAGGAAATTTTCCCATATGTCTCTATCAGGAAGTGCATTAGGAAAACCAACTATCTGAGAAAATCCACAGAAGGCAAACCTTTGAGCCAGAATTTTCTCCATATCAAAACAGTGGAGTCGCCACTCGATGCTCGAACCATGGAGTCACTAGGTGAAATATGCGCAGCTTAAAATGTGCCTGGTCCTTGTTCACCATAAAAGGCCAGATCTTAATGTTGTCATTACCCCAGGAAGCTTATCAGGCTAAGAAAGCAGCCGTTAAAACCTTCTCGAGAAAGCTCCTCTAGGTTATCTTTTAGGTGTGCCAACAGTAGCCACAACTGAAACAGTGAAGTGGAAACAATGGAGTCGCCACAGTGGAGTGTCCAGGTGCACAGTAGAAATCTTGATAATTTAGATATCTGATGCATCTTCAGAATCAGTTAATCGTTATCGTTCAATCCCGGGGAATGTTTTCAACTTCATCCCTGGCAACGACGCCAGAAATTTTGGCATCAAAAGTCACTCACGGATTGCAGCAGAAGCAGAGCCCGACGCCCATCAGTTTTTATTTCACGATAGTTTTAATGGGTGATCAAATGGGTAGAGACTTGGGAATATATCACTCAAACTCAGGGATTGGGTCTGGCATGCGAGGAACAAAGGAGGTCTTGATCTAACTTCAGTCAGTGGGCTGATTTGAAAATGAGCAGGTTGAGGACTTGGTGAGAGGAGTGGACAAACTACCTCAGGCAATAGGCCATTCAGTAATTTGTAGAATAAAAACTCTGAATGCGAGATCCTCTGGTTCAGAGCTTCGATGAACTAAGAGGGGGGACTTGACTAGATTCTCCAATTCCAAGTCGTTCAGTGCTAAGAAAATCACAGTGACCGATTAGAAACAGTGCAATTGTTACAGTGATCAAATCTACATCATCCTCTAAGAGTTACAACTCGACTGGATTCTCCAATTCCGAGCCGTTCTAATACAGTGTAAACAAAGACGTGAAAGAAACTGACATGCATAAGACAAGAAGTCTCAAGAGTCCACACATAACTAGGAAAACAGTGCTTCATTAAAGCTTTGCAACCGGGAGCCTTGCTCAACCATCGATACTTTACAAAATACAAAGACTGAGTTTATATACTCAGAGAAATTCGCCTAACAGAGGCATGCCCAGTCACCCAAGGCTTGGTGTCCCTTCATTTAAACTCGTACTGATATCCTTCTTCAAACGCCACTTTAACTGCGCATGGCTCCTGTAAGGGGAGTAGCTGAACCATTAAAAACTGAGCTAGCATGTGCAGACCTCCTCCAGCTAGTTGAGAACTTAGCATGACTTCTCTGGAAAAATGGGTACACAAGATCCCCTCGAGCAGACCGCTTGCCAGACCCTCCATACCTCACACTTAATGAATGAGGAGAGGTTTCAACCACCCCTTCTTGCCTTCATTTACTCCAAGCGCAGACCAGGATCGAGGTCAGGCCCGATGGCAACTGGAGGTCGTGATGGGCCTCTCTGTGACTGAAACCCAACGCCTTTGGCCCCTTTTGCGCAGCTCTTTCTTTCCCCAGTGACCACAAGCTGTGACCCTGTGTTTACTCTCAAAGGCGCTTTCGACGTTCGCGAATAGGAAGGGGTTGATCCCTGCTTCTTGAAATTGCGATGAACGAAACACTGAGATGGCTTAATCTGGCACCACGCATCCCTCTAGATATGACGATTCTAAAATCTCCCAACGATGTTGTACCTTGAGCCTTGGAATCCACGAATGCTGAAACACCGACACGACTAGATCCCGCACCACGCGTCTTCTGGATGGACGACTGTTATCTTTCCCTGCACATAATATGGGCACTATCTATTGCGCTAACCTCTGTGCAACTTCGTTAACTGTGATTTCCCGCCGACCGTCGATCTGCTTTTATTGATGAATCTGGGTCGTTGACAAAGTAATTTCGCCCGCTCACTTGATTTTTAGCCTGAAATGGGGCTTTACGTGCTACGCTTGGGCGTTCTTCGTGCAACCTGCATCTCTGGATGCTCTCGGGCCCAAGACAAGAATTGTTGCTAACATTAGGCTCCATGGGGGATAGAGTCGTCCCTGTGATGATCTAAGAACTCATTCTGAAGCTTCAGTGACTTGCTGTTGGGCTATGGAGTAAGGCTCCAAACATCCCACTGTTGAAAATAAAGGCCGAAAAATAAAAGCAACAAAATAAAGATACATGCTCAAAGGAGCTTATTTATATACAATCCTAAACTAATAAAACACTTTACATGGGGCTAGGTGAAAGCAAACTTCCACCATATCCAATCAAGTAACTTCCTTAAGGGAAGCTCTTTCTTTATGTCGATGATCACCAGCAGATGGTGTAACCATGATAGCAGCACGACTGCAGTCTTCAACTTCTCCTCACATGGTGAAGTTGATATGGAATAGGGCGGCTCCAAGGCATAAAGGACATGCCACTCCATGTACTCGCTGACAAGATCATAGAATGAGTGGAAAACCCTGTGAAAAGGGTAGCAACAGGCCTGCTCTGCTCCACAGCTACTCCTACAGGGTTGAACTTCATGAGTCTGCATAGGTGAATGGGTGGGCTTCGGGCAGGAAGTCACCTGTTCCACTGGTTCTTTCTGCTCTTCTTCTTGGCTCTCCCCCAGGTCTGATTCATATTCATCATAAATAGGGACCATGGGGTTGTTCTGCTTGCTGACTGGCTCTTCAGTATCTTTATAATGATCAAATGTAGGATAAGCTTGTTGCTCATCATCACTATAATATACATCAAAAAGGGGGTGTCCTTCATTGATATGATCCTCCTCCAGAACAGTGATCCCGTAAAAAATTCCCACTTTAGGGATAGTGGGACCTGCTGGTTCTGGCTGATCATACATAATCTTTTTGTCTTTAATCCCGGGTAAAAATATATCATGAGAAACCCCCTCAAGGAAACGAGAAGAATCATCTTCCACAACTAACCCCTCTTTTAAAAAGAGAGGGTCTTCGTCATCATGAGAAGAGTTGCTAGGAACATCTGCTTCAACCCGATATCCAAGTGAGTCATCTATCATGGACCACATTTGCTCTATAAAATCACAATTTCCACAAGAGGCATGTTGATCGTTATGAATATCTAAAAGAATAGAGGCATCTGATATAATGTCAGATGCTTCCATTCTAGGGCTAACACAATTAATATCATTCAACACCCCTATATTTTCCTAGCAAACGCTTTCCTCCACAGTAAAAGCTTCATCATGGACCTAGTCTTCAGGGCCAGCAGAGGCTTCATGAAGCGAAGAAAACTCCTCACAACAATTTTCATACAAACAATCAGCTGGAAAATAATCTTTACAAAATGAATTGAATGTTGTATGAAAACCTGTTAAAGAGCGGATGCTTGCAGCAGGAAGAGACCGACACCATTCAAGAGCAGCTCCCTTCAATGAATACCTGAAGAGCTTAATCTGGACATCTTCATGCATGATATTAAGTCGATGAATAACCTCATGAAAGTCCAGTAAATGCTCAGTTGGTACCTCCCAACTCTTTGCGTGAAATTCAGGGAGGAAATTTTCCCATATGTCTCTATCAGGAAGTGCATTAGGAAAACCAACTATCTGAGAAAAGTCACAGAAAGAAAACCTTTGAGCCAGAAGTTTCTCCATATCGAACTAGTGGAGTCGCCAATCGATCCTCGAATCATGGAGTCGCCAGGTGAAAGATGCGCAGCTTCAAATGTGCCTGGTCCTTGTTCACCATCAAAGGCCAGATCTTAACGTTGTCGTTACCACGGGAAGCTTCTCAGGTTGAGAAAGCAGCCGGTGAAACCTTCTCGAGAAAGCTCCTCTAGGTTATCTTTCAGGTGTGCCAACAGTAGCCACAGCTGAAAAAGTGAAGTGGAAACAATGGATTCACCAGAGTGGAGTCGCCATGTGCACAGTAGCAATCTTGATAATTCTGATATCTGATGCACCTTCAGAATCAGTTAATCGTTGTCGTTCAATCTCGGGGAAAATTTTCAACTTTGTCCCCGACAACGGTGCCAGAAATGTTGGCGTCAGAAGTCACTCCTGGATTGCAGCAGGAGCAGAACCCAATGCCCATCATTTTTTATGTCACGATAGTTTTAATCGGTGATCAAATGGGTAGAGACTCGGGAAGATATCACTCAAAATCAGGGACTGGGTCCGTCATGCGAGGAACTAAGGAGGTCTTGATCTAACCTTAGTTAGTGGGTTGATTTGAAAATGAGCAGGTTGAAGACTTGGTGAGAGGAGTGGACAAACTACCTCAGGCAACAGGCCTTTCAGTAATTTGTAGAAGAAAAACACTGAATGCGAGATCCTCTAGTTCAAATCTTTGAGGAACTGAGAGGGGGGACTTGATTGGATTCTCCAATTTCATGTCGTTCAACGCTAAGAAAATCACAGGGACCGATTAGAAACAGTGCAACTGTTACAGTGATCAAATCTACATCATCCTTTAACAATTACAACTCGACTGGATTCTCCAATTCCGAGTCGTTCTAATACAGTGTAAACAAAGACATGAAAGAAACTGACATTCACAAGACAAGAAGTCTCAAGAGTCCACACATAACCAGGAAAACAGTGCTTCATTAAAGCTTTCCAACCGGGAGCCTTGCTCAATGATCGATACTTTACAAAATATAAAGACTGAGTTTATATACTCAGAGAAATTCTCCTAACAGAGGCGTGCCCAGTCACCCAAGGCTTGGTGTCCCTTCAGTCAAACTCGTACTGATATCCTTCTTCAAACGCCACTTTAACTACGCATGGCTCCTGTAAGGGGAGTAGTTGAACCATTAAAAACTGAGCTAGCGTGTGCAGACCTCCTCCGGCTAGTTGAGAACTTAGCATGACTTCTTTGGAAAAATGGGTACATAGGATCCCCTCGAGAAGACCGCTTTCCAGACCCTCCATACCTCACACTTAATGAATGAGGAGAGTTTTCAACCAACTCTTCTTGCCTTCATTTACTCCAAGCGCAGACCAGGATCGAGGTCAGGCCTAATGGCAACTGGAGGTCGCGACGGGCCTCTCTGTGACTAAAATCCGACGCCTTTGGCCCCTTTTGTGCACCTCTTTCTTTCCCTAGTGACCACAGGCTGTGACCCTGTGTTTACTCTCAAAGGCGCTTTCGGCGTTCATGAATAGGAAGGGGCTAATCCCTGCTTCTTGAAATTGCGATGAGCGAAACACCGAGACGGCTTAATCTGGCGCCACACGTCCCTCTAGATATGACGATTCTGAAATCTCCTGACGATGTTGTACCTTGAGCCTTGGAATCCCCGAATGCCGAAAAGCCGATGCGACTAGATCCTGCACCACGCGTCTTCTGGATGGATGGCTGCTATCTTTCCTTTCACATAATATGGGCGCTATCCATTGTGCTAACCTCGGTGCAACTTTGTTAACCGCGATTTCCCGTCGACCGTCGATCTGCTTTTATAGATGTATCTGGGCCATTGACAACGTAATTTCGCCCGCTCACTTGATTTTTAGCCTAAAATGGGGCTTTACGTGCTACGCTTGGGCGTTCTTCGTGAAACCTACATCTCTGGATGCTCTCGGGCCAAAGACAAGAACTGTTGCTAACATTAGGCTCCATGGGGGATAGAGTCATCCCTGCGATGATCTAAGAACTCATTCCGTAGCTTCAGTGCCTTGCTGTTGGGCTATGGAGTCAGGCTTAAAACATCATGCTGCTGAAAATACAGGCCGAAAAATAAAAGAAACAAAATAAAGATACATGGTCAAAGGAGCTTATTTATATACAATCCTAAACTAATAAAACACTTTACATGGGGCTAGGTGAAAGCAGACTTCCACCATAGCCAATCAAGTAACTTCTTGAAGGGAAGCTCTTTCTTTCTGTCGATGATCACCAGCAGATGGTGTAACCATGACAAAAAAATAGCTACACTCTTCAACTTCTCCTCATAGGGTGAAGTTGAGATGGAATAGGGCGGCTCCAAGGCATAAAGGACATGCCACTCCATGTACTCGCTGACAGGATCGTAGAATGAGTGGCAAACCCTGTGAAAAGGGTAGCAGCAGGCCTGCTCTACTCCACAACTACTCCTACAGGGCTGAGCTTCATGAGTCTGCATAGGTGAATGGGCGGGCTCCGGGCAGGAAGTCACCTATTCCACTAGTTCTTTCTGCTCTTCTTCTTGGCTCTCCCCCAGGTCTGATTCATATTCATCATAAATATGGACCATGGGGTGGTTCTTCTTGCTGAATGGCTCTTTAGTATCTTTATAGTGATCAAATGTAGGATACGCTTGGTGCTCATCATCACTATAATATAAATCAAAAAGGGGGTTTCCTTCATTGATATGATCCTCCTCCAGAACAATGATCCCGTAAACAATTTCCGTTTTAGAGATAGTGAGACCTGCTGGTTCTGGCTGCTCATACATAATCTTTTTCTCTTTAATCCTAGGTAAAAATATATCATGAGAAACCCCCCTGAAGGAAAAGAGAAGAATCCTCTTCCACAACTAACCCCTGTTTTAAAAAGAGAGGGTCTTCGTCATCATGAGCAGAGCTGCTAGGAACATCTGCTTCAACCCGATATCCAGGTGAGTCTTCTAACATGGACCACATTTGCTCTATAAACTCACAATTTCCACAAGAGGCATGTTGATCATTATGAATATCTAAAAGAATAGAGGCATTTGATATAATGTCAGATGGTTCCATTCTAGAGCTAACACAATTAATATCATTCAACACCCATATATTTTCTTGGCAAATGCTTTCCTCCACAGTAAAAGCTTCATCATGGACCTGGTCTTTTGGGCTAGCAGAGGCTTCATGAAGCGAAGAAAACTCCTCACAACAGTTTTCATACAAACAATCATCTGGAAAATAATCTTTACAAAATGAATTGAAAGCTGTATGAAAACCTGTTAAAGAGTGGATGCTTGTAGCAGGAAGAGACTGACACCATTCAAGAGCAGCTCCCTTCAATGAATACCTGAAGAGATTAATCTGGACATCTTCATGCATGATATTAAGTCAATGAATAATCTCATGAAAGTCCAGTAAATGCTCAGCTGGTACATCCCAACTCTTTTCATGAAATTCAGGGAGGAAATTTTCCCATATGTCTCTATCAGGAAGTGCATTAGGAAAACCAACTATCTGACAAAAGTCATAGAAAGCAAACCTTTGAGCCAGAATTTTCTCCATATCGAATCAATGGAGTCAACAATCGATCCTCGAATCATGAATTTTCCAGGTGAAATATGCAGAGCTTCAAATGTGCCTGGTCCTTGTTCACCATCAAAGGCCAGATCTTAACGTTGTCATTACCCCATGAATCTTCTCAGGCTGAGAAAGCAGCCGTTGAAACCTTCTCGAGAAAGCTCCTCTGGGTTATCTTTCAGGTGTACCAATAGAAGCCACAACTGAAACCGTGAAGTGGAAACAATGGAGTCACCACAGTGGAGTCGCCAGGTGCACAGTAGCAATCATGATAATTCTGATATCTGTTGCACCTTCAGAATCAGTTAATCGTTGTCGTTCAATCCCGGGGAAAATTTTCAACTTCGTCCCTGGAAACGACGCCAGAAATTTTGGCGTCAGAAGTCACTCCTGGATTGCAGCAGGAGCAAAGCCCGACGCCCATCAATTTTTATGTCACGATAGTTTTAATGGGTGATAAAATGGGTAGAGACTCAGGAAGATATCACTCAAACTCAGGGACTGGGTCTGGCATGCGAGGAACAAAGGAGGTCTTGATATAACTTCATTCAGTGGGTTGATTTAAAAATGAGCAGGTTGAAGACTTGGTGAGAGGAGTGGACAAACTACCTCAGGCAACAAGCCTTTCAGTAATTTGTAGAAGAAAAACTCTGAATGTGAGATCCTCTGGTTCAGAGCTTCGAGGAACTGAGAGGGGGGACTTGACTAGATTCTCCAATTCCAAGTCGTTCAGTGCTAAGAAAAACACAGGGACCGATTAGAAACAGTGTAATTGTTACAGTGATCAAATCTACATCATCCTCTAATAGTTACAACTTGACTGGATTCTCCAATTCCCAGCCGTTCTAATATAGTGTAAACAAATACGTGAAATAAAGTGACATTCATAAGACAGGAAGTCTCATGAGTCCACACATAACCAGGAAAATAGTGCTTCATTAAAGCTTTGTAACCGGGAGCCTTGCTCAACCATCGATACTTTACAAAATACAAAGACTGAGTTTATATACTCAGAGAAATTTGCCTAACAGAGGCATGCCCAGTCACCCAAGGCTTGGTGTCCCTTCAGTCAAACTCATACTGATATCCTTCTCCAAACGCCAATTTAACTGCCCATGGCTCCTGTAAGGGGAGTAGCTGAACCATTAAAAACTAAGCTAGTGTGTGCAGACCTCCTCCGGCTAGTTGAGAACTTAGCATGACTTCTCTGGAAAAACGGGTACACAGGATCCCCTTGAGCAGACCACTTGCCAGACCCTCCATACCTCACACTTAATGAATGAGGAGAGGTTTCAACCACCCCTTCTTGTCTTCATTTACTCCAAGCGCAGACCAGGATCGAGGTCAGGCCCTATGGAAACTGGAGGTCGTGACAAGCCTCTTTGTGACTAAAACTCGACACCTTTGGCCCCTTTTGCGCAGCTCTTTCTTTCCCCAGTGACCACAGGCTGTGACCCTGTGTTTACTCTCAAAGGTGCTTTCGGCGTTTGCGAATACGAAGGGGATGATCCCTGCTTCTTGAAATTGTGATGAGCGAAACACCGAGACGACTTAATCTGGCGCCACGCGTCCCTCTAGATCTGAAGATTCTAAAATCTCCTGATGATGCTATACCTTGAGGCTTGGAATCCCTGAATGCCGAAACACCGACGCGACTAGATCCCACGCCACGCGTCTTCTGGATGGACGGCTTCTATCTTTCCCTGCACATAATATGGGCGCTACCCATTGCGCTAACCTCGGTGCAACTTCGTTAACCATGATTTCCTGCCGAACATCGATCTATTTTTATAGATGAATCTGGGCCGTTGACAATGTAATTTCGCCCGCTCACTTGATTTTTAGCCTGAAATGGGGCTTTACGTGCTACGCTTGGGCGTTCTTCGTGCAACCTGCATCTCTGGACGCTCTTGGGCCCAAGACAAGAATTGTTGCTAACATTAGGCTCCATGGGGTATAGAGTCATCCCTGTGATGATCTAAGAACTCATTCCGCAACTTCAGTACCTTCTTGTTGGGCTATGGAGTCAGGCTCGAAACATCCCGCTGCTGAAAATACAGGACGAAAAATAAAAGAAACAAAATAAAGATACATGCTCAAAGGAGCTTATTTATATACAATACTAAACTAATAAAACACTTTACATGGGGCTAGGTGAAAGCAGACTTCCACCATAGCCAATCAAGTAACTTCCTGAAGGGAAGCTCTTTCTTCCTGTCGATTATCACCAGCAGATGGTGTAACCGTGACAACAGAAAGGCTACACTCTTCAACTTCTCCTCACAGGGTGAAGTTGATATGGAATAGGGAAGCTCCAAGGCATAAAGGACATGCCACTCCATGTACTCGCTGAAAGGATCATAGAATCAGTGGCAAGCCCTGTGAAAAGGGTAGCAGGAGGCCTGCTCTGCTCCACAGCTACTCCTACAGGGTTGAACTTCATGAGTCTGCATAGGTGAATGGGCGGGCTCCGAGCAGGAAGTCACTTGTTCCACTGGTTCTTTCTGCTCTTCTTCTTGGCTCTGCCCCAGGTCTAATTCATATTCATCATAAATAGGGACCATGGGGTGGTTCTGCTTGCTGACTGGCTCTTCAGTATCTTTATAGTGATAAAATGTAGGATAAGCTTGTTGCTCATCATCACTATAATATACATCAAAAAGGGGGTGTCCTTCATTGATATGATCCTCCTCTAGAACAGTGATCCCGTAAAAAATTTCAGTTTTAGGGATAGTGGCACCTGCTGGTTCTGGCTGCTGATACATAATCTTTTTATCTTTAATCCCAGGTAAAAATATATCGTGAGAAACCCCCTCGAGGAAAACAGAAGAATCCTCTTCTACAACTAACCCCTCTTTTAGAAAGAGAGGATCTTCGTCATCATGAGCAGAGCTTCTAGGAACATCTGCTTCAACCCGATATCCAGGTGAGTCATCTACCATGGACCACATTTGCTCTATAAACTCACAATATCCATAATAGGCATGTTGATCGTTATGAATATCTAAAAGAATAGAGCCATCTGATATAATGTCAGATGCTTCTGTTATAGGGATAACACAATTAATATCATTCAACACCCCTATATTTTCCTGGCAAATGCTTTCCTCCATAGTTAAAGCTTCATCATGGACCTGGTCTTCAGGGCCATCAGAGGCTTCATGAAGTAAAGAAAACTCCTCACAACAGTTTTCATACAAACAATCAGCTGGAAAATAATCTTTACAAAATGAATTGAAAGCTGTATGAAAACCTGTTAAAGAGCGGATGCTTGCAGCGGGAAGAGACCGACACCATTCAAGAGAAGCTCCCTTCAATGAATACCTGAAGAGCTTAATCTGGAAATCTTCATGCATGATATTAAGTGGATGAATAACCTCATGAAAGTACAGTAAATGCTCAGTTGGTACCTCCCAACTCTTTGCGTGAAATTCAGGGAGGAAATTTTCCCATATGTCTCTATCAGGAAGTGCATTAGGAAAACCAACTATCTAAGAAAAGTCACAGAAAGAAAACCTTTGAGCCAGAATTTTCTCCATATCGAACCAGTGGAGTCGCCGATTGATCCTCGAATCATGGAGTCGCCAGGTGAAATATGCGCAGCTTCAAATGTTCCTGGTCCTTGTTCACCATCAAAGGCCAGATCTTAACGTTGTCGTTACCCCAGGAAGCTTCTTAGGCCGAGAAAGCAGTCGTTGAAACCTTCTCAAGAAAGCTCCTCTGGGTTATCTTTCAAGTGTGCCAACAATAGCCACAACTGAAACAGTGAAGTGGAAACAATGGAGTCGCCACAGTGGAGTCACCAGGTGCACAGTAGAATTTTGATAATTCTGATATCTGATGCACCTTTAGAATCAATTAATCGTTGTCATTCAATCCCGGGGAAAATTTTCAACTTCATCCCTGGGAACAGTGCCAGAAATGTTGGGGTCAAAAGTCACTCCTGGATTGCAGCAGGAGCAGAGCCCGACGCCCATTAGTTTTTATGTCACAATAGTTTTAATGGGTGATCAAATGGGTAGATACTTGGGAAGATATCAATCAAACTCAGGGACTGGGTCCGACATGCGAGGAACAAAGGAGGTCTTGATCTAACTTCAGTCAGTGGGTTGATTTGAAAATGAGCAGGTTGAAGACTTGGTGAGAGGAGTGGACAGACTACCTCAGGCAACAGGCCTTTCAGTAATTTGTAGAAGAAAAACTCTGAATGCAAGATCCTCTGGTTCAGAGCTTCGAGGAACTAAGAGGGGGGACTTGACTCGATTCTCCAATTCCAAGTCGTTCAGTGCTAAGAAAATCACAGGGACCGATTAGAAACGGTGCAATTGTTACAGTGATCAAATCTACATCATCCTCTAACAGTTACAACTCGACTGGATTCTCCAATTCCGAGCCGTTCTAATACAGTTTAAACAAAGACATGAAAGAAACTAACATTCATAAGACAAGAAGTCTCAAGAGTCCACACATAACCAGGAAAACAATGCTTCATTAAATATTTGCAACCAGGAGCCTTGCTCAACCATCGATACTTTACAAAATACAAAGACTGAGTTTATATACTCAGAGAAATTCGCCTAACAGAGGCTTTCCCAGTCACCCAAGGCTTGGTGTCCCTTCATTCAAAATCATACTGATATCCTTCTTCAAACACCACTTTAACTGTGCATGGCTCCTGTAAGGGGAGTAGCTAAACCATTAAAAATTGAGCTAGCGTGTGCAGACCTCCTTCGGCTAGTTGAGAACTTAGCATGACTTCTCTGGAAAAATGGGTACACAGGATCCCCTCGAGCAGACTGCTTGCTAGACCCTCCATACCTCACACTTAATGAATGATGATAGGTTTCAACCACCCCTTCTTGCCTTCATTTACTCCAAGTGCAGACCAGGATCGAGGTCAGGCCCGATGGCAACTGGAGGTCGTGACGAGCCTCTCTGTGACTGAAACCTAACGCCTTTGGCCCCTTTTGTGCAGCTCTTTTTTTCCCCAGTGACCATAGGCTGTGACCCTGTGTTTACTCTCAAAGGCACTTTCGACATTCGCGAATAGGAAGGGGTTGATCCCTGCTTGTTGAAATTGCGATGAGCGAAACGCCGAGATGGCTTAATCTGGCGCCACGCGTCCCTCTAGATCTGATGATTCTAAAATCAACCGACGATGTTGTACCTTGAGCCTTGGAATCCCCGAATGTCGAAACGTCGACGCGACTAGATCCTGCGCCACGTGTCTTATGGATGGATGGCTGCTATCTTTCCCTGCACATAATATGGGCGCTATCCATTGCGCTAACCTCAGCGCAACTTTGTTAACCTCGATTTCCTGCTAACGGTCGATCTGCTTTTATAGATGAATCTGGGCCGTTGACAACATAATTTCGCCCTCTCACTTGATTTTTAGCCTGAATTGGGGATTTATGTGCTACGCTTTGGCGTTCTTCGTGCAACCTGCAGCTCTGGATACTCT
Organism: Picea engelmannii; assembly: GCA_009831015.1. Taxonomy (NCBI): domain Eukaryota; kingdom Viridiplantae; phylum Streptophyta; class Pinopsida; order Pinales; family Pinaceae; genus Picea; species Picea engelmannii. The sequence continues at coordinate 1,118,091 of ML780451.1, read as the reverse complement.
CGGGCCCAAGACAAGAATTGTTGCTAACAAGTTCTACATTTCCAGGGTTGTCTGAAGGCATAAACAATTTCCAGGTGGATATTGGGGGCGGCCCATCTAATCCAACTGAATTATTTTTTAAGTTTTCATGTTAACATATCTTTCTGTACTTCCAGGGTCATTTTGGGGCCCTAAATTTTTTTTTTTGGCATGCCATAGTCAAACTATGGACATGCTTAGATTTTGATAGAATAATGTGTAGTTCTCTAAAATACCTTTCCAACGGGCTATCACGTGCCTAAAACGAAGTTGGTATGCAAAAGTTACGACTTTGGGAAGTTGAGGTACCAACTTACCCATAGGGGCCTGCATAACTTTTGGCGTTTCATATCCTAGGGTTAGGTTTTTGGATGTCTAGGGTTTTGGAATTCATGAGTAATGTTAAAAATGCCTCTGAAGCCTCATTGTAATCATTCTTCTCAGACAGATGTGCGTATCAAGCCATGTCTCTTATTAGAGATAACTACCACCATTTGAGCAAGTTGTTTACAGTTCTGCAGTTTTACAGTTTCAACCTATTTTATTTATTCAATAGAAGTTATTGTTCACTGGATATCTATTTTTTTTGTTCTTATCTCCATGTTATTTTATTCAGTCTATTATTCCTTTCGTTGCGCTCATAAATCTAGATCATTTTTATTCGTTATTAACAACTTATAATATTTATTTTTACTCTCTTTGTTAGTATCATTAGAGGCACTTCTAATATATCTTCATGCAATTTTACATTCTAGGTTGTACTAAGGGTTTGAAAGATGTTGACTTTTCCTTAATACATGATTTTTTAGAATACGATTCTAAGAAAAAAGATAATTTTGAAGAAAAATT